>CAHIKZ030005162.1:1320000-1402134 GCA_903632075.3 Acanthosepion pharaonis | reverse complement strand
TAATAATTTTTGTCGGAATTTATGCGGTGACGAATTACATATTTTTTCAAAAAACTATTCAATCTGTTCAATAAAGAAAAGGATATTTCATCGTCTGCAAAATCTTCTTCAGCAATCGCAAACATGTGACCGAGTAGGAACTGAAGTCGACGGTTGGATACAACAGCCAAAACGTTGTGCGTATAAAAACAATGGAGTGCTGTCTCGAATGGCAAGTTACCGGTTTTGGAAAGCAATTGAAATGACGAATTATTATAATTGTTCTTGTCTCTTTCGTTAGTTCGCGCGATATTTAAAGGAAATACATGGGAACTTCATATGTAGAAATATTATAAAAATTTCTTTTATTGTTAATTGCAGAACAACTCTGGCAGCAATATCTAAAACATTATATTTGATATCTTCAAAATTTCCCAGGAAATTTAACAAAGGAACTGAACCTAATGATAGAAACGTGATAATAATAATAATAATAATAATAATAATAATAATAATAATAATAAGTAAATGTAATTCCGTTATTTTTTTTAAAAGTCGTTGAAAATAGCGTTGTTTTTTTAAAAAAAAAAAAAAAAAAAAAATGCAACTCTTCTAAGAAAGAACATCGTAGAAATTGTATTGTTTTTACCTGTAATGTTTTTTGCGGGGTGGATATTGAAACTAAGGGATATGTGAATGAGAAAAAATTAAATAATTGATTAATCTATCAGTATTATTTAAAGGAGAAACCAAATAAATTAAATAATAATAATACGAAGAAAAATTCATGCTTACGCTAAAATAGTAAAAAATAACAAAATTTCATATGCGTTAAAAAAAACTTGGAAAAACAGCCGTCAACGAAACAAAACATCACTACACTAGAGAGTATTTATATTAAATTTTTTTTTTTTTTTTTCGCCATCACTAGTCCTAGTAACAAAAATAATTGTCATAAAAAAAAAAAAGTTTACATTCGTTTATCTTTGCTGTGAAATTTAAGAATAATTTATTGGCCCATCTGTAAATCCCGTTATTTTTTCAAAGTCGTTGAAAATAGCGCTATTGAAAAAAATACGCAATCCTTCTAAGAAAGAATATCGTAGAAAATTGCATTGTTTTTACCTGTCATGTTTTTGTTTTTGGGGATATTGAAAACTGAGGGATATATGAATAAGAAAAATTAAATAATTGATTAATCTATCAGCATCATTTATGAAAAGAAAATGCAATCTTTCTAAGAAGGAATATCGTGAATTTACAGATGGGCCAATAAATTATTTTAAATTTCACAGCAAAGACAAACGAATGTAAACTTTTTTTTTTTTTTTTTTTTTTTTTTTTTTAAACAACGCTATTTTCAACGACTTTAAAAAATAACGGAATTTACATTTACATATTACATTTTATGAATTTATGAAAAGAAAATGCGATCTTTCTAAGAAGGAATATCGGAATTTACAGATGGGCCAATAAATTATTTTAAATTTCACAGCAAAAGACAAACGAATGTAAACTTTTTTTTTTTTTTTTTTTTTTAACCAGCGTCATTCTCTTTGATTTCCAATCGTGTCTCTGTCTATTGTTGCTTGGCAAACATTTAGGAGAAGGAAAAAACGAACAACAACCCGCAACTCAAGGTGTTAATCGTGCCGAGGAGTGAATGGCTACTGCGTTATGAGGTCGCGAACGATCCCCCTACAGGCTTCGGAACCTGTCTGTAAAAAGACCGTTACTCAACGTGCCGGGCAACTTTGGGTGGACTTTTGGACCGTGCGTCACTCGTGGGATTAATATGAAAATTAAAAATAGAAACAAAACGTCCAGTATGGCTCTTCCAGTGGATAAACAGGAGCCCGTCCTTCAGGAGGGAACCTACCTGAGGTCGAAAAAATCTGCCATAGGAACAAACTCCTACAAAGAATATGAATCTTCAGGTCCCCACAACCAGGATAATCTAATGATGGTCCTGTAAATTCTCCAGCTAGATCCATAACCGTAAATTTAAGGAAAGAAAAAAATAAAATGGTCTCGTGAGGAGTACAAAGTTGTTATGACTGCATTCCATGAAGCGTTACTCAAACCTCAGAAAACATCACTCATAAACATATGACATTTGGCGAGAGAAGGTTAAGCAAACAATTAGAAAGTACATAGACAAAAATAAACTAGCCAATGTAAGAAGGGACATCATGCGAAATAACCGATTGACAGAGGCTGAAATTAATGAAATAAAAAGAATTGCAACAAGAATAGATGAACCAACAAAACATGAAAAGGAACCGGAATCAGGAAAAAAAGTAATAACATCACACAAGCCTCAGGTCATAATGAAAAACCGAAATACACACAAATCACTGTGAAGATAATGCTGAAAATTTAGAAATGTTGGAAAGGTATGATCTTAGTCAGTCACAAGACAAATAAAAACGAGTTCAAAAATTCATCGAACAGAATTATTTCTGAAAACAAGATTAATATACAAGAAGCCAAGGATGAAATCATGAGCCATATAAGTCCAGATACAGAATATTGCAATGGAGGAACGAGAACAACTCCCAAAATTACAACCAACAAAGCATAACCTCAAAACTATTAAGCTCTATAATGCAGCACTCAAAATTGATTCTGGATGAAGAAGACACTCATATAAATCTCAATGAAGCAATATATGCATCAGCAATAGCAGCAACAAATAAACTGAACATCAAAGTAAAAAAAAAGGCAGTCTCACAGACATGAAGATCCACCTTGAAAAGAAAAATAGAAAAAGAAATTGAACACCTTAGAAGTGAATTATCAGTACTCGGATGAACTAGCAAAGAGGGTAAATGTAAGAACTAGAAAAGGCAGAAGAGTCGAAAGAAAAATACAATATCAGGGAATGAAAATGAAGTCCTATCAACTAAAGAAAAAATAAAGCAAAAACAATACAACTGAAGGCTCAAAAGAATAAGACGCCATGAGAAAAGATCAAGATTCTATAGACAGAACAAGATCTTTCAAACCGATGCAAAGAAATTTTACAGGGAAATAGGTAAACAAAGAATTGAAGACAGTCCCCCTAAAATGGAAGAAGTTATACAGTTCTGGGGAAAAATATGGGCTTGCCCTAAAGAACACAACGAAGAGGCAGATTGGATTGCGCAAGAGTTAGAACGAATGAAAAATAAACCAGAACAGACATGGGGGAATCACAGAAGAAGATGTTAAATGTGCACTGAAAAAAAAGCACACAACTGGAAATCTCCAGGAATAGATAAAATTCTAACTTGGCTATATTATTTAAATACAGCACACAAAAAAACTCGCCAAAGAACTTCAAGAAAATGGTTACCGATCCAACTAAAATTCCTGCATGGATGACCAAAGGAGTTACCTTCTTCACCCAAAAATAGTGACACAAATATTCCGAAAACTATAGACCAATTACATGTCTTCCAACAACATACAAACTGTTAACATCTATTTTAACAAAACAGACATATTTCTTCTTGGAAAGAAACACACATACCACTTGAACAAAAAAGGGTGCAAACGAGGCTGCTACGGATGTAAAGACCAATTACTTATTAATAGGATGATCCTGGAAACTGCTTCCGTGGAAAAAAAAAAATCTTAGTATTGCCTGGATAGATTATCGTAAAGCATTCGATAGTGTACCACATTCCTGGATCTTAAAGTCTTTTAAGTATGTACAAGGTATCACCCGTTATCATCAATTTCATCAAACAATGTATGTCGATATGGAAAACTACACTTTACCTCAATCATAAAAATGGAACCTATAAGTCTGGCGAAATAAACATCAATAGAGAATATTTCAAGGTGACTCTTTGTCTCCTTTATTATTTTGCATATCACTTATAGCATTAACCAGCCAACTTAACAAGACAGAATGCGGTTACAAAAATAGCTCAAAAGAAAATAAACCATCTATTTTACATGGATGACTTAAAATTGTATGCTAGGAATGACAAATGAGCTGGAAGGTCTTCGTAAACTGTAAAATGCTTCAGTGAAGACATTGGAATGAAATTCAATTTGATAAATGTGCTAAAGCTACAGTTTTACGAGGATCGCTTCAACAAACTTCCTCTATTAGTTTAAGACCCTGCTGTAACAATAAAAAGATTTAGAACAAGGAGAAGCTTATAAGTACCTAGGTGTAAATGAGAGTGAAGGAATTCACCATAAGAAAAATGAAAGAAATAGTGCGTAAAGAGTACTATAGAAGGTAATGACTGGTATTAAAAACTGAATTGAATTCTCAGGAACAGAATTATGGCCATTAATAACCTTGCCATCCCAGTGGTCCAATATAGTTTCAACATCTTGAACTGGACTCTAAAATGACATCAGACAAATGGATTCTAAACAAGAAAGCTTCTTTTCGAAGTATAAGATGCATCATCCAAAGGCTGATGTAGACCGTCTATACATACCCTGTAAAGAAGGTGGAAGAGGTCTTATTCAGCTAGAATTGTCATACAAGACAACAACTATTTAAACACTAACTTACATGGAAACAAATAAATGACTGGATGATAAAATTAGTGAAACAACATGAAAAACAGAAAGAAAAAATATTCAATAATAAAAGAAGGCAGTAAATACAAACAACATTTACATTTAGTAGATTCTGTAGTAAATCAAAACAGAAGCCAAGAACCAACTATTGCAGCAAAAGATATGAAAAAGAAAGCCAAGGATAAAGCCCTTGAACAGATGAAACAACGCTGGCAAGACAAACCTCTGCATGGCCAATATCCAGAACGCAAATAAACCCAATGTTGATAAAGTTAATACTCATCGATGGTTTACGAGCATCTGGATTAAAGTCTGAAACTGAAGGCTTTATTCTTGCAGCGCAAGACCAGAGTCTTTTCACTAGGAATTTTCAGGCAAATATCATACATAATAATGTGGGATCCAAAATGCAGGTTCTGTGACAAAATACCAAGAAACAATAGACCATCTAATCTCAGGATGTTCTATACTTGCCCCAAATGAATATAAAAATCGTCACGATAGAGTGGGCAATACTTACACTGGACAATGTGCAAACACTTTGGAAAAAATGTAAGCAAACACTGGTATGAACATCGGCCAGCGCCGGTTACAGAAATAGAAGATGTCACCATTCTATGGGATTATACCCATCCACACAGACAGAAAAATTGAAGCAAATAGGCCGGACATCATTGTCAAAAAACAGAAAAAGAAAAAAAACTTGCCTACTAATTGATATGGCTTGTCCAGCGGATTGTAACATAGCAACCAAGGAATTTGAAAACTATCAAAATACAAAGACCGGAAATTGAAATAGAAAAATGTGGAAATTGAAAACAAGAATAATACCAGTGGTAATAGGTGCACTTGGAATTATAAAAAATGGAACAAAACAACACATTGAAAGAATCCCTGAAACCCCAGCTTAAGAGACATACAGAAAATTGTCTTTATTAAGTACAGCACACACTAAGGAGAACTTTGTCTATGTAACGCTAGCAACTTCATCGGAGATAAAAAAAAAAAAAAAAATTAACATGAAATGTGGCTATAACAACACACCACGACCTGCCTTTAGGTCTTTCCGCAGACTTGTAGGTAGTGTAATCCATAGCAGAAATCGAATGATGATGATGATGATGATGATGATGATAATAATAATTAAAGCCATTATAATTCTGTTTTTCTCCCTTCTTTAGTTAGTTCTCTCGACCTTTTACTCCTGCCAATACCTCATAAATAATGGACCTATCCTATTTTGCTCGTTTGGAAAGAGGAGAAAAGACACTACTTGGTTTCAGTGAGAAATTGAAAGAATGTACTAAAGAAAAAAAGAAGTATTTAATGTCTCTACCAATGCCACATAAATAATGGACTATTCCGTTTTGATTGCGTAGAAAAACATACGGTACTACGTTTCAGTGAGAAAAGAAAGAAAGAAAGAAAGAAGTCTTTAACGTCTCCTGCCAATACCTAATAAATAATGAACTACTCCGTTTTGATTGTGTAGAAAAAAAAACATATGAAAGAAAGAAAGAAAGAAAGAAAGAAAGAAAGAAGTCTTTAACGTTTCCTGTCAATACATAATAAATAATGAACTATTTCGCTTTGATTGCGGAGAAAAATACGCTACTGAGTTTCAGTGAGAAAATGGAAGAAAGAAAGAAAGAAAGAAAGTAAGAAAGAAAAGAAAGAAGTCTTTTAATGTCTTCTGTCAATACCTAATAAATAATGGACTATTCCGTTTTGATTGCGTAGAAAAAAAACATATGAAAAGAAAGGAAGAAAGTAAGAAAGAAGGAAGAAAGAAAGAAAGAAAAGAAAGGAAGAAGAAGAGAAGATAGAAGTGTTTTAGCATCTGCTGAGTGAAATAGAAAAGTTAATTTCAATATTTTACGATGTGATAGGAGAATTTCTAAGGATATTTTATTGTCGTAGAACTCAATGATTAACTCAAGAAGAATTAATATTCATCAGAATAATTTAAATACGAATACCGTAATTTCCACGGACCTTTCTAGTAAATTCTAAATATGCTTGTCAGTTCAGAATAAATTTGGGACAAACTAACATATGACACTGTTTAATGCAAAAGATAGAGGATGAACGAAGGTAAATCTCCACAACTTACCCTAAAAAAAGTAAAATAAAATTGTGCATCTGGTGGGATCATCGCAGTTTTTATGCATTTAGAGTTCTTGAATCAGTAAATGCACATTTATATATCCAGCAGGTGTAACGTGACTATTCTGGTTGAAAAAGTGCCGTGAGCTCGTCAAGAGGGGAAAATATTGCCTCCTATTAAAACACGAGGATACAGTATGAATAACATAGGAAAAAGATTTGGAACTCGGTTAGTCTGTTCTAATTCACCTACAGCTTCCATATCCACTTGAACTTGTACCGACCAATTATTACCGTTTTTGAACGCTGCAAAAGGATTTCTTGAAGGGAATTCATCAGCGGAAAAATAGATTCAAAAAGTACGTTGATTCTTATAGCATTTTTCTACCACGGTAAGATAAAACAATATTTATTATGCAGGATATAAAAATTATGCCACGCTAACATAAAATAAAAATGTTGTTCATTGTCTTTTTTTGTCGCATTCTTATTTTCTATACTCTTCTTCCTTTTCTCATTTTCATTTACTTTTGTCACTTTCTTATTTAGTCGGGCCTCTCCACATATTTCCAGTTAGTTTAATAAAAGTGAAATAAGTTAAATTGGTAAGCGTTTCTTAATAGAGAAATGTTAATGAATACAATTAAAATTAATCCATACTTCTTAATACGTGAAGCCACAGTTACCTCTTCTTGTTGACGGTATATAACATACATCGCTATATAACGTGGTATATAACATCGTATAACAGAGGTATATAACGTATGTAACGTCGTACAACACATTAGTATATAACGTAGTACAACGCATCGGTATTGTTATACCAGAAAAATTACCTATTCTATTGTAATAGACTCTCCCACACATAATAAGTAGTAGTAGCGGTCGCCAGTTGGGCCCAGTGGAGTTGAGTGAGTCAGTCGATGTCGGACATTGAAATATCAACCATCACAACTAGATTGCTGCGTCGTTAACTATTATTGCAAGTTCCCAACCTTTTGTACGTCGGACCCTTTTAGGACTGACTTAGTGAAATGCAAGCCTCCACTGTGAAAAAACTACTTTACAACAGGTATATAACGTAGTGAAACACATCTGTATGTAACGTCATACAACACATTGAAATATAATGTAGTACAACACATCGGTATGTAACGTCTTACAACACATTGAAATATAATGTAGTACAACACATCGTATGTAACGTCGTACAACACAGTGAAATATAATGTAGTACAACACATCTGTATGTAACGTCGTACAAACACATTGAAATATAATGTAGTACAACACATCGGTATGTAACGTCGTACAACACATTGAAATATAATGTAGTACAACACATCGGTATGTAACGTAGTACAACGCATCGGTATATAACGTAGTACAACACATCGGTATGTAACGTCATACAACACATTGAAATATAATGTAGTACAACACATCGGTATGTAACGTCGTACAACACATTGAAATATAATGTAGTACAACACATTGGTATGTAACGTCGTACAACACATTGAAATATAATGTAGTACAACGCATCGGTATGTAACGTCGTACAGCGCATCGGTATATAACGTAGTACAACGCATCAGTATGTAACGTCATACAACACATTAAAATATAATGTAGTACAACACATCGGTATGTAACGTAGTACAACGCATCGGTATATAACGTAGTACAACGCATCAGTATGTCACGTCATACAACACATTGAAATATAATGTAGTACAACACATCGGTATGTAACGTAGTACAACGATTCAGTATGTAACGTCATACAACACATTGAAATATAATGTGTACAACACATCGGTATAGAACGTAGTACAAACAAATCGGTGTATAACTTTGTACAACACTTTGCAATATAACATAGTACAACGTATCGGTATATAACGTAGTGCAACACATCAGTATAGAACGTAGTGCAACACATCTGTATGTAACGTCGTACAACACATCGGCATATAACGCAGTACAAATACATCGTTATGCAACGTAGTACAACACATTGGTATACAAGTACAATACATCGGTATATAACATCGTTCAACAGAGGCATATGACGTTGTACAATACATTGGAATATAACTTAGAACAACACATCGGTATGTAACGTAGTGCAACACATCGTTACATAACGTAATATAACACATCGCTATGTAAATAATTGATATGTAATATAGTTTGTTTGGTTATTTTGTTTAGCGGTATATCAACCTTTATGGGTTATTTAATGCCTAAATCAAGAAATATTTTTGTAAAGAATTTTATTTTATTTTTGGGGATAAAAAATTGTTTAGTGATATAATTTTTTACTAATTAACCCATAGCTGGGGGGAGAAGAAGTGGATTCCTACCTTTCTAAGGAGTACTTGCCCATAACACAATCCACACATCCAAGCTGACAGCACTAAGTATTTCAAGCGGTCACCCACCTGGGTACTGACCAGGCTCGACGTGTAACATAGTACAACACATTGGTACGTAATGTAATAATACAGCACATCTGCATGTAACATAATGCAGCATATAACACAGTGAATTATACTTGAAGAAGAAGGTTTCCATTGTCAAATGGATTAAAGAGACAACAATAATTTTATAGTAATTTTTTAATGAATTCATTTTTAGCAAGAATAGAAAGGGAAAAACATCTCACAGGAATAAAATTACCAATTATTAAAGAGTAGATACGAGTTTAATTAATACTAAGGACGGCTCATTTAACTTCGCGCGGCCTTGTCGATGATGAATTAGTTTGAGGAAAGTTGATGAATTAGTTTAAGAAAAAAATTGAAGCACCTGTAATCAAGAACCTTTCCCAAGTGCCCTAGCGTGTGTCCCCTGGACCGACGATCACGGATATATATGTAGGCCACATCAATCTGACGAGAAACCTGAAATGGCGGCATTACTTTGCGAAGTGACTTCATCGAAGGCCCTACTCATTCACCTGCATCAAGAACAAGCATCCCCAGGGCGTTATCCCAGCTACTCCCATACAATCGGGCAGTGGCAATAAGGAACCAATTCCTCCCCAGCGGCCGCCAGTGCTCAGCAATGAGGAGAGTAGGAAATGTAGAAGTCAAATAACTTAGCTTCTAACATGACTGCCTTGTGTCTCCTTGTATTTATTTCTGATAATACAGAAATTTTGGCCGAAAAGGGTGAGGGGAGGTTGGTCATCTTTAGCTATCATAGTCCCAGAAGGCTAATCCGAATCACGACTCATTCATTCATTACAATTTGCTCCATTCACCACAAAGAAACATATCTATCAACGCTCAATCCTACATATACCAAAAATACCACATATTCACTGGGACCTGCTAAATCACCCCCATGACATAAAAAAATCTGAAGTCCATAAATTCCAAAAAATATAAAAATTTCAAAATCCATGAAATGATGAGGAGGGGATGGACCCAGAACCAAACTAAAATATAACTAAAATAAAACTAAAAGAAAAATAAATGTTAGTGGGACCCACACACCTCTCAAAATAATAAGAGTAGCCGCTGTATTTTGCCGATAGACAAAATCAAGAAGCATACTCACTAATGGAATGGCGAGGGAAAAAAGAATGGATGGGAAAAACAAAGGCTGAACCATCCGAGATTTAAAGAGAGGACAAAAACAAACTGGGGAAGTTGGGAATCTCGACAGAAGACAATGCCGGGAACAGGCAGGGAACAACACTTATTCACATTAACTAGAAACAAAATAGTTCCTAACTTAACCAGGCGGGGGTCTACAGGAAACCGCCCCACGTTGCATCAAGGGACTTAAATAACGGCGTCAAGGCTAGCCCCGTCCTCACGAACCAGGCTCGCCACAGTCACCCAACTTTCGCTGAAATCTGTCGGGATCAAACGCTTTCGATCAGATCTGACTTTCACTCTAAGCTGATGCTTAAAGAAAAGAACCAGATCATGATGCGAATAACGTTCATCACGCAAAGATTACCTCCTTTCGCGACGTCCACACCACCATTCTTGCCACGGCTAGCAACGTGAAAAACAACATCTGTTTTACCCTGGAAAACGGGGGTGATACAGTGTCACACACGTACGCGAGATCAATGGACCCGTAATTGGCCGTTTGTCAAGGTAGCCAGCTACTTGGACAGAATGTTAGTGAAAAGGGTCGACCGAGATTTACTACCGGCAGAATACAGCGGCCACTCTTATTATTTTTAAAGGTGGGTGGGTCCTACTAACATTTGTTTTTCTTTTAGTTTTATTTATTTTGCCAAAGCCCTGACGACCAACAATATGGTCAGCGCCCCTCCACAACTACCAACATCCGTCTGTCGCGACACATTTAGAACATTGTGTATTTCATTAAAGGCCTGTCTATTTACAGTTACCAGCAACACCATGTCTCCAGTTGCAATGCCTGACTCACACTAGAAATGGAAGTCACCTCTTCTATCGGTCCATATTTGGAAAAGAATGCTCCCATCTTCGTTAATATCCACCGGTACTCGTGCACAGTAATCTTAGTCCGTCTAGTGCCCATGTATTTTGGTTTGGAGCCTTAGTGTCGTGTGGTGGTAACATATTTCAGCGGGCCTTTTTGTTTCCTGTTTACTTCCTAGTAAAATCTCCCACATCGCATAAGATTTTCCCCACCAACACCTTTGGGACAATATCTTCAGGCTTTTGAATGTTTTTCAATTGTTTCCTACTGACCCCAATCAGTTTCCGACTTTTCGTCGGAGGTCAACAGGAAATTATCTTCATTAACTGCGTCCAGTGCCTCTGGAATCGTGAGAAATTCATTACCCTGGACATATTTCTCATAGGTCTTAACTCATCATAGTAAGATGAATCCTTTTGGGGCCTGTTTTTCCGACCAGGCCGTTTTTTTCCCGGCGACTTCTTTGCGTTGACACCGTCGATACACCCAAATTGTCCGCCATAGTGAAATTTATCCACTACGGCTTAAAAAAATAAAGTTTCTTAATGAAAAACGAAAGAAAACGTCGAACGAAAGACAAAAAGAAACAAATAAAAACTAGAATGTGAAAAATAAAAGTTAATAAGCACAAAATAAGCAACAATTAAAATAATACGAAAAAGGAAAATAAAAACAAATAAAATCGAGAACAACAAAACAAAGTTAAAAAAATGAAAACGCGTAAGCACAAATACAAAGAAAAACAAAGTAATTGAAACTTTCAACAAAAGCAAGTAAAAACTTTACAGTTGTTTAGCCTCGTAGTCATCGGTTGAAACCAAAACGTAACACGACACACTCGAAGGAAACTGAGTCAAAGCCGCCTTCTTGGGTCTCCTTGTAGATATATTCCAAGCGTAGCTTAGATGTGGTCCAAGGCCGAAATTATGGGGCACCCAGTGAGGATCGAACTCACTACTCAGTCGTAATCGTTCTAGCAAGACGAGCTTGCTAACCATTACACCGCCTCGAGGTGCCCAGGGTCTCCTTGTAGAAAGGCATGCCAGCTAATCAACTTCATTTATAGGAGAGTACCTAATACTCATGTGGGTTAGTCCACTTTACTATAATGGACCTGCCCGATACATATGCATGTGTGGACTCTATTCACTCATATGTCTCTCCATTAAATCACTCATTGTATGTATTTTCCATTTCAAGAGACTACACCAGTCTATCTGCATGGCAAATCACTTGAAATTAACCAATATTCAACAACTTTACAATCCCTTCCTCGTAAACTTTAATAGTTTCTCAATACTTATAGAAAAAAAATGACAATAGGAAAACTGGTAATTGCTGACGCATTTCGTCCAATGTGGACTTTATCAAAGCAAAATACGAAAAAAAAATTTTTTTTCTCAATACTCTATCGCTCTTTTCACGGCAGATGTTCAAACAGACTGCTACCCTTGGCTCCACTTGTCCAAACCTTCACAACAAAGACCCGCCAAATTTATGATACGAAAGACTGCTATTCAGACGTGTAAAAAAAAAAAACAGTTAAATTTGGAGACAGTAGCGTCTTGAGGTAGGAAATTTTCTTCCGCGCATCTATTAAGGCCCAATGATTTAGTTACATTGCAAAGTTAATAATGCTATGTATAGGAATATTATTGAACAACATGGTGTTTCTTTTCTTAGAGTATCTCGTGTCCCGAGGATCGGCTTTATACAATATGATTATCCTTGCATTGTTATAAGAAAGGTTAAACAAGTCTTTGAAATTGAAAATATAGAGGTTATGGCATAGCCGGCCTCATATGCAGATCTAATTGAGAATCTTTGGATGATCACATGTAGATACCGCAGGAAGTGTATGGGGGGGGGTATTGCTTGAATAACATTAGTAATAATAATAGTAATAATAGAAATTTCCTTTTGTGGAAACAATCGGTATTCATTGACCAAACATGCCGATTGAAATTTATAAAGACTTTTTGCTAAAATATTTTTCAGGAAAATAGGTATCTCAAGTAGCTGATATCGATCTTTAAAGTATTGATTGGGGATCCATTGCTAACCTTTTGTTTAAAGTAGTGTGGACAAGCAACATCTTGATTATGTCATTAATCATCCTTAGTATGACACTGTGCTGTCCATTTTAGTTGTTGCGTTTTTTGGTAGTCCTCAAGTGATGCGGTTCCTATTATTTGTTATTTGGTACAGTTCTTTGTGATTATGTTGCGCCAGTTTTTAATGGCTCACAAAGACGCAACGGTATTGGTAATAAGGGTGTTTCATTAAGACGGATCAAAGTCATCAGTAAATAAATCAGTTTTATTAGTAGATTATTTATTTCTCTATTGGATTATGTTATTTAAGTCATGGCAATTATGTTTGAAAAATAATATCGCCCAAATGTCCACCAAGGCTTCGGCGGAACACCTCCACTCGATGGTCAAACTTTTTGATGACGTCTTTGCATAGTTGCTCCTCAATCTCACTAATATCCCTTATTATCTCATCCTTCAGCTGTTGAATTGTTGTTGGCTCGTTGGCATCGACCTTAAATTTGAGATGATCCCAAAGGAAGAACTCTAAAGGCGTCAAGCCGCACGATCGTGGTGGTCAACTGATTTCGTTGTTTCGAGAGACGATTCGACCTGGGTACTTCTCATCGTATTTCTGTTTGAACGTCCATTTTCGTAATAGGCTTCGATAACTTTAACACGTTGTTTGATTGTTAATCTTTCCCTGGTGGAAATTGCCACAGACTTAAGTTGTTAAATCTGAAAGAAAAAGAAAAAAAAAAAACATTAGGCGCTTAAATTTAAAATCGGTCCTCGTTACTCGAACACCCTTTATTAGCCATTTCCCATAAAGGGAACATTTTGTATTCACTGGGCGAGCAGCCAGTATTGCTTTCGTTTGAAATTATAAAATCTTCCTCTTAAAATAATATTTTAGGAAAACAGGTTTCTCAAGTCCAGTATCTTTAATCGCTCTTTCCAGTATTGATGAGTTTCCTTCCTAACTTTTTCTTTGAAGTAGTGATCATCGATTTTAAGCAACGTCGAGCTTGGTCAGTATCTAGATGGGTAACCACTTGGGAATACTAGGTGCTGTCAACTTGAGTGTAGATTTGGAGTCATTTTTTTTCAGGGAAATAGGTTTCTGAAGTTCAGTAACTTTTATCACACTGTCCAGTATTGATGGTCGTTTCCTTCCTAAAAATTTGGTAGTGAGGCATGTCAAGGTCATGTCATTCGTTGATTTAGAGTTTTCGTCGATATCATGTTGAAACAAATTTAACATTCCTGTAAGCTTGGATGTGCGGATGGTGTAATGGATAACGGCTCGGAATTGGAAATTGGAAAACTGATTTGTTTCGTCGACAACGTATATAGGAGAATTGAAATTACGTAAGAATTCATATTTTTTTTTGTTTCTTAATACTTTGCTTAGCTTTCGGAAGACACCTTTGCTTAGCTTTTGGAAGGCATCTTTGCTTAGATTTTGGAAGGTGTCTTTGCTTAGCTTTTGGAAGGTGTCTTTGCTTAGCTTTTAGAAGGCACCCTTGCTTAGCTTTTGGAAGGCATCTTTGCTTAGCTTTTGGAAGGCATCTTTGCTTAGCTTTTGGAAGGCATCTTTGCTTAGCTTTTGGAAGGCACCCTTGCTTAGCTTTTGGAAGGCATCTTTGCTTAGCTTTTGGAAGGCATCTTTGCTTAGCTTTTGGAAGGCATATTTTGCTATCCCAAAGTGCTCCTCGGATTTTGGTGTCGCATTTTCCGTTCTCTGTTAAAACCCTTCCAAAATATTTAAATTGTTGTACTTGCTTGATTTTGATATCTCCAATTTGCAATTTGGTAACAACCATGTATTCTGTCTTCTTGCTACTGAGTTTTAATCCTTTTATATCGCTTTCCTTCACTACCTTCTGCATAAATTCTTTTAGTTTCCCTTTCTGTGTCTGCTATCAACGCTGTGTCATCTGCATAGCTTATGTTTTTAGATTGTAGCCATCAATAATATATTCTGGTAGGACCCTCTCAGGTTTGATACACTGTAAAGATTGAATAAGTCCAGTGAAAAGACACATCGTTGTCTTACAGTATTTTTAACTGTTATATATCTTTCTATTTGAACAAGCATAAAAGACTAAAAGAAAGGAAGCCATGATGGCTTATGTCCTGAATGGATATTACTTTTTAAAATGATAGATGATTAAGTTGTATTGTACAGATCTGTAATAAGGTCCTCATATGGAGATTACTCTGGTGATTTAGTGCTAACCTCTGATCCAATAAGCCAAGCAGAAGTTCTCCATAATGTTGAACATTCTGTCAAATTGATCGGTCTCCATATTAACTCAGACAAAACAATACATAAGCTTAAATCAAAATGGAACAATCAAAACAGAATCCGGTACACCTCGCAACTGTGCCGAACATTTTACTTATTTCAGTAGTGAATATGAAGAGACATATTAGAGACGTCTTTCGCCGGATAATTGTATACTCTCTTTGGCTTTCTCAGTTTAAATGAAAAGAAGACAAAACTCTGTGTTGAGAAAAATGCCTTAGGATCTCTGGAGATAAATCGGCATCATAAATCAAATTAATTACCCATGTTTATCACCTCCTAATTTCCAGATTTGGAGAGTGTATGCTAACCTGTATGCTTGCTATATATATATATATATATATATATATATATATGAAGAAATATAGATTTAAGGTGTGTTATATGTATGGGATAAAGTGATCAATATCAGAGATAGAGCGTATGTAAATATAAATATGAAAGACAACACTTTGAGGCAACAGGCTGTTTTCATTCTAAGCGCAATCGTCAAGCCTGACGTTTGAGCCTAGTATGAAACAGCCTGTCGCCTCTATTTATTGACTTCAATGTTCACTTATATATATATATATATATATATATATATATATATATATATATATAGCAGAGTCGTTTGATATTGTAGAATTTTAGATCAGGAATTTTTTTTTATATATATATATATATATATATATATATATATATATATATATATATATATATATATGGTGGACAAATTCTGTCAAATTGATCAGTCTCCATATTAACTCAAACAAAAACAGAATACATAAGCTTAAATCATAATGGAACGATGAAAACAGGACCCAGTACACCTCTCAGTTTAATTATTTACTTATATAGTTAGTAAAAAACTGAAAAAGCGATGTAAACACACGTATGAATTAAGCTCGGATACTGTTGACAAGTTATATCTAATGTGGAGTTCTGGACTTGTAGAAAGCATGAAAAGGGACCTCTTTCAAGCAATTGTTACCTCTGTTCTATTGTATGTTGCTCAGCTTGCGCCCTTATTTCAAAACTGGAAAGAAGATTGAATAAAAACTACACTCACATGATAAGATTCGCTTTGAATGTCTCTTGGAGAGATCGTCTGATCACTGAGAGATTGTATGGCAAGCTTCGTCCAGTATCAAACATCCTTAAAGGGCATCAGATTCGCATAGCATTGCGGTAGAGCTAAGAACAAAATTCTTTTGTGGAAGCCTACACAAGGACGAACTAACAGAGAATGACAAGCCAAGATTTATATCAAATAGGTTTGTGACTACATAAACTACAAACGATATATTTTTCATTAAATTCTAATATAAGAACAAAAAATTTGGAGATTTTCAATTTTTTTTTTTACATTTTTAACTTGTCCATTTTCATACGTCACTTTCGCATTTCTGTAAATCTTCTTGCCTCTATGTTTCTTTATTTAGCTTCAACAAGTCTTCAGTTGTTTTGGCATGATAACAGCTAATACTTTTAAAACAGTAGATGTTCTGACAGTAATTACGTTTTTCACTGCTCCGAATTATGAGTCAACCAACCGAGACAGAACGAAAGTTGAATGCTTGGAAATTGCGACGAGAATTAGTTTATCAGCTCTTTTATTTGTGTGTTCGGAAAGCCATTACGTATTCCACCGCCATGAATTATGAGTCGACGAATCAAGGCAGAACCAAAGTTAAATGATAGGAAACTGCGTCTAGAATTAGTTTATCATCTCTTCTATTAGAGTGTTCGGAATGCAATTACTTACTTCAGCTATCAGTTATCTTGGCAGATATGGGATTCTTTGTGTGCGTTGATAATTGCCTTATTTTCTACCTATGATGTCACCGTATACATATTTCAAAGTGAAAGAAACTTCTTTCGTGTGAACTTTGGCGTTCTATTTCTCAAGCTGCTATATTTTCATTTTCAGTGTCATTGTTGCTTTTGATCGGAGATTTTTGCCAGAAAAGACGGTTCACTATGTCATACCGGACAATTTTTCTTTCCAGAATCTATCTTGCATATTTATCAGTCTATCATTCGCCCGTGCATCGAATGTTGCTGCCACATCTAGTCTGGAGCTTCTGCTATATATCTAGAATTTCCTGACAAAATCCAAAATAGAATCTGCAATATTATCTATCCTTAGCTGGCATCCCGGCTTCAATAATTTTTCCCACCACCTTTCACTTTCAGCCACATTTTCTCTGCCTTTCCTATAAATATCGTTAATCTGTTCTGGCGAGATTTCTTCGTTGTTACTTCAATTTCACGAATTTAAGCGTCGTACTAGATTGGCTGCTAGGTCCCATTATTTTACTGTTGAAATTGTAACTGCAATTATCATCCTACTAGTGTCTTCCCTCGGACTTTTTGCTTGTGGAACTTTCTTCAGATTTCTTTCTTTCCTATTAACTAAGATCTTCGAAAATGTAAATGGAACACCAATTGTCATCTTCTGTCTGTTAAAATAGCGTTTTCTACATGTCTTTCATTTTCCATAATTCTTCGCACCCTTGCATGGTCAGAAATGATTTAAAAAATATCAGTAATAAAGTCAGTAAAGAATAAATTGCAATACAGCCTATTGCAATCAAATCTGGACATAGAGTCCTTAATTTTTGTCCTTCCACTTTCTCGTCTTATTCAACGTTCTAATAAAGAAAAATCACGAGAAACAGAAAACAGCGCTTATTAACAGAACAAGTGGGAGGGGAATCGGATATCAGGTTTAATAGATATCAAATATAAATATATGGCGAACTTTATCCTAGATGAGATATAATTTTGCACTGAAAATGTAACAAGTGTCTTATCAGAAGTAGGGGTCCATCTGACGTAAGGGGAGACAATTTGTAGAGTCGGTTGCAGTCGTTGTAATCGAAAGTATAATTCACTTAAATGGGTCCTTTGGAAGAAGAAAAACCTTTATTGAAAATGTTTGTATTCCTCATAACTCTCTGGAAAACGTTTTATACATCAAGTAAACTCGTTCACTGCTTTCATTTATTGTGTTCCCGAAACACGAAGCACAGAGGCTGGATGTACTCAGTCCTCACTTTCCAGTCTTGATAGAGTCCGAAAGCGTTTCCAAGTTCTTGTTGGAGAAGAATTATTTTCCCCTTCCAAACTCTCTCTCACAAGTGGCTTGTGTCGTAACTCTCACTACTCTATCGCAACTTCTATGGGAAGTGCTCGGACGAACTACATTCCTTGGTTCCTTCAAGTCTGACCTTTAACCTAGGACCCGCCATGCCACTTACATAGTAGCAAACCACCTACATTCCCTCCATATTTCACCGTCAACAGAGAGGTCACGTGCATGGGTCCAAATTCATGATAATCTGAGTATGACAGGTCAGGACAGAGAATGGCAAACTTGAAATTAAAAAAAAGGAGATGACTACAGGAAACCACTTCCTTATTTTTTTACAAACGCAATTATGGTGATGCACAATTTTACAGGTATTAAATAAAAGGAAGTTGTGGAGAGGTATTATTACTTACACATTGAAGCGAAATAGTAACTTAAGAAATGAATACCTGACCTCAAGTGAAACTCATATACGATCCATCGCTAAAGATGCAGGTAAAAATGATCTGTTCCCTGTACCGCTCCAGTACGAATCTGACTCCTCATCCTATCCTCTACCTTTATAAGAGCCAGATCAGACCGAAAATGAAGTACTTTTGTCTTATTTGGGCGGGAGCTGCCCAGTCCCCATTTTCCACTCTTGACAGAGTTCCAAAGCGTCTCCGTGTCCTTGCTGGGGAAGAATTATTTCCCTCACAGGCGAAATGTAGTGAGTCTTTCATTGCTCTATCACTACTTCTATGGAAAGTGCTCGAACGAATTGCATTCCTTGTTTCTGCTAGGTCTAAACGTCACGGATAGTACCCGCCATGCCACTTACATAGTAGCAAACCATCGACATTCTATCCGTATTCCATAGGCGAGAAGTGAGTTCCATTCAAACAGCTTCTCACGAACCACAGTCCAGTGGAAGAGACTCCCAAGAGGATATTTCCCGATCATTACAATCTTAAACTGTTCAAGTCTAGAGTCAACCGTTATCTTCTCGTTCTATCCATATTAAACAACCCCTTAATGTAGCCCTCTACCTCGAGTGGATCTCGGGCCTTGTACAGGAAGTTGATGTAGGAGGCAAAAAAGACCAGGAAGTTGTAATTAAATTTTACACAGAATAATATGACTGAATAAATAGTGAGAAATAAATAATGACAAGATGTTGGGAAAATTCGATTACAAAGTTTGTTGGTGAATAAGCAAATTATTAGAAAATATCTCGTTACATTCAGTGCTTCTAAAACGAAACTTGTGCCGATCAGAACCCGAACTACCGCCAATCACGATGAACGGATGTCCCCTCGAGGTGGTAACGTGCCTTGAGAGTATATCGGGCCTTAAAATCACGCCCGACCTGAAGAGGAACTCTTATATACAATCCATCGTTAAAGATGCAACTAAAATGCTTGGCTCCCGGTACCGATCCAGTAAATACCTGACTCCTCATGCTATCCTTTACCTTTATAAGAGCCAGATCAGACCTAAAATGGAGTAATTTTGTCATATTTAGGCGGGAACTGCCTAGTCCCCATTTGCCAGTCTTGACAGAGTTCCAAAGCATCTCCAAGTCCTTGTTGGAGAAGAATTATTTTCCACCTTCCAACTTCTCTCTCACAGAAAATGCTCGGACGAATTATATTCCTTCTTCGCGCCGGGTCTAACTCTCACGGCTAGGTTCCGCCATGACACTTATATAGTAACAAACCACCAACATTCCATCCGTATTCCATCGGTGAGAAGTAAGTGAGTAAAGGTCAGTTCTCCGAGGCCCTGGCGGTGAACGCAGGCGCCCCCCAGGGGTCACTTCTCGGATTAATCCTATTTCTGATTTACATCTAAGAATATATTCCGATCATTTGTAAACATCTATGTTGACTCCTTATTCTATCCTCTAGCTTTATAAGAGCGAGTTCAGACTGAAAATAGAATAGTCTTGTCATATTTGGGCTGGAGCAGCTCTGTCCCCACTTTCCAGGCTTGATAGAGCTCAAAATCGTCTCCGAGTCCTTCTTGGAGAAGAATTACTTTCCACCCTCAGACCACTCTAACACAGGCGGGATGTGGTGAGTCTCTCACTGTTCTATCGCTACTGCCATGGAAAGGGCTCAAACGAACTATATTCCTTAGTTCTTCCAGTTCTAACTTTCACGGCTAGGATCCGCCATGCCACATATTGTAGCAAACCACCCACAATCTCTCTGTCGGTGAGAAGACAGTTCCACTCTAACAGCATCTTCCCGCGAACCACTGACCTGTGGAAGAGATTCCCAAGAGGATGTTTCCCTGATCATTACAAACTTAACCTGTTCAAGTCTAGAGTCAACCGTTATCTTTACCTCCCATCCATATAAACTACCCCTTAACGTAACCCTCTACCTCGAGTGGCCTCCGGAACTTGTACAGGAAGTTGATGGAGGAGACAAAAAAGACCAGTATGTTGTAATTAAATTTTACACAGAATAATATGACAGAATAAATAGGGAGAAGTTAATAATGACAAGATGAAATTTGGAAGTTCGTAGCTGTATAAGCAAATTATTAGAAATTGTGTTAGAAAGGTCTTCAAGTAACACCATCATCAAGTTTAAAACGAGGATACTAATACATAAATATTTATTTTAACGAAAGATTATTCCCTTAAAGCTTATCAATGCATTACAACCTTTTCAGCAGTAGCGACCCCCATCAAACTAAAAACCATTGTCTGTTCTTTTTTTGTCAGCCATGACCAAAATCGCCAAGTAGGTTTGTAAACATTAGAGAACCGAACCCCCTGGAAGCAAATCTGTCGATTCACGATCACTTCACGTACTAATTCTTCGTAATGTAGTCTATTTTACCAGCCATATTCGAATTCCGGTTTTTGGAGCTAACCCATCGTATACAGACATCTGGCATCAGTTTACACAGCCAATGGCTCTATTCACTTGCCTTGTTGTATTCTTCTGCAAATCAAACAGAATAGCTTATCCATTTGTAAACTGTAAATACATATGAATACATACATGCATACAGGAATATATATATATATATATATATATATATATATATATATATATATATAAAATACACACACACACACATATATATATATATATATAAATACACACACATATATATATATATATATATACATCTATATATACACACACATATATAGATATATATACATATATATATACATACATATATATATATATGTGTGTGTGTGTGTGTGTGAGTGCATATATGTGTGCGTATTTCTAATTAATTTATGTGGATAGATAGATAGATAGATAGATAGATAGATATTGAGGAGCGTAGGTAGATAGGTATGTAAAATAGGGAGAATAATATATATATATATATATATATATATATTTGAATATATATATATATATATATATATATGAATATATATATATATATATATATATATATATATGAATATATATATATATATATTCATATATATATATTCATATATATATATATTCATATATATATATATATATATATATATATATAGTAAGGTAGGTAGGTAGGTAGATAGATAGGTAGGAAGGAGGATAGATAAATATATAGATATAACTCTCTCTCTTTCTCTCTCTCTCTCTCACACACACACACACACACACACACATATATATATATATATATATATATATATATATATATATATATATATATATATATATATTATTTGTTTAAACGTTATTTTTTATGGATACTCGTGTTTGAGTAGATAGAGTGGATTTTTTTAATTATCAAACAGCATATTTATTTATTTACATCTAGCGGCTTTTGAATATTCGAGAAGTTTTGTTAGAAAAATATGCGCCCTCCGGTATATTTTTCTAACAAGATTTCTCGATATTGGAGGATAGATAGATAGTTCGTTGAAAACTTTTTCATATCGAATACAATGTACTTCTGTTTTCTTTGCTTTGTTCTTTTTCACTTTTATTTAAACTGATGATAAAATAATTTTCCCCACTGTCTATGCCACACTTCCTAAAATCTGAACAAACAGATAGTTTCTGACTAAAGCCTAATGTGGATGTAGCACACACATAAACACTTGTGCGTGTGTACTGCATGTGTGTGTTGTGTGTTTGTGGGCTGTGTGTGTGCATGCTGTGTGTGTGCGTGCGTGTATGTTTGTGTGTGTACTGTATATGTATGTGTGTGTTTTGTGTGTGTGCTGTGTGTGTTCTTTGTGTGTAAGTTTGTGTGCGTGTTGTATGTGTATGAGTGTTGTGTGTGTGTTTTTGTGTGTACTGTGTGTGTGTCTTTCGTGTGTATGTTGTATGTGTGCATGTGCTGTGTTTGTGTGTGCGTGTGCTGTGTGTGTTTTGTGTTTGCGTGCTGTGTGTGTTTTGTGTTTGCGTGTTGTGTGTTTATATTTGTGTGCGCTGTATGTGTGTTTGTGTTGTGTGCGTGCGTTGTGTGTGTGTGTGTTGTGTGTGTGCTGTATGTGTGGCTGTATTTGTGTGGTATGTGTGTGCTCTATGTGTGGGTGTTCTGTGTGTGTGCTGTGTGGTTTTTGTGTGCGTATGTGTTATGTATGTGTCTCTGTGTATACTGTGTATATGTGTTGCGTGTGTTCTGGAATCGTCGGTGTATTGTTCAATTAGAATTCTTAAAACGCGATGAAACACTAAATACGTATCTATAAGTCCAGCAGCTGCAACCGTAAATTTTTGATTGAAAAACCGCATTGCACACATCAATAGGTAAGAATATGGATCTCCTCCATGGCAACACAAAGCCGCATAAAGCAAGAATAACACAAGAAACAATTTTGGAACTCGGTTGGTCTGTTCTACTCGACCCGCCCTATACCCATGATCATGCACCAACCAGTTATTGTCTTTTTCGAACGCTGCAAAGCGCTTTGATGGGGGAGAATTTTCTCTAATGGAAACCGGATTCAAGAGTTCGTCAAAACATTTTTTCACGTAAAAACCTGCGAAGTATTACTGGAAAGGCATCGAAAAGCTCCCGGGTAATTGGCGACAAGTCATAGCAAATGATGATCAGTATATTCTAAATAAATAAACAGCAAATTATAACTGTCCGTCCGTTTGTCTGCAGTCCCTCTAAATTAGGCCACACTTGCTCTACATAGACATATCATACCTTTTTGGAATCAAGATGATCCCGGAATTGAAACTATTCCCTTCATCAAGTGGTTGAACACCTAGCATTGAGATTTGTGTTCGGATGAACACGGAACTGTTAAAAATTCAAAATTTTAAAATAACTGAAAAAAATTTTAGTCATTTTAAAAGATTTTAATTTATATGGAGTTTAAAGTAACACAAAATCTTTGTGAATTAAAAAAAAAAGTTTTAAATTCAATATATCTCCAAAATGTTGTGAATTGAGGAAATCAATTTTATTTCTTTGATGCCAATGAATCAGAGTTAAAGTGAGAACTTTTCTGAGGTGAGGCTCTGAAGTTCCGTGGAGTTTGTGATTTGAAGAACTCAACTCGATTGAAGTTTCACAGAGTTTATGATTTGAAGAACTCAATTTTTAGCCTGAATTGAATTTCGGACCAAATTGGATTTTCGGTCCAAATCTGTCTTTTGGTCGGAATTTGATTTAAACCTAAATCAGTGAGGTTTTGAAGTTCCATGGAGTGAATTGAGGAATTCAAAGTTATTTCTTCAAAATTATCATTGTTGTTTTCTAAGCTGGCTCACAGGTCCCTTTAGATTTCGGCTGGATGCACAGTTAACCCTCTGCATGAGGTAGCATAAAAGTTCGCACGAAATGCGGTTTTAAGCTAGTAATTGAATAAAGTATACTTGATTTTCTTTGAAGAATTAAGTTTATGAACAAAAACGGAACTTGTTTAACACGGACTGAAATAAGCTATTTGTCAAGGTAGGTAGCTGTTCTGATTCAACCGAATAAATGAATCGGGATATCGAATATTGCTTCGCTAGAAAGTAAGTTCTTTCGTTTGAATGATGGACACAAAGCTGGCCCCTAGTACACCCTAATCACCCCCCCCCCCTAACTGGGGGTAGCGGGAAAGTCTGATTGGATGCCCGGGCAGTGTTTTTTGTCCCACGCTAGCCAATAAACGTTTTCTTTTTTCTACCTACGTTTATATAAGTTACAAATTAAACTAAATACAACTGACTATTAAAGGATGGCAAATTTTCGTCTATTTTCACTTCATTTTTGGGTCTTTTTTTCCGTTCAAATCCATGAATGTGTTTTAAGTTTAGAGAAAAACAATATAACATTCACTATTTTTATCGATAATTTTGAATTATTCAGTTTCTTAACAAGAAAAATCTAAAGTTGATGTTAAAAACTGCCGTAAAAATTGTTGATTTATTTAAGATGGAATGATCTGTTATGACATGTTTCTCATTCGTGTGTGTGTGTGCGTGTGTATGTGTGTGTATGTATGTGTGTGTGCGTGTGTGTATGTTCCTATTTTGTATTTATTTTCAGTTTTTCTAGTTGAATTGTTTACCTATGTTGCATACGATACATAATTATAGATAATATGTATTTTATATGAATACTACCTTATTTATACAAATTGGAGTGTCGTAGAGTGTGAGGCGTATCATAGATTCGGGTTGGGGCACTAAACCCATGGACCGGCCCTGGGTGGACAGAACTATTTCGTTCTGTTTACCTTTCAATTTCCACGACCTTTTGACATATTTACGTTAATGAATTTTATAAGTTAATTAGGCGAATACTTCGGGAGTAACGTCCAGCCTTTCTCACAGCTGTCATTATTTGATCTTGAAAACCAAGGAAAATATTAAGATTTCGAATAATGATTCTTTGCTTAACATAATCTCTTTAATCTCCAATAAAGCCGGATTAAGCTAATTTTAAGAAATTTTGCAAGAGATCATTTAGGGTATTTGGCAAATTAGGTCAGAGACAGGTAGTTAAGTTGTTTGAAGGTTAAAATTTGAAATAGTAATTTTTTTCCTTATTTCATTAGTTTTTTTTTAGATTTTTTATATATATTTTTTCCTTTTCTGGTGTAATTTTTATGCACTTTTCCCATCTTGCAAATTTCCTTGTTTTCACTCTAGGCCTTGTGATTCGAAAGAGAGCCTGCGGACCCAACCACAGGAAAGAGAAGATTCTACGACCACAAAACACGAGGAGGAGCAGTTTGCGGTCTATCTACCCAATTGTCAAACCTGTCTCCTCTTGGTAAGACCTTAATGGTTCTGGGATCCCGGTTTGAAGAGGATACGGACCATTTCCTTTTGTCCACTAAATAATGGATCATGTTTGATAATGCAATTAGATTTATTTTTGTTAGAGAAACAGAAAGTATAGCTTTAGATTTATTTCGTAGTCAAAGGATATTCTATCGAAACTTTAGAAAGAGATATGAGTAATTTATGGATTATCAACACTTGCTTGGTTATTTAAAGACGAAACATATTTTTGGATTGTAAGAATAATTTTTAATGATTTTTTTCCAGATACAATTCCTACTATTGAATCCATATCTAGGGGGAAATGATGGACTCATACCTTTTCCGATGATGTTTGCGCGTAAGTGGATGTAACGAATCCGACTGGAATTGGAACTCTACTCTCCGATTTCTAATTCCAAGCCGTTATCCAATACACCATCCGCACATCTAAGCTTACAGGAGAAAGTCGTTTTGATTAATTAAAAAAAAATTGACGAATGCATTCATTACAAAATATATAAGGGACTTTTTTCGATTTTTCTTATTCCACTTTAGAATTATCTCATTGGTGTTTGTTTTGTCTCTTTATTTTTATACTAATGTTTCCCGGATACAGGCCCTAAGATCTACTCAAGGTATAGGGTTGGTAAGTGGCCTTGTAGGAGCGTAAGAAAAGCAAGATCTGAAATTCGTGGAACAATGCAGGAAAGTTAACTATTAACCCGAGACTTGAGCCACCCGGGTTAGGTCAGAGGAGATATGACCTGTTAGGTTCTGGTCTTACAAATCTTTGAAGGGTCACCTATTAACTGCTGCCTCTTCTGCATAGATACTGACTAATGGCCTAAGTACACCCTTAGACAGATCATTAATATATGATAGAAAGAGGGTAGGACCGAGAAGGGAATCCTATGGAACGGCAGCATTTATGGCCTTCCGTTAACAACGACCTTCGTGTTAAGAAGGACTTGATAACTGACAGAGACCTTCAAGAGATTCTATAGCTGGAGAGTTTATAGTAGCTCCTGGTGCCACACCGTGTCAAAAGCTTTGGATATATGCATCGAAATGGTACCCGTGATTAATTTATTACATAATACCTCGCTAATTCTGTGTGTCATAACTGTTAATACCTCAATTGTGGATTTAGCAAGGCGAAATGCATACTGAAGGCAATAATTATTATCAATTTTTATAATTCTGGCGGTAGTTTAAATTGAGGTCTTCGTTTTTTTTTTCTTTATATATAACTTTAATGGATGTCAGTGCCGAAAGTGGAATTGGCTAACCGAATTAATATTCCAGGCTAAAATATTGCGTTCATTTTCGCACAAAGTCTTCTCCCTGAGCTAAAAGTAGACGGAAATCTCTAGCCTAATTGCAGCAACCTGTCTAGGCGAAGGACGACTTTGAATTCAAAATCACCCTGAAGAGGGATGGTTTCCATCAGGTTATCTTGCCTAAGACACACCAACTGCTACTACGGCTGCTTGTATATATGGCGCATCCCAGACCCGAATGGGTTATGGGACTTGTGATCGCGAAGTTAATTATAGGCTATAATTTAGGGAAGTGAAAATGTCACTGAAATATGTTTGAAAATCAGCAAAATGGTCCCAATATATAGAAAGAACAAGGAATCAGCTGGACCCAAATCATCCTGATTTCAGTTTCAAATGATACCTTCTTTTTTTCATATATCTAAGCTATAATAACTTACTAAGATTTTGGGAAGTGGAAATTCCACTAAAATATGTTTGAAAATTTTCCAAGTTTTCATCCTAATCAGGACAATATTAACAACAGGCAAAATGGTCAAATTACCCGGAAAAACGAAGGGTCCAGTTTAGGCTATATCTTCCTGGTGCCAGTTTAAACTGATGCTATCTTTTTTTCATATGTCTAAAATATAATGATAAATTATAACTTTGGAAAGGCAAAATCTCACTGAAATATATTGGAAAATGTGCAAGTTTTTATCTGAAATCAATATAATATGAAGTTTAAACAATATAGTTACAACATATGAAAATAAGTAGGCATCAATTTAATCTACCAGCGCCAATTTAAATTAATGCCATCTTTATTTTCATATACCCAAACTATAATTATAAATTATCATTTTGGAAAGTAAAATTTCCAAATTTTCATCTGAAACTTAAAAAAAGCGAATCTTAAGTATTATGTTCATAATATAATGGGAAAAGGCTTTATTTTAAACTGATGCCAGGAGTATATGTGTTAATACTATAAAACTCAATGTGCATGTAAAACGGGAAGACTTCTGTATTATAAACGTTCTTGTGGGTGGGATCGTCTGCTTAGTATGTTTATTGCTTACATTCATTTTCCGTTGGGAAATAAGACGAATTCAAGAGAGATAAAGTAAGTTTAGATTTGTGAAATCTATAATATGGCGACGAGGATTTTACGATGGAATAAGAACATTTTTCAATTTCTTTGATTAAATCTAAGAAAGTTTCACACTTAGATTGCATGTTCAATGGCATCTTGAGTTTCATTCTTTCTAACGTCTCAAAAGAGAGAATTAGAAGTCATACCAGTAATCAGTGTTGGCAGCCATAATCTTATCAACATAAGATATGCACATGACTCAGTGTTTATAGCAGACAGAAATGAAAGTATAAGAATTCTTACAGAATGTAGTGAAGAAAAGCGAAAATAAAGAACTAAACATCAACTGTAAGAAGACAGAATGAATGGTTTCTAAAAAAAAAACGGATCAGACCAATATGCAAATTACAAATTGAAGACACCAAAATCAAACAGTACAAGTATTTAAATATCTGGGATGTGTTTTAACAGAGGGAAGAAAGAGCGACACGGAAATCCGAAGGCGTATTAAGATAGTGAAAGATGCCTTCTAAAAGGTAAGCAAAGTATCAAGAAACAGAAAAAACTTCGTTAGAAAAAAGTAGAGTATTGAAATGTTACGTATCCTCCTATATGGAAGTGGATGCTGGACAATTTCCTCAGAGATGAAGAAGAGACTTGAGGCAACAGAAATATAGTTCTAGAGAACGATGCCGACAATACCATGGACTGAACATGTGAGCAACGAGGAAGCTTGAGATAAAATAAAAGTAAAAAAAAGGCGTATTAAGATAACGAAAGATGCCTTCTAAAAGGTAAGCAAAGTATCAAGAACAGAAAAACTTCGTTAGAAAAAGTAGAGTATTGAAATGTGTATCCTCCATATGGAAGTGGATGCTGGACAATTTCAGAGATGAAGAAGAGACTTGAGGCAACAGAAATATAGTTCTAGAGAACGATGCCGATAATACCATGGACTGAACATGTGAGCAACGAGGAAGTTTGAGATAAAATTGAGGCAAAAAAAGAAAAAAATATATACTTAACGTCAGGAAGAGACAGTTGTAATTTCAAGGGCACATAATGAGAAAAGAGGTCCTTGAAAAAATGGTATTCACAGGACAGATTGAAAGCAAGAAGAACAGAAGAAAACAACATATAGCCTACTCAGGAAATGGATGTCGAAGCAAGGTTTTAAGAGTGAAAAGAAAAAGACAAATTTATTAAGAGCAGGAAATTTTGAAGAGACATAATCGCTTATGACCTGAAGGGAGACGGTACGAAGAAGAAGAAGAAGAAGAAGAAGAAGAAGAAGAAGAAGAAGAAGAAGAAGAAGAACGAACGAACGAACGAACGAACGAACGAACGAACGAACTAGGATAAATGGATACCGGAACAAGGTTTACATGAGATAACATAAAGAGAAATTTTATTAAGAGCTAAAAAGGATAGGAAATTGTGGAGAGACATGATCCTTAATGACCTGAAGAGACACGGCACATAGAAGAAGAAGAAGAAGAAGAAGAAGAAGAAGAAGAAGAAGAAGAACGAGCTAGAGTAAATGGATGACGAAACAGGGTTTACAAGAGATGACAAAATGACAAAATTTACTAAAAGCTATAGTGTCGGGTATGACGATAAACTACATCGAGTAGCAAGATTCAAGATTTTGAGGTTAGGGTCCCATCTATGGGCAAATAGTGAACCCCAAAACAAAAATCAACGGTACATTTTTATAATAAAATGAACAACAATACATTCCTATAGCAAAATGACAATCAATGCAACACTAAAAAATATAAAAATACATTTTTATAGTAAAATTACCAATAGTCCTTTTTATGATCTACAAACAATATAACTATTTTTTTACATACCTTTACTTTGAAAGTATAAACTTAGGTATAAAATATCTATAAATGAAAGCATAAAAATTAACTAATATAAAATATTTAGATTACGGCATTAAATAATTCATAGAGGTTGATATGTCGCTAAATAAAATCAGTAAATCAGATAAGAGCTACAAAATGACAGGAAATTGTGGAGAGCTATGATCAGCAACGTCTTGAAGGGACACGACGTATATAAGAAGAATATCTAAAACATAGAAGAATAGCAATTTTTCAGGTAATTGTCATTACGTTAATTTTTTGAGCAGAGAGTTCAGAATTTCAATTTCTATGAATCTATAGCGAATAATTAAAGTTGCATGAAAATGAAAGTTGATCGATTATTATTATTTTTTCATTATTTATTACTTAAAGCCTGTTACATCTTTTTCGTCGTATTGTCTCAAAGATATTTCATTTTGTTCATCGTTTCCTAGAACTGATTCACTGGATTACAAAATTGAATTGAACTGTTGCTATTTTCGTTTTTTTTTTATTTTTTTTATTTTTTTTTTAAGTTGTATCGATCGATAAACGTTTATCGATATTGATCGATATCGACTTTCACATTTTATACAGAGTAGAAGGTGGGTTATTTTCGTGTCAGAAATCGAAGAGCTCCTCCCCCTCCTCGGGGGAGAGAGAGAAAGAGAGAAGAAAGATTCAATTATGTTTGCTTTTGAAAATAACTATTACTACTGCAAGCACTGACCCACGTTCACGTATGTCTGTGTAACTTCCACTCATGGTTTCGGGCTACAAATAATGTCTCTTCCACTTAAATTTCATTGCTGCTTCTGTCGGTGCATCCACGAGTTACCGGAGAATTGATTGATTTGTACTTTTACGATTGGTTGATTGATTCGTATTATACGGTGTATCGACACTTTGCAGGTTATTTGAAGCCAGAAAATATTTTTAGACTGTATGAATGTTTTTTCTGTTTGGCGGGAGAGGATAATATTGGTTCACAAGTTTTAATAATTAGTGGAGAAAAGGTAGAATCATAGTATTCATAGTTTTAAAAGACACATCCAGGCACGACTTCGTTCTTCAAAGTGGCAGTTCTTGGGAAAAACTGTCTGATTGCAATTTCCTTCTAAGCATTTGCGGTTCAGGGAAGGCACATTTCCGTGGAAGTAGCACAACGAATGCTCATCATGAAAGTCTGAACTGGTGGAACTAAGAAGTAAAGATTTTCATAGCATTTGTCATCGAAATGGGGATAGCGTAGCGGCAGGCTTGTGATGTTGCGTCTATAGGAAAGACGGTGGAAGTGAATATAACGAACTCAACGGGAATTGGAACTCCGCTCTCCGATTAACAATTCCAAGCCATTATCCATTACACCACACGCACATAGAAGCTTACAGCACCTGGTATTCCCAAGTGGTCACCCATCTAGTTACTGATCAGGCTCGGGTTGCTCAACTTCTGTGATCGAACGGGAACCAATGTTTCAACATGATGTGGACGTTAGCTGAAATGGCGATAGACATGCGATTTTGCATCCATAGAAAGGGGGTTATATAGAGGATAATAATTCATCGTCTAAAAGGACGCGTAAACGCCGTTGAGGCTTTAAAGTGAGTATTCGGTAGATCGTTCCAAGATATGGCAACAATGCTCCATTTTTGGTGAGAAAATACTGGCGGTGTTAACATATGTCGTCTATCCAGAAAAAGAAAGCAACAGAACTTAAGTCATGCACATTATGCCTGAGCCGTATGCCAGGCAACAAGCTTGCTTTCATGTGTGGACGAAATGATCCACTGCTATAAGAGGGACTTACAAAGGTCACTAAAGGATACGGTGATATCACCAAACCAAATTGGATTAAATATTACAGATTTGTTGTATTCATATGCAAATGCCCACCATATAAATAACAGATGATACACCTGGAGACTAAACTAATCCTAACCTTGAAGACGAAACTACTAGAGAAATAGTAGAGAACATTTTTAACTAATTATAGTTTACAACATTCTATTCACTAATATTTCTCTAGTAGTTTCGACTTCAAAGTTAGGATTAGCGGTATCTACCAGGGCACCCGTGTTGCAACCGAATTTGACACAAGGTCGAGGTTTAAGGTGGGTCATATAAAAATTCCCCCTCGGAAATTGCTTTTTGACACTGAGCAATAAACCCAGCCAATGCCAGAGGGAGAGGTACTGCCTGGAGGTTAGACCCCTGAGCATTGGAATAATAATCAAGGAATACCAATCCCAGCCAAAAAATAGGATTGGTATAGCCTCCAGCTGTATTAACAGCTATTTATATTGTGTAAATGTGGATATGAATACAACATCCTCCCCACAAAGAGTCAATTCAAAATCCTACATCATACCAAAGAGCAACTCATCTTGACATTTTCTTTTGGTATAAATGATCGAATTTGAATTAATCATCCTTGATTGATTAAAGATCACAGTTTGAATATCAGTTGCAATTTTGCTTTATTTATTTCTGTTAAGTCGCTTCAGGTCATTCACAGGCATGGCACCCGACAGATTCCCTCTTTTACTATTTGTGATTAACTATGAGGTCTTGACAATTATAGTGCCGTTATTTCCCGTTGCCTTCTCCACGTTTTTAAATTTAGTGTAGCCCCCTTTGCCATATCTCTTCAGGACCTGAGTAATCATGATGTACCACGGACTCGGTTTCATTATTATTTGTCAGTTAGTATGATTTCATGGGATATATTTGTTGCTACTACTTGCATTCTCCACATTTTCAAATTCACAGTAGACCCTATGCCATATCTCTTCATATCTCTTCAGGACTTGTGTGATCATGACGCACCACAGTCCACTTTTTCTTTATTATCGATGAGCTATCATGACCTTTTGGGAAATATAGTGTTGTTGTTTCCACTTAACTTCTAAACCGTTTCAAATTCATAGTAGTAGCCTATGCCATACATCTTCAGGAACTGAGTGATCATGACGCGCCGTAGACAACTTTTTTCTTTATTATCATTTTGTCTTAGGAAATACAGTATTGTTTTTTAATACTTACATTCTACACGGTTTCATATTCAGTCTAGTCCCCTATGTTTCTACATGGTTTCAAATTCAGAGTAGTCGTCTATGCCATACATTTTCAGGACTTGGATGATCATGACGCACCACAGTCCACATTTTCTTTATTATCTGTGAGTTACCATGAGCTTTTGGGAATATAGTGTTGTTGTTTCCACTTAACTTCTACACGGTTTCAAATTCAGTCTAGTCTTCTATGCCCTCTATACCCTCTGTGTCCTCTATTTCCGTGGATGGGGTTCTGGTTGATCATGACGCACCATAGACTCGATTTTTTTTATTATCTCTGAGATGCCATGATTCTTTTGGAAATAATGTGTTTATGTTCCCACTTAAATTTGCCATGGTTTCAAATTCAGAATAGTCCCCTATGCTATATCTCTTCAGGTCCTGAGTGATCATAACGCACCACAGACACATTTGTCTTCATTATCTTTGAGTTGCCATGATATCTTTAAAAATATAGATTTGTTTTTCTCGTTGCCTTCCCCAAGGTTTTGAATTAATTAATGAACGAGTGGTAGGAAATGAAAAATGGATACCGAAAATAGATAACTATTGACTATTGAATTAAAGAAGCTAAGATTGTAGTTGTAAAAGCAACGGGACAAGCACGAGTTCGTTCCGCAAAGTCACAGTTCTTGGAAAAAAAAACTCTCTGATTGCAATTCCCTTCGTGCATTTGCGGTTCTGGGAAGCTACAATTCCGTAGACTATTTACATTATTCGGACTATTGTCCTCATCTTTGTTGCCATATTTATTACAACGTTTCGGCCGTTGTACGCCCCGACAATCTTTCAGATGGTTTGAATATCGAACTGGACCCTTTATTACGCTCGCTGGGGAAGACTGTTCTAGTTCCACGTGTCATGTCTAATGGATGTCAGTTATCAGTTATCTCCTGTTAATTCACCTCTCCAAGTTCACCGCCTTATCCAGGTATTGAACTCATATTCTTTGGGTCCTGTCACTGGATCTAACTAACACCTTTATCCAATGTGCCATGTGTTCATGAGGAAATATAGAGAGATACTGAATTCCGTGGAAGTAGCACAACGAATCCTAGCCATGGAATTCTGAACTGGTAGAATTAAGGAGTGATTTTCGGAGCATTTGTCATGGAAATGGGGTAGTGTAGTGGCAGGCTTGCGATGTTGCATCTATAGGAAAGACAGTGCAGAATGTAGAATAGGTATTGGCCCAAGAAGACCGCGTAATTTTGATTTTGAACGCTATCAAGGCCGAAAGTGAGAATTGGGAAACTCTCGCCCGAATATGGCATCAATACTGTATTTCTGAACTAATATGACTCTTGTAAAGATAAAATACTTCATACTGTCATGACTAGAAAATTGTTGCATGATTTTTGCGTTTGAGTAGAGTTTTTTACGAGGTGTTTATGCCTAGTATAACCGCTTGGTGGATAAACTTTCTTTAGGTCCCCGTCTCTGTATAGCAAGTGGTTATATCTCTGGAGTTTAGTCATCCAGAGTCAAAAATAATCGACTTCGTTCCGTGCCCAACACAACAGGGCTCTTTGCAAATGGATAAGCGGAGACTCTTTTACGTGAACAGTTTTAATATTTACGTGAAGTACTATTTGCACGTGACTGTCTTCACCATTTAAACAGAGGGATTAGTTGGCATAATCCATTGATGGAAAAATGTACCAACAGATTCTTTTTGTCGTAGGTTTTATGTTGTATTTTCCTTCTTTTAAAAGGTTTATTGTGCCAAATGTGTGCATCGACTAGCTATGCAGGGGCGGGTAAAAGGCACTTACACTTTAAGAATTGCTGTAAGAAATGCAAGACTAATAATTAAATAATTGTTAGGGATTAAAGAAAAAAGCCAATTTCAATGTCTAGTAGTCCTTTAGGACTATTGGCTATTTTTTTGCGAGACTCCTGAGAGTGCCGTGGTTCTGTTTTTACTGGGGTTAATTTGGAAGAATATCTTGACCTGATAACAGAATATCAAATACGGCACAGACCACATGTTATGTAACGTTCTTGCTCACTTCTGTTGTTTAGAGCAGTGCTTGGAAGGAAAGTGTGTAGAGTGTGGTCGTCGCACCATGCCACATAGGTTCGATCAGTGACTATGGCTTGAGTAGCAGTTTTTGACTAAGAAAAGCATTCCACACTTCAGACAACAACTATATTTCCCTTGCAACATTTTCCTCTTCAAATATCAAATCCCACTTGAAAGGAATAAGAGTTCAAGATGTAGTGGAAATCCAAGAGAATGAGACGAGGCAGCTGCTCACTATTACGAAAAACGCCGTTCCAGGTATGATTCAACCAATAGAAACGAAGCTGGATAAAGTGTGTCTCATCAGAAGGGGACTAATTTGAAGGCGATTAAATGCCGGATTGATATGTTTCGTAGTTTTCTTTTTATAGCACCAGTATGGATATTTTCTGATCAGCCCTCGTATCAACTAAATTAGGTTAATTAAAAGGGACTAAGATAGATGAAAGCGGAGTAGACCGGGCTGAATCAGTCGAAAGGCGAACAGGAATAATAACAATTCTTTGTTTAACTTTTTTATATGTAATTTTTCTCCAGCTCGGGCCATTCATTTTAGATCCGAGATAGATTTCTTCGACCAAAGATAAATAAATAAATGTAAACCTGCCACCCAATTACACCACACACAAATATAGACATGCACACACACGCGCGCGCATAGACATATACACACACCCCAAACACACACACACACACACACACACACACACACACATATATATATATATATATATATATATATATATATATAAATTAAAATGAGAAAACCTTTAAATAAAAGAAAAAAATTCCTTTGTAACTAGAGATGTGACCTGATGAACCAGGAAAAATATTTTTCTGGGGAAATTACAGAGCACTCTCGATTATAAACCCTTTATTACCTTAATATATATATATATATATATATATATATATAATTATTTTTATAAAAAAATTTATAACATAAGTATGTTATAAAATCACTACAAAAATAGCCATTTTGTTTCAACACACTCTGTGTCTTATCAAGTGATGATGTTGAAAATAAAATAAAATAAAAGTTTTTGTTGTGTCACGCGTGAGTTTAAGACCATATTCACAAACTTTAAAATAAAAACGGAAAAGAAAGGGAAAAAGAGAAAAATATATATACATGTATTATCAAATGACTGGATGTATTATAGCGTCTTGTCTTGTCGAACGTAATTTCAATGAAGAAATGAATTGAATAAACATATATATTTTTTTTTTCTCAATAATTTTGTAGTTTTTAAACTTAATAGTGATTAAATTTGGATTTTAAAATTGCCAGTTTTAATTTTAATATTAAATTTTATCATGTAAATTTATAATTATTAGTTAGTATAAATTAATTTTAATATTACACGTATTTAAAGATCTGAATAGCTATTAGAGCAGGATTTCGTTGTCAAGCTTTTGAATCTTTCTATACTTCGTTTTTGATTGGTTATTCTAGCTTTTGTAACAATGTTTCCCCCTAAGTGTAGGATCGTTAATTAATCTGAAACTTTTAAAACCATTTATTTTATTTTCAACATCATCACTTGATAAGACACAGAGTGTGTTGAAACAAAATGGCTATTTTTGTAGTGATTTTATAACATACTTATGTTATAAATTTTTTTATAAAAATAATTATATCTGCTCTACTTTGAGCACTCTTTTAAGAATAGTAATTGTTGGTTATTGGAATTCATTCCGTGTATACCAATTATATACTTTGATATATATATATATATATATATTTCGGTAGCACTAATCTTTTCAAATAATCAAATGCTTGGAGTATAATGTTTTGATAAATAAGCTGCGACAATTTCTGTCTATCAATTTTTTAATATTTACGATGTAGTTCTTTTATTTATCGGCAAAGTTCATATTTATTTTAATTTCATATCGTTTTTTAAAATGACATCAAATAACATTATTAAAGATAATATAAAATGAAAATCTGTAGCTCTTGTTAAATGTATGATTGGTATTGAAATATTCTGTTAAGCTCAATTATTTAACGATGCGATTGAGTGAATAAGGATAGATAGAACAGAAGGGCAACAGTGAGCCTTCTTGAAAGATTCCTCGACGGATATTCAAACAATTTGAAGTGGCAGTACCTTTGGTGTGATTTAGGTATAATTTGGTTTTTCACAGTTCCATGTTATATTTAAAGAAATTTACTATCACTGAGGAAACATTGTACATTTCCAAATCTTAAGGATCCAAGAGGATATGGCACACTATTAAAGGATTTACAGTAATATATGAAAGCTCTGCTGAGATTTCTACCTTTTTTTCCTGCAATTTTCCAGGATTATTTTATTTATTAGTAGTTGATCTTTGCAACCATATGAACCTATACAACACCCCTTGTTCCGGCGGAAGAATGTTGTTTTCATTAATAAAAGAGTAAATACAGTTTGTCAGGACAGGCGTGATCAATTTATATGTGGTGGGCAGACATGTTATCGGTCTATAGTGTTTTGGATAGTCTGTTTTACCCGTTTTTGGTAGATGTTTAATACCTTCAGTGATCCATTCTGGAATTTTCTTGCCGTTATTAGTTAGCAATGATAATGTTTGTACAAGAGTTTTATGGATTGATCACAGATGATAGAGCCAAAAATTGAGTACCATGTCATTTTCTGGGGATTTCCATTTTTGGGGTTGTTTTAGAGCTTGCTTTACATTATTCTTGGTTATATTTTTTCCATTCTTTCACAGGTTTATCCGTCATTCTTTCTTGTTCTCGTTTGATCCACTCTGCATTGGGATTATTTTTTGAGAGTTGCTGAAAATATCCTCCCAAAAGATGGTGGCTTTTTAACTTCTATAACTGCTTTTCTAATTTCCCTGTAAAGCTTCTTGATGTCGATAGAACCCACAATGCTTTTCATATCGTCTTGTTCTCCGTGATTTAATCGCAGTTTCTGTTTAAATATTTTATTGATTGGTGGAAGTTCATTTAGTGTTTTAATCTTATATTTATTATTATTATTATTATTTTCTTAGATTTCTGGCGTTTACACATTTCTTTCCGGGTCCCGCCCAGGGACCTAAGGTTAGAAATGGCATCATGACACTTTCCACTGACAATCCACTTTATAGATAGTTGAAAAAAAAGGGAATCGGTCGAGAGATATGATTTCCTATGTCCGGAAGTAATATTTTTAGATTTTACGAATTTTTCTTTTCTTTGATAATGGTACCCTGATATAAGTCTTACTAATTAGTCCATTAGAATGAAATTGAATTAGATTCATATCAAAGCATGGCATTGATTGTTGTTGTTTTTTTTTGCACGGTTTATCAACCTTATTTAAAGCCAGAAAATATTTTTCAACTGCCAGAACTATTTTGAAAATAATAATGATTTACTGACACAAGTTTTACTTAACCGATAGATGGGGGAGAAGAGGTGAATTCACATTTTTTTCCCAAGGTTATTTGCGCGTAAGTGTATATAACGAACGGGAAATGGAAATCGCATCTCCAATTAATAATTCCGAACCATTATCCATTAAACCATTACAGCACCAAGCTTACAGCACATAGCATTCCCAATTGGCTACACATCTAGGTACTGACCGAGCCCGACATTGAGACCGTACGGGAACCAATGTTTCAACGTGATGTAGCCATAAACATGTTTATTTGAAATTATGAAGATTATTATTATTATTTATTTATTTATTAACATTTAATTAGTTTTAACAATAGAACATATTATTTATTTGTATATTATTGTTTATTTTATTCCTATTATTATTAAATTAATAAACAGCAAATTCTCTCTGTCCGTTCCTGTGACTGCAACCCCTGTAACTCGAGCTACACTTCCTCTACAAATAAAGGGTACGATTCGAAATCGCAATGTATATCACCAGAAGAAGGCCGGGGAGTACAACGGCCGAAATGTCGTGAATTTGACATTAAAGACGAGGACAACGTGCCGAACAATGTAAATAGTATAAATAAAATTTCTTATAGGTAAATAGCAGGACAGACCGGGTTCTATAGCCTTGGATCGCAACTTGTCTAGAAAGAAATGGCAACCTACTCCGGGGAAAAAAATCTGCCTCGTCAGTCATGTATTGAAAGATACATGATTGCCTAAGCGTGTATCACGTATGTCACATAACTGACTGACATTCATTCATCATGAATAAAATTAGCTGAAAAGTTGTTTTTTTTTAAAATAAGTTCTATAAATGCAGCCGTCAGAAAGTTTATTATGTAATGTTAACGATTATAAGCCAAATAACAAACCCAAAGAGAAAAACAACAGATTTTGTTCTCAAAAAATCTTATCTTTTGATTGTAAACAATTTAATTGTATCAGTTAAGTTACAGGCTAAGCATAATAAAATTTATTTTAAGTAATTATTTGATATTATTTCTTTTTATTATCATTTCTTATTAATATTTCTTATAACCAGTTGGGAAATGTACTTCAGTAGATATCCTTTTGTATTTCTTTTAGTAAAATTAATCATTATCATTGTTGTTTGTTTTTAATAAAAATTGTTGTTAGTCTCCTATTTTAATAAATAAACGGCAAATTCTCTCTGTCCGTCCGTGTGTCTGAAAACCCTTTTAACTCTACATGGACATATTAAAACCTTTTTTTTAGAATCACGATGATAACGGGATTGAAAATTTAACCATCATCTCCTGCTTGAATATCAAGAATTGAAATTTGGGTTTGGATGAGGAAGAAACAGTTAAAAATTCAAATTAATTTTTTCTTTCTTTCTTTCTTTCTTTCTTTATCTATCTATCTAGTACTCTGTTAATATTTATCTTTCTATTTCAATCTGCTCGTATCTATCTATCTATCTATCTATCTATCTATCTATCTATCTATGTATATATATATATATATATATATATATATATATATATATATATATATATATAGTTTTCTGTTAATAGTTATCTTTCTATTTCAGTCTATTCGTATCTCTCTATCTATCTATGTATCTATCTATCTAGTTCTCTGTTAATATTTATCTTTTTTTTAGTCTACCCGTATCTATCTATCTATCTATCTATCTATCTATCTATCTATCTATCTTCTTTTTCTTCTTGTCTCTTCTCTCCTATTCTAATAAATAAACGGCAAATTCTCCCTGTCCGTCCGTGTGTCTGAAACGCCTGTAACTCTACATGGACAAATTAAAACCTTTTTTAGAATCAGAATGATAACGGGATTGAAAATTTACTCATCATCTGCTGCTTGAATATCCAGCATTGGAATTTGGGTCTGCACTAGGAAGAAACAGTTAAAAATTCAAATTCTCTCTCTCTCTTTCTTTTCCTCTTTCTCTCTCTCTCTCTCTCTCTCTATCTATCTATCTATCTATCTATCTTTTTGTCTTTTCTCTTCTATCTAAATAAATAAAAGGCAAATTCTGTCTGTCCATCTGTGTGTCTGAAACCCGTCTAACTCGAGCCACACTAAACATATACCTTTTTGAAACCAGGATGATCCCAGGATTGAAAATCTGCCCTTCATCCGGTGCTTGAACACCCAGCATAAGGATTTGTGTCCGAATGAGTAGAGAACAGTTAAAAATTCAAATTTTAAAATAACTGAAAAAAAAAGTGATTTTAAAAGTTTTTAAATTTATATTGAGTTTAAAACTTAAAGTAACACAAAAAGTAACTTAAAAGTCCGCGCGGATTGCTGTTTTTAAGGTAGTTATTAATAAAATATAATTGGTACATCAGATGACCTATCTACGGCCATTAAAAAGAATACTCCTAGATAAATTACTTGTTCTAATCTTATTTATACCCATAATCAGCTGCTTCTGGGAGATAGAACTCGACAGTCCAAAGAAAGCAGTCCCTCTATGTCAAGGGTCGTCAAACGATGTTCTAGCGACACTCTAGGGGTCGGTGAAGAGTTCCAAGGGTCGATGATAGTGAAGGGCTCGAATGGGGGAGGTCGGTGTACTCATGACACTGAGTTAAATTTTAGTTACTTTACATGTATGTTGTATTCTTCGGTGCAGATGAAAGAAAGTCACTGAACTCAACGATCGACAGAATCAAAAGCCTTAATAACATTTATCCAAGGAGCTTTGAACTTATTTTGATGAGACTTATTTAACCTTTTGAGCCCTGTGTTCCTGAACAATTTTAACCCTTCTGCCTGAGCTCCTGAGTCAAAATTCACAAATAATTGGTATGTAATTTTTCACGGTAGATATAAAAAAATAGTTACAGATATTTACCTACCGTTCAACCGGTAGCAGGGCATTTAAGTCATTTTCTCTACCACCGGTAAAGCGGTGGTCAAGGCTCAAAAGGTTAATGCCATATTGAGCATCGCTTGCTCTTTTTTTAATTATTCCAAGTTGATTTTCACATAATAGTCTCTTTTTTCAACCGCTAACTGCAAAATAGAGATTATGATTATGAATATCATTTGTCCCGATTGGTTGGATTGCATCAATTATAATGTAATATTTGTTTATTTAACAGATGTGCATTTCTGTTCAATAGCATCGGCTTTATATAGGCTTGGTGTATTTATAGGGAGGCACGGTGGAGTAATGGATAGCGGCTAGGGTTGAGGTATCGGAGAGCCGAGTTCGATTCCAGTCGGATTTGCACTGATACCCTAAAAGGTAAAAGCAGGACAAACTGTGTTCTATATAATTAATCCCCTTTAACCAGTCTAGGAAAAGGAAAACTTTGAATTCAAACCGGCCTGGGGTGGGTTGGACTCCATCAGGCTATCTTACCCAAGAAATACAACTTCTACTTCGGCTGCATTACATGTGATGCCCCTAAGGGTCACGTGATTCGATGATCGTACTTCATATATTATTTGCTTGATTCATTGGGGTTACTTAATATATATATTCTTAAATATATTTTCGGGAGAAAATTCTGAACCTGATAATGCTGGAGGGGGGATAGGAACCTAATCCAAATTTCTTAACTTTTAATACATTTTAATTAACATTTTAATTGTCAACAGTGCGAGATTTAAGGTTCAAGGATATTTTAAATGGTGTTGTTTGAGAAGGACGAAAAACAGAATGGGGTCTCCGGACAAAAAAAAATAAAAAAATTCAGAGGAAGGATAACCCTAATTTAAATCCTGTGCATATTAATCTGTCATATTTATAAATGGAAAAGACTATGGCAGTAAATTCAGACAGAAATCCTGGAATGGAGCTCCGAAGGCTATTGTCTGTCAATACTGACAACTTTCAGGCAATTCCTGCAACCAAGCCTTCTCTAAATGTAATACCAATTATTTATTTTGATCTTGTCGGTACAGCCGAGAGCGCACGGCCTCCATGTACCTTCGTCCAGACCTGCGCCCTCGAGAGGTCATTCCAGTTTCAGCACCAAAGGAATGCATTTTGACTAACCAGGGCGCTACCTTTGTCTCGCAAGGTAAACTAATACCTACTATTCTTGATTAATATTGTATGTTATATCAGACCAACCTTGCCAAAATTCGGATTTAGAATGCTTTGAGGTATGAAATTCTTCTTAGGTAAAAGCCTGCATCGAAGCTTTTGCGACTTCTCAAAAAAAAAAAAATCAGGTAGAAACACATTCTTCTTGATCGAAAACTCTCTTATTCAACAGCGAAAGCTCACAAACAACACTTTTTCGGGCTGTACCAACATGATAGTTCCGATCAGAACTGTTGGGGCCACCCACCTTCTCATCAGAATGGGCTGATCTCTCTACTAATAATAAGACAGTTCTATAAAGTTCTGGGAGATCGGGTGACCATCACACTTCCGTCTCTCTACCGGAAGATACAGTTGGACTTTATACTCTTTCTGATTGTTACTGACTAACCTGACTACTAATCTCTCTGTTGTAAATACCTCTTCAGATATACCAGTATTTTTCCCAATGTATGTGTTTGTGCTTATTTCAATACACGCACGGGGAAACACTCAACATCTCAGCAGAACAGACGACTATTTTTTCTAATCGTAATAATTGAAAACTTGTCCTCAAAGAAGGAGTTACCGTATAACTTCTAACAACTTTGGTTTTCATGACTACTGTTAACTTTGTAATAGTCTGTTAAATATAAGTTAATATCCCTCCTCTCTTCACACAATTTAAGGTGTTAACATTTGCAGAAAAAGTAGAATGTTTTGCTCGTAAACACTCTTCTAATTCTACTCTTAAAGCATATGTGTTATCTTTGCCTAAATTTCCACTAAGAGCTGAAGCTCTAATGTCTGATATACATACCAGGTATAACAGCAAAATTGTCCAAATCGTGTAACAGCATTATAATTGTTGTAGAGTAGTTTTCACAGTGGAGGCTTGTATTTCACTAAGTCGGTTCTAAAAAAGGTTCGACGTACAAAACGTTAGAAACTTGAAATAATAGTTAATGACGCAGCAATCTAGTTGTGGTGGTTGATACTTTAATGTCCGACATCGACTGTCTCAACAACTCACTGGCGACTGCTACTACTACTACTTATTATTTGTGGGAGAGTCTATTTACAATAGAATAGGTATGTTCTAGTATAACAATAATCCATCTCACAAAATGTTTAATATCTTAAAAAAAAAATTAAACTAATTGAGTTTCTTTTTTACCAGGTTTTCAGATGAGATGTTTAACAATCTTGGTAGCATTTGTCGTAAGAATCACTTAAAAACTATTTGACTTATTCAGCTAGAAAGAGAACAGTTTAAAATCGTTTTATGTTAGACATACTGTCTTCCCAACTTAGCAATGGTGAGAGAAAAAAGATCATTCAGGCCTTCATAATGGTACCGACATTCATACACTGGCTTCCGTTTTCAAAGTCCATTCAAGAACCCACCAGAGAACGGTGAATAAGTGTTTAAAAGAGGGAACAGTAGAGAGGAGAACTGGATCCAGAGGTCACAAAAGGAAGAGGAATCATCATTTCAACTTAGAGCTAAATAGTTTCATTAGAAAAGATCCAACTCATTTTATAAGACGTTTGGCACGTGAGAGAGGAGTTTCAGCTATTACAGTCGAAAGAGCAGTGACAAAAGGCTTGAAAATCAAATCATACCTAAAACTTGTGAGGCCCCTTGTTACTCCAGGAAAGAAAGTTCGAAGATTAGAGGGGCGAAGTGCATCTTGAAAAAGTTGTAAAATTATCCTGGAATAATATATATATATATATATATATATATATATATATATATATATATATATAATTTCTATCCTTTTCAGTTTCCGATCCTTACCTATGGTTAATTAATGGTGAACGTGTCATTTTCGTTTATGATCGAATTCATCATGATAACTCTATTAAGCTTGGAGAGTAATTATAGATTCTTATTGCTCAAAGTAGAGTCCAGTAGTGTTATAAAAACCTCGGAGAATTCCAGTAATATCTTTTTAATCATTTCTAAGATACGACGGTTCAAAGATTAATCTAACGAATGGGCGATTTTGCTGTTACACGATTTGAACAATTTTGCTTTGACACGCGATATAACACTGTCCATTGTTTTTGCTGTCATCTCTAGATTTGACCCGCAGAAATATGTGGACTCTATGGTATCTATGCAATAGACCTAAAGAAATATACTCTTGAACTGGCACTAGATCCTCTTCTCTCTAGACTATACAATAAATGCATGGCTGCTTCTTGCTTCTCTGCTTGTTGTATATTCTCTTCTGTAGTTTACGTCTTTAAGAGCAGTATGATATTTCTATCTATCGGTCTATTGGCCTTCTACCTGTTTGGGACACAATACTAGAGGCTCTAATCTTAGAATTGGTTAAGCATCTCAACTCGCAAGATCTTCTTTCAGAAAAGCAACATGGCTTTCGCTTCTCTATGTCGACTACTGGCGTGTTAACGGTTATTGCTCTCAAGCTTAAATAAGAATGCTGAAGCTCGTGCTGTTGATTTGGATAGCTCGATGGCGTTTGGCATTGAAAAGTTATAGTATTTCTGAATGAATTCTTGATCAGACTCAATCTTTCTTATCAAATCGCGAAATAGAAGTTGTTTTGAACGGTACACTTCTAGATCCTTTTGAATCAATGCAAGCTTTCACCAGGGATCTACGTTTTAACAACGAGTTGAAAATATTTTCACAAAAAGAAAAACGAGGGAAGCCATGTGACGACGCTGGGAAAATGTTATGGTAATTTACCCACGCGCGCATGAACTCTCCCACCTATAAATAGGAGAAGGTACTGCCTTTTGGAGAGGGAAGTTTCCAGTAGTCAGCTCTGACAATCGGACCGAACATTCTTGCTGTAACACTCTCATTTGTATATGTCTGTATTACTGTATTCTCTTAATATATTTGTTTAACTCAATCCCTCTCTTTGTGTCTTTATTTCTGACCCTAACAAGGCCACAATAGAAAGTGATTGAAGTCGAGATGCCAGGTCTAGACCGATTACATTGGATCTGCTTTGATGCTCCTGTCTTAATAAAGGAGCACCAGACCAGATTTTAAAGCAATTCACCCCAAGCAAGGTGGGAGTGCCACTAGCACGCATGGGATTACAGATGATTGAGAACTTTTGAACTTTACTCGGTGTCATATAAATTAAGCAGATAATTTTGATTTTGAACCAATGTAAACCACTCACCAATTAAGTGATAAATGTTTGCTGCCTTATCTTATAATAAGTGTTAATTTATTTTCCAAACCAAAATGGGGCAATGAGATTTTTTGCTTTTTGTGGATTTTTCAATTTACAACCTGACCTCTCTATACTGATGTCTCTTTTTTTTTTTTTTTAAAGCAACTCACCCCAAGCAAGGCGAGAATGCCACTAGCACGCAAGGGGTTACAGATGATTCAGAACAAGAGTAAAGAAGCGTGTTTGAAGAAAGGATACAGAGAAGGACGGGGAACAAGCTCAGGCTGTCAGATGTCGATTGACCTTACACTTGAATATTTGAAGATTATTGCCATCGGGGAAGCAAGTGAGGGGAAGGGAGTTCCACAGACGGGAAGTGCGACAGAAGAAGCTGTTTGAGTAGAAGAGACGGTTACATTTAACCGTTTTGACCATGAAAGGGTGAGACCTAGATGCCAGCCTAGTAGCACGCTCAAATTCATGTAGTCTGGGACCCAGCAAAAGTAGCTCGTCGGAACAGTTGCCGTGAAAATACTTGTATAAGAAACTGACGAAAGCCACGGCACGTCTGTGAGAAAGCGATTGTAAGCTAGATGCCAGATCAGGATCTATCATATTCGTCTCTGGATTTTGTCGAGGACCTTGAGACGTACAGCGGGAGCACCAGACCATATATGACAACAATATTCCATACAAGGATAACAATATGGCAACAATATTCAATAATATTGGTAGATTTATAGATGTGCACGGTGGATTCGAACAAAAGAAAACTGTCTGTAACGACACAGTGTATCAACTTTCCGAGCAAGTGATCTTGCAATTGATTTAATATAATCACTCCACTTAGTGTCAGTAGAAAACGTGAACCTAAGAAGGCGGAAAGAGTTGATCTTTTGCTGGTTAACATTAGTCATGTTGATGGAAGACAGAAAAAATTTGTCTATTCTGATTAAATGATAGCAGTTTTGTTTTGGGAGCGTTAAAATGTACAAGTCATTCCTTGAAAGGCAAACCAAGCATAACGCATAGTTCATTTTTCACATTATTTTCAGTTATCTGCCAAGGTCTAAGGTAAGCTTGCAAATTGTAGATACGAGATATACGTAAAGACGTTGAAGCGCCAAGCTACTACAAAGTGTGATATATTATAATATAATAATCGAATGCGAAAATACACCAATAGATGCGTAACGTAATAATAAAAATATTTAACACAGCAATTTTAATTTTGCAGCATAATCGCGTTCTCTGTCAATGCACTTAATTTGTTGTTGAATATTAGTGAAATACCTATGTTTGTAGCTTAAGTAAAAAAATGAGTATTTTACACAATAAACATTAATTTTTCAACATAATCATGTTCCTTGTCAATGCGCTTAATTCATTGATAATGGTAAAGAAGCGTTTTACACAACAGTTATTATTTTAAATATAATCTCTTTTCTTGTCAATGCACTTAATTCAATGATAATGGCAAAGAAGAATTTTATACAACAGATATTTATTTTTCAACATAATCTCGTTCCTTCTCAGTGCACTTAATTCATTAATAATGGCAAAGAAGAATTTTACACAACAGATATTTATTTTTCAACATAATCTCGTTTCCTTGTCAAATCACTCAAACCAACTCTTCTATAGTAATCCTTGTCTATGTACAGTGTCCCTTCACGACGTGGGTAATCATGGCTTTTTACAACTTCCTCTCTTTTGTAGCATCGAGTAAGTTTAGTCTTTTTGCTATCTCTCCTAGTCCCTGTTTTACCAACAAGCTGGTTAGGTAGGTTATTCACCGTTTTTCTCTGTCACTCTTCTGTTCAATATGATCTGTGAGGGTAATAAAATATTAAAAATCGAAAATTCTAGATTAAATTTCAACTAATAACCACATGTCAGGATTCAGATTTATTGATTGACTCATTACATAATAAAATCACTTTTATAAAGTAAAATAAGTATTTAAGAGTAAATATTTTGTGCTTAATATGTTTCCTTCAAGATTCAAGTGTGTGTGCGCGCGCATGCGCATGTTTGCGTGGGCGCATGCGCATGTTTGCGTTGGAGCATGCGTGTTTATCACAACCTGCAGTTAATACTTCCTTCTGTCTTTTCTTTCTCTCTTTTACAGACGAAAACGGAGTCAAAAACGACGACCAATGTCATTTTACACGAGTCGGTCCTGGATTCTGGCGGGGACGAACAACTCTGAACAAAACTGGGTCGAACACTTCGAATGTACATCACTCGGAACCAACAGCCGGTGCGAAACAGGAAAAGAAAATTCGAGTTGCCAGCCATTCATAAATTCAGAATTGGGCATCCCCTTGGCGGAAGATATCAAAATCAAATCCGAAATAACCTTGGAATCGGCCGGGTCGGTAAACAATTATTACCAGATATTAATCAAAAGGTCCGGTACTATATGAGCGAAAATTCAAGCTTTTAAAAATCATAAATAACAAATCAAACTAAACCCGGAATTTATCTCTGAATCCGAAGGACCTGTTGTGTTTTTTTTTCTTGCCAAAAATTTTAACAACTAGTTTGATCGCCGTCGCTTCATTGACGGCAAGATCATCAAATTTCAAATCCAAATTGTTTGCCAATTTAATATACTACATTTTTTAGGAAATATGGTAATTTTAAATATAGACGGAGTAAAAAATATGGCTTCAACGGACAGTACGTTTCTGTTTATACACTTTTCCTGTTACCCAGAGGTTATTGGCAGACTGAAAGGGAAATTACCTCTCGCAATAAAAGTATCCTTTTCAAATTCATTCAAATTTTGCGAGGGCGTACATTTGCTTGTGCGGGTGCATATTTTCATTCAATGACAATCGTAAAAATATTTCTATAAAAATGTAAAAAAAATAACTTAAAAAATAATTTTAATTATTCCCGAATAAGCTAAAGAAAATCTTATAACTGTATGATTTTTTAGGCTTTTAAAATTTCTTTTTCATGCTTTTTCATTTTATTGCTCAGACCTGAATAGGAGTTGTTCAGACTGAGCAGGAGCAGTATAAATTATTCCAATGTCTTAATTCAAACTTACAGTGTGTGTATATGTTTGTATACATGTGCGTGTGTATATATCAAATAGCACAGGCAGATGTAAGTTACTCGTGCACAACGCAAATAATGCCCAAGCAAATGGAGTCACATGCAAACAGTCTATGGCGAGCAGAGAAACAACTCTTTTATAACATATATATATATAGAATAGCTTTTATTTAAATAACAAAGCTATTGATCATAGATATATAAAATTGTTGGCCAACGTGACACTTTATATTAACTGGCAAAAAAAAAAATCGTCCCCCAAATTTAATATGCGATTTAAAATGGACGGTTCAATCACAAGGAAATTTGTGTATGACAAACTAAAATCTAATTGATTGAATAATGAAAAATGAACTTAATAAATAATGCCTCTACCCCATAATAGTTACTAGATGTAAGATATGAAATATTTATATAAATGTGATAACTATTACGGGACTGAGGTGGAAATGATTTTCATAAAGACAATATAGCGTCTGTTTTGACGATCTCGAGGCCTACAGAACTCTATTCAATTTTTCCAAATATTAATAAAGTTAACAAACAAAACACTATTTTCAGAAGAAAATATGTTTTATATAGGTACCTCCACTTTTTCGCTGAAAAGAAAAAACAAAAAAAAAAAAAAAGAACAGTATAGCATGATGGAAAAAGGCCCCAAATTAAAAAAAAACAAAAACAAAGTTTTATCGTCAAAATGTTTATGTTATTATTTTATTAAGTGAAAAGACCAAAGTATTTTTTTATTATTTTAATAAATTGTTTAAACCTTTCTAGTACGTTCGAAATTTTAGTTAAAAATCTTGTTTTATTTCTGTTAGCGGCCGATGTAATATTTACGATTAGGGTTCTTACACTTTTTTTCCGGTGAAAAACACATTGATTTGGAAATACTTGCAAAGGTTAAATAATTGTCTGATTTTAATGAAGCTTTCAGGATTTATTCACAAATGAATGAAATTATTTTTTATGTTTTTTTTTAGAAAATCTTGGTAAAAAAATATTTTTTTAAATGTTACCCACCACCACTTAATTCACTTCATGAAGTTTCGAGAAATTACATTTCAATCTCCAAATTTTCTTTATTAGTTAAAATCAGGACTCCTTGGAGAATGTAAATCATATATTTTTTTAAAAGCTACTACTCATTTCCCCCAAATCTTCTCCGAATCGCAAAATAAAAAAAATGCAATAAAACCATGACATTTTTTAATTAGAAAAACATTTAATTGCTTTTATAAATAAGATTTATATAGGACACTATTGTCTTAAGAAAAATACTTTCGCTAATTTTACGAGAATTGTTTTCATGTCTTTAAATTTTAATTATAATAATTTATAATATTATAAATTATTTAAGATTCTGAATTACTTCAATCTGGTTAGATGATATTGTTATTAAGTGAAAACTATATTTATGAATCAAAAAATGAAACGTTCAATAAAAATCGTTTTGCAGCAAGATGTTTTTTTAATTTTTAATTTTTTCAGTGTATAAACATTCCCATTTTTGTATGTATGGTAAATCACACATGACATTATCCTTAAAAGGTCACGTGTTTTAAGTCTTTTCCCTGTTACTGATAGTAGATTTTTGGGGTATATTTGTTACGTTACTGGATTAAACTAATAAAAGTGTAAACACTTAACGTAATTAATAATAAAATTTAAAGTATAATAAAAATTGAAGAAATGAAATAATTTTAACATTTCATCACCATCATGATAACAATTAATATTCAAGAATAAAATAAAAAATATGATATTAAAAAAATATAAATTAACAATAAATAAAAAGCATAACATTTCATAAATTATTATCATGGTATTTCATTAATTTTTATTATTTTTTCAGAAAGCATCATCAAACGTAAGGCTATGAAGCTAAAGTAACTAAAATATAAAAAGATAAAAAAAGATAATGACTGAAAATGTTCATTTTTAAAAATAACTAGGTAAAAACAAAAAAAAAGCGTTCACTTAGATTTCATAAATTTATGTCAATTCTGGTCAACCATATTTTATTGTTAACACGTCAGGATGTCAATAAATCAATCAGCACGTCAGAAAAACAAGATCCCGTTGTTTAGAAGTGGTTGTATACTTCGTTTTATGCTATAAGTAATATTTGTCTCAAATCAGATTAATTTAACTTTAAATTTGCTAATTTTCCTCAAATAATGTATCAAAATATATATATTTTATTTTTGGAAGATTTTTAAAACAGAGAATTAAATTTTGTTTACAAATGTGTCAAAATGTGTCAAGATGGCCGAATTTAAAAGATTTTTTTGAAAGTGACCAAAAAAATTGAGATTCCAATGAATATAATTTATGTCTGAAATACACCAGAGTATTTTGCTCACTGGAAATATTAAACTTAATCATTTGGCTTTCAATTAAAGCTAAAAAGACGGCTTCAAGAAAGCTTTTTCACTTATAAAAATTCATTTTAAACCAGTTTATAGAAACTAAGTGGAGGTACCTAGTTTTATATTGAACGAAAGTCTTTTTGCCTAGTCACCTGACAGTCTTGGCGCTGATCCAATCATTTTTAAATTGATTGAATCAGCAGTGAGGGTTAAACGAAACGATATAAAACATGGCTGTGTATCAATTGATTCATGCAAGCGAACGTTGGATGTCTACGACGTATTGCATAACCCAGTTCAATACAGAACAAAACAAACTTTCTCTCTATTTTACATAGTTCTTAAGAACTCATGGTCATTCCGAACGTGGACGATCATAGCCCTTTCCAATTTCCTTTGTGTATTTTTTTTTGTTTTTGTTATTTTTTTTGTTTTTGTTTTTTGCTGCTCTCAGCAATACTTAACCACTTGACGACGCTTTTTTTTCTATGGTTTGCGATCAATTTGCTCAAAGTTGTTACCCGCAGTTTTACACTACCTCTTCTGCCTACGATAAGCCTTGTGAGTTAAATTCTCTCAGCCTTCCTTCCTCAACAAAATATTTACTGTCTCCTTCTGATTGTTAGTATAGTTTCTTCGTGGCTTTTTATTCTAAAAAAAAAACCCTTCCTTAACTGTCACGTGTTTGGCATTCGTCGGTAGAAGAGCGTCTCGGTCGTTTCAAGTGTTTTATTTATTTGTGACTAAATTGTTCCGTATTCTCTGCCATGTAACAAATTAGACATTATAATAAACTCTTCTTTGTCTATAATGCATTCTATCATTATTTTACCTTGTATTAATACTATGCTCAAATTCTGATGAACAGCTTTTGCTATCCATATGAAACTTCGGATTTCTACGTCACACTTTTTGTCGTCTGTTACAACCCAACATAAATATTTGAATTTGTAAACCTGACTGATTTTGTTATCCGGACGTGTAAGTTACGCTTTCGTCTATACGCTTGCCGGTATTTAAATTCCTATAATGTTTGTCGCTTGCTATTAATATTAGATTCGTCTTTACCGCAGACATTATATATAGTGGATGGATTTCGATTTTGAAATCCGTTTTTTTTTGTTTCTCAAGTAAAAAAAAAAAAAAATGACCGGGACGGCTCATACACCATTACTACTTCAGTGAATTCAATCCTCACTAGGTACCTCACAATAATCTGCCAAACAAAGCTAAATTTAGTATCGATTGTGCCTGATGTGGCACTCTGTTAAGCAAGCAAGTGCTGAAGAACAATTCCATAGTATTGGGGATTAAACTGCATTCCTCACGATAATAATTTTTGGCGTCCATGTTAACAACTGGAACAAGACACCCGCGAGGATGCTTTCGTGATCGCTACAATATTGATCTGTTCAAATGTAAGGTCAACCGATATCTATTCGACATAACATGGAATTCTTGCTTCTTCCTCGTATAACCTTACGGCCATATCACGTGGAAACAACGGTTCCTGTAAGATCACCGAACTTCAGCAACGTCGAATTTGGTCAGTACCTAGATGGGTAATACCAGGTACTGTAAACTTGGTCATGTAATAGATAATGGCTCGAAATTGTTAATCGGAGAGCCAAGTTCCAATTCCAGTTGGGTTTGTTATATTCACGTAAGCGCAAATACCCTTGGGAAAGGTATGAATCCATCCCTTCTCCCCCTAGCTATGTGTTAATTAGTATATTATTATTATTATTACTATTATTATTATTATTATTATTATTATAGCCTTATACACTGATCAATATTGTTAGAATTCTCGTTATAACATGTTTTTCATTAAAATGAGATTTTTAATACTTATTGGATGTGCGAGTGGTGTAACAAATAGGGACTTAGAAAGAGAAATCGGCTAGCTAAGTTCGAATTCGGGCCTAGTTTATTAAGTCCACTTTAGCACAAAGACATTGGAAAACTGTAAGAATCCTTTTTTTCTCCCCTCCAGCTAGGGGTTAACTAACATGGCTCTCTTGCTTTGAGATGGCAACTAGAAGAAAATGAGTGATTTCAAAACCTGCCTAAAGAAGGATAGACTTCGGCAGCTTACTCTCCCTAGGTACACCACTGCTACGGCGGCGGCAATATATTTGTTTATAATCATGCAAGATGATGAAACAATAAAAGAATATGAGAAAAAGACATTATTAAGAAGATAGAAGCAATAAAAGAAAAGTAATGAAGAAGACAGTAAGTAACGATTGACATTGCATTTAAATTTTGAAGTTCAAAATTGGCTGGAAAGCATGGAACCGGAAGTGAGTTTCACAAGTGAGAAGTGTGAGATAAAAAAGAATAAAACTTACGATGACATCTTGAAATTTAAAATGTAAAATGATGAGAGTTTGTTGTTAATGTAGTAATGCACTTAAAATTGTAAAGTCGAGGTAACAAAGGGGAAAGCTCATCAATACATTTACCATGAAAGTTATTATATAAAAGGTACATATTGTCAGTGAGAATGAGTTGCCTTTTTATTATAGGCGGTGGAAATGTTTTGCCCTTCTTTGAATAATATTAAAAGCGGTGAGAATGGTTTGCCTTTCTTTAAATATTATTATAGGCGGTGGGAATGGTTTGCCTTTCTTTAAATATTATTGTAGGTGATAGGAATGGTTTGCCTTTCTATAAATATTATTATAGGTAGTGGGAATTGTTTGCTATTCTTTGAATATTATTATAGGCGGTGGGAATGGTTTGCCTTTCTTTAAATATTATTATAGGTGGTGGGAATTGCTTGCTATTCTTTGAATATTATTATAGGCGGTGGGAATGGTTTGCCTTTCTTTAAATATTATTATAGGCGGTGGGAATGGTTTGCCCTTCTTTGAATAATATTATAGGCGGTGAGAATGGTTTGCCTTTCTTTAAATATTATTATAGGCGGTGGGAATGGTTTCCCTTTCTTTAAATATTATTGTAGGTGATAGGAATGGTTTGCCTTTCTATAAATATTATTATAGGTGGTGGGAATTGTTTGCTATTCTTTGAATATTATTATAGGCAGTGGGAATGGTTTGCCTTTCTTTAAATATTATTATAGGTGGTGGGAATTGTTTGCTATTCTTTGAATATTATTATAGGCGGTGGGAATAGTTTGCCTTTCTTTAAATATTATTATAGGCGGTGGGAATGGTTTGCTTTTCTTTAAATATTATTGTAGGCGTTGTGAATGGTTTGCCTTTCTTTAAATATTATTGTAGACGGTGGGAATGGTTTGCCTTTCTTTAAATATTATTATAGGTGGTGAGAATGGTTTGCCTTTCTTTAAATATTATTATAGGTAGTGGGAATTGTTTGGTATTCTTTGAATATTATTATAGGCGGTGGGAATGATTTGCCTTTCTTTAAATATTATTATAGGGGTTGGGAATGGTTTGCCTTTCTTTGAATATTATTTTAGGCGGTGGGAATGGTTTTCCTTTCTTTAAATATTATTATAGGCGGTAGGAATGGTTTGCCTTTCTTTGAATATTATTGTAGGCGGTGAGAATGGTTTGCCTTTCTTTGAATATTATTATACGCGGTGAGAATGGTTTGTCTTTCTTTGAATATTATTGTAGGCGGTGGGAATGGTTTGCCTTTCTTTGAATATTATTATAGGTGGTGGGAATGCTTTTCCTTTCTTTAAATATTGTTATTATGATTATATATATATATATATATATATATATATATATATATATATATATATATATGTATGTATGTATGTATGTGTGTGTGTGTGTGCATGTGTCTGTGTGTGTGTGTGTAAGATACAAAACTGAAACTTCTCTTAGCTAAGATAACTTTTCCTTTTCTTTCTTTTCTTCATATTGCCCTGTTACAGATATACTCCATCAGAAATATTGACAGCCCCATATATATATATATATATATATATATATATATATATATATATATATATATACATTCATGTTAGAATGAAAATGAAGCCTCTACCTAACAGAGGCGAAACGCATTATTATAACGCTTTTCTATTTTTCTGTATCATTTCTCCACTTTTGTTCAGATTCTATATTCTACCAATATGCATACACACACGCACGCACACACACACACACACACACCTACACTCTCTCTCTCGCACACACACACACACACACACACACACATATATTGTTAGAGTCAACCACTTATTTTTCAATGAAATCTGTGTGTGTGTGTGTGTGTGTGTCATATGCATGACTGACAGAACATGAACGCGGGCACTATGTTCTCGCAGTACTTGAAGATTTAGAGTAGATCTACTTTCAGCAACTTTTACACCATCTAAAATACCACTTATATAACATGCCCAACAGATTAGCCTTCTGAAGACTTCAGGAAAAGAAAACACTTATATATATAAAACATGATATATATATATATATATATATATATATATTTTTATATTTATATATATATATGTATATATATATATATATATATATATATATATATTTATATATATATATATATATTTATATATATATGTTTATATATATATTTATATATATATTTATGCATGTTTCGTTAAAATTATATTATATTATATTATATGTCCTACGTAGAAAATACCATATTTACACAGGTCCACAAACCGAAAATCTATGTTCGCTACGTAGATGATATATTCATTTTAGCTGATAACATTAAAGAAATAGAGACACTTAAGACCACATTTGAGAAAAAAAACTCCGTCCTTAATTTTACATATGAACTTTAGCCAAAAAACAAACTACCATTCTTAGATATCCTCGTTGAACATAACAATAACACTTTCATTACATCATTATACAAAAACCCACCAGCAAAAACTCGTGCCACCTTTTAATTTCAAAAGTGAATGTCCACTTAGGTACAAAATAGCTGTAATAAAAAACTTTCTAAATAGAGCCCACCAGAACTCATCCTCTCGACTACTCTTTCTCAAAGAACTTAACAACGTTAAACAAACACTAATTAACAACGGTTTCCCTAACTACCTTATAGACCAACAAATTAGAATATTCCTCCCCAAAGCAAGTAATAATGATAGCGAACACACAACTAAAAAAATCACATACACATTTATTACAAAACCAAATGCATATTAATTACAAGCAAGATGAATCTGCTCTAAGACATATTATAAAGAAATATACTACTCCTATTGACCCGGATAAAAAATCAAACTTATTATCTATTATAAAAAATTTAAGACGGCCAACCTTATCCTCAAAAAAACAACAACACACCAACGAAGTCAAAATTACAAAGAGCGAACATTATCTATGAGTTCAAATGTTCTTTAAGGAACTGCGTTCCTCACCAAACCGGACTCATAAATAATTACATCGGCTACACAACCACATGTTTATCCAGACGTCTTACATTACACCTATCTGATCACAGTTCCATCAGAACACATTTAAACACACACTCAGATTTACCCGACACTATTAGGAACATACTAGTAGAAAACACTAATATATTAACTGCATCCACTTGCAAAAAAAGACTAAAAATAATGGAAGCTCTAATAATAAAAAAAAAAAAAAAAGCCAACTCTTAACAATATCAACTATGAACAAAGCCACAATGTAACCGTATTCGGAAACTAAAACATCACTACCACACACTGAACATACATAGAACACACTCTACTAAGCTGATAATTGAACCATCCTTGATAATGGCTAAAGGTATAGCCGAAAGCGCTCGGAAACACAGAACATTCGGACAGTTCTTACACACTCTTTGTCAAGAAAAGAAAGCTCTTGTCAGAACACAAGAAAAATTAAATAAAAAGCTCAACTGTAGTACCTTGTCTGTCGTTTTAACGAAACATGCATTAAAGGAAGGATTGCTGCCTAAATATACAAATATATATATTTATATATATTTATATATATGTTTATATATATATATTTATATATATATTTATATATATATATATATATTTATATATAGATATATATATATATATATTTATATATATATATATATATATATATATTTATATATATATATATATATATATATTTTATATATATATTTATATATATATATATATATATATATATATTTATATATATATATATATATATATATATATACATTATATATGTGTGTGTGTGTGTGTGTGTACCATGGCACACACACACACACACACACACACACACATATATATATATATATATATATGTTATTTAAAATGTGTTATATTTAAAGAGAGGAATACTCAATATCAGTGACAAAGCGTTTATAGATGTAAAGGGTGTGAACTTATAAAACCACGGTGACTGAGTTTTGCACTTCGATGCAATGAATGGTCGTGTGAGGAGGTGCGGCCTTCTAAAGGATTTTGAGCATTTTGTCAGAAGTACGCATTGTGACATGAAACTAACAGTCTTCATACGGAGCTGATTCCTATGTCCGTACTGCCTGTCTGCCCACCCACACACACACACACACAAACACACACACACATAAACGCACACATACACATATATATATACTTATGTAATGTATATTTTGGCAGCAACCTTTATTTTATACATGTTTTGTTGAATATGACAGCCAAAGAAATTTTTACTGGGTTTTTCTAGTATTCTTAATTTGTTTCCATAAGGCCGTGTAAAAATTGCTACCATAATCGACAACTTATGATCGTCCATTTATGGGCTTCATTTGAAGGGACATGTCACCACTCTTGAAAGGTTTAAAAAAAAGTTTCGGCTTCGATGATCAGATATTGTTTGCTTTTCTTACTCTTCCCGTTAAATAGATGTAACTGTAAGTTGTATGTTAACAGTTTCTTCCCTCGCACTTCTCGCTTGTGGAACTCTCTCCCTAATTCTTGCTTTCCAGTCAACTTTGATCTTTTAGATGCAATACCAATCTTTATCACCTTCTTAATTCCTGTTATTTTATTTTTCTCTCCCCTTCATAATATTTTCTTTTTCTCATATTCTCTCACACTCAGTAACCTCTACTTGCGTCTTAGTGGCTTTATTGCCTTACTTGGGTTGAAATGATTAAAAATGCGAACAACTTCAATGGCTTTAAGACGTATTGTAAATAATGCCTAAAAATTATAATTAGCGGAATATTTGTGCCTGTCATTTGAAGTAAAAGATAGTTCTTTCTTTTTTTTATGTGCCATGTCCTTTCAGGACGTAGGCGATCATGGCTCCCCACTTCCCTCTATCCCTTGCAGCTCCCAACAAGTTCTTTCCCCATGCTTCCTCCCCCGTATCACGTTCTGTCATCCACTTGCTTAAGTCCGCCAAGTATGTCACGCGTTGTTTTCCCATGTCTTTCTTTCACACTATTCGACACTTGAGTATCACATTCTCTAGGCTCTCCTTCCTCATTAAGTTTCCCAGATAGTTATTTTTTGTAAAATCATTTCAGGGCAATTGAGAGAGTGAAAGAGAATAAGAATATTTTAATTGGGGGAAAGGAATATAAAAGTACAAGTATTAAGAAAACAGATGATAACGATTGATATTCAGTTTTTGTTATATCTTTACTATTTCCAAGTGGGGTGTTGTTTACCAAGATTTAAGTCATTAATGAATTAGCCAAAAGTATTTTTTGAATCTGAAACGAAATGCAGTAAGTGGCTGCCTTGTCAGAACGGAGCCAGTGAGGACCCCTGAATGTCCGGTTATGAAGAAAAAAGTGTCTACCGGCTTCCCCATAAGATATTCGGGACGGTGAGCTGAGCGGTGTTAGCTATGCAAGCAATTCCTTTGTTAGCCAACCACTAAACTTTTAAGCTCCCTAAAATCAGACACATTTTCTGGAAAGAAAAAGAGTTTGGCAGTTTGCTGTCCTGCTCGCTATTATCATTTCGCAGTTGCGTCTCCGTCTTCAAGTAGAGAAGTGTCCGGTCCCCGGGAACAGCTGCCTATGGCAGTAACCCCTCATTGCACTAAAGTGTGGGATCGGTAGCAATACCGATGCCAGCGCAATCGATGATTGCGGGGGGGGGCTTGGTAATTTTTTGTTCTGGCCCGGGTGGATGCGCACGAATGCCCTCGCATGAAACCGACCTTTTGTCACATCCTGTCACTCGTGGGGCGACAAGTAAGTACCACGTTTGGTTGACTGCACAACCGGATTGTCATGCGTTACCCAGCGTCGTTTCAAATGCGTTCGTCCTTGTTTGTGTTTCCGGTGTCTCGGCTGCGTTCGTCCCGTACGTGTGGCGTTCTCATGTGGAAGTCTTATCCGTGCTCTGCTTGTCATGATCCAGTGTTCGGCTCCTTTAGTGTTTGATTCCGGTGCTGCTGAGTTTTCCGTCACTCTTCGTTGGCAGATGCCCAACCAATAAGAAGAAAACCCTTGTCATATTTGAGTACCTTCGACTAGCGCATTCATTATCAAGAACTGTATAATATTTTGATTTTATCTATTAAAAATGTTAATAGTATTTTGGTTGTTGTCATGTTTTGATCGATATATGTACGAATTGCACTAAGTTTTGACAAGTGACAAGTCAACCGACGAGAGAGTGTGGTGCATGTATAGCCAATGTAAGGATTTAATCTCTTTAAACATTATTTGCGTTGGATAGATTAAATTCTACTGACAAAGTCTATTAAATATTTTACCATGTGTTTATCATTTACTCTACAGATATATTGAGGTTATTTTCATTTAACGAAAACACAGAGGAAATAAAAAATAAACTTTGAAAATAATTAATTCTACAATTCAATTTGAACTTTTATCTATAGAGTTGATAAATTCCAGTGCTAGATGTAAACGTAAAGTAAAGATTTATGCTAACTCTTTCTTCTATCGCACTTCTAGGCTGTGGGACACTCTTCCGGCTTCTTGCTTCCCAGTCAGCTGTGATCTCTATCTATAAAAGGCAAGATGTGTGTGTGTGTGTGTGTGTGTGTGTGTGTGTGTGTGTGTGTGTGTGTGTGTGTGTGTGTGTGACGAATGCACGGCCGCAATTTTCGACGGATTTGCACCAAAATTTACATGCACATGCTCCAAGTTAGCGAAAAGGCCAACACCGACTTTGTATTTCCCAACTCCCATCGATAGTGGAAATAATCGATTTTTTCATGCCTCTACAGAAGTTTTCATGTAGTTTGCGGCCATTTTGTACTGGCCAGAGTGAAAGCCTATAGCTGGCTGCCACGAATAGGCAGGAAGATTCTATTGGCCAGCATAAGAGCCAACAGCTGACTAACACGAATGTTAACTAGCATGCAAAAAAAAATCGATAGCTGTATTCGTCACAAGTAGGAAAAATTTAAATCTGCATGGCACTTTACTCCAATTGGCTCATTCGCTTGCTTAAACTCAATGTTGATTCTGATTCCGCAGAACTTTGTTGGGTGTGAAAAAGTATTTGTTGTTAACATTCTTTTTTCATTCGGTATTTCCAGTTACGAGTCCTTTTTTTAAAGCTGATCGTTTTGTGTTCATTTTGTTTAGTTCGTTTTTCGTAAGAGATTTAATGTTTATTATAGAGCTTAGAAAAAATTCGCAGTGTAAAATAGGCAAGAAGTAAGGCATGTAGCAACATCAGCACGGCAAAGGGCACTCCTTTATAGGCAAGGAAGGGCAAAAATATTTTAAGTCTAGTGATAGCGATTGCTGTATGAGTTGTACGATTTTGGAATCAAGCACGGGCAACGCCGGGCCATGCTGCTAGTCTTCAAATATTTAAATGCAATGTCAATTGTTATTATTTTGTCTTCATATTTCTTATTTTTTTATTGTCCACTTTTCTTTATAATGTTATTGTTAGGCTAATTATCCTCTTGCAGCGTAGTGGCTTCATTGCATTGGTTTAGGTAAAATATATAAAGCTCTCTCTCTATATATGTGTGTGTGTGTATGCAAAATTTCAGATATAACTAAAACTATATCTGTAAAAGTACAATATGAATAAAGACAAAAGGAAAACTTTTCTTAGTCGATGGCAAATATAAGAATTTTATTTTGTGGCAAATATTTATAAACAAATGTAAAAGTGTCTATAATATTTCAGAATTTTAAAATAAAAGAACGCTCATGAATGTACATCAGGCTAACTGAAAGTCACGGTAAATTATGGAGGATGCTAAGAAAAACAAGTGACAGCAAGTCTTCTAAAATCTCAAGCATTTTTCTCAATCTCAAGCTTTCCTTAAAACTCCAATTCATCCAAGTACTCTCATTATTACTGGCAAAACCACAACCTTCGTGCTTCAGTTTTCTGGGAGAAAATTTTGTATTTTTAACAAATTTATAACTTCTTCCGTTTTTACGCTATTGTTCTTTGGTACAGTCACATCTACGGCTTAGCAGGTCTTCTTTATGACAAACAGACCATGTTTTCTCTCTTTCAAACTAAAATCAGTTTGGATGTCAAAGTACTAACGTAATTTATTTTTCACATAGAGTCTCGAGTTTGAAATTATATTCTTAATTTGTCGTTAAAGAGCCACAGTGGAGTAGTGGTAGCAGCTCGGATTGAGAAATCGGAGAGCCGAGTTCGAATTCCATTCGAATCCATTACATTCACTTACGTGCTAATACCCTTGGGAAAGGTATGAATCCTCTTCTCCCCTGGGTAAATAGCAGGACAGACCGGGTACTATAACTTTGGATGGCAACTGGTCTACCGCAGAAAGAAACAGCAATCTACTACGGGAAAAAAAATCTTCCTCGTCAGTCATGTATCGAAAGGTACATGATGGCATTGACGTCGTTATTATTATTATTATTTCCTTTGATTTCTGTTGTATATACATTTGCCGGGTCCTAACCAGAGGTTAAGATCAGAAATGGTGTCATATTTTCTTCTGATTATTTTTGTAAAAAATAAAAAAAATAAAAAGAAAGATCGCACACATTTTCCATAATTAAATCTCTTCGTAATGTCTGAGCTGTAATTGTGGGTAAAATTTCTTGTATTTCTTTAAGGTATGGGTAACCAGGAATCCCTTCAGTGAGTCTATCAGAACCATTTCCACTCAATCCGAGGGCTCCAACTACAACTGTGATTATTGTCCTCATGTGTCACATTTTTTGGATTTCCACCTCAAGATCCTTGTATTTTGATGTTTTTGTAAAGATCTTTAATGATGCATTACAATCTGCAGAGATGGCCATGTCAATAAGTGTTATGATGTTAATTTGGGGTTAATAAAGACAAACGCCAAATAACATGTAACAATAAAATGGGGTTTATTCGGTTGGTAAGTTGGTACAGATATCGCCTGAATAGTCTATAACTAACTCAGCTCAAGAACTTCTCCGACACTGTCTTTTGACATGCCACTATCTAACGTCCTTGTTTGTAGACGAGTTCATCTTCAAGAGGGGTGGTAGGTTCCTACACAACAATAAGAAAGGCCATTCTGTTCCCGGGGTTGTTTGATCACAATGTCTGGGCGATTAGTTTTGATTGTTCTGTCTGTGTGCATTTTCGAGTCCCATGAAATTTTTACAGGTCCTATCTCTGTAACCGGGTCTGGGTGATCTTCATAACAGTTTCTTGCTGTTTCCTTCTTGTAAAGTTGCACATTTTCCAGTGCAGATATTGGCCCACTCTATCATGTCGATTTTTATATTCACTGGGTGCTAACATTGTGCAACCTGATACAAGATGCTCTTTATTTACTTAATAAGTCGTTACTATTATTATTATTATTATTCATTTAGTGACGCTTTACGCCAGTTTTATTTTCAGTTTTAATTTTATTTTTATTTTTTTATTATTACGGAGAAGTAAAGTTACTCTGTACATATAGTCGTAATAATTCTCAAGCAATAAATGTTTAGTCAGATCTTTATTTTTGGGAGTACAGACCCACTTCCTTTATTAAGTATAATAGGTCATCTAAATCGATATTTCCCGATGTGATTTATCATGCTGCTTGTGTATCATATCTGGAACCGTTCGAATCTCGATGTCCCAGATTCTGGTCTGTACATACACCATCGTACTAGATATTTAAAAAGTAGCCGCCTACACAATTCCCCGGGGCGTTACCTCCTTACTTAGTCAAGCCTGTTATTGCACTCATCCTGATCTAACTTCCTGAATTCGCAGATTGTGTTTTTCACTGTCTCATCTTTAATTCTACACAGTCTACATTTAATGTTTTCCTGTTTTAACAATGTTGTCATTTGTATAGTTTTTGAGACATTGTTTTCCATCTGTTATGAAGAGCGACTGTTTCTTCCGTAATGTTTCTTCTAGGTGGTTGTGTCCTTGTCAGCTTTTCCACCATTTCCTTCATTTATCATCTGAAGTATAAATGCCCTGCGATATCTGCATTAAAAGAAGAAGACATTGAAGAAAGCATTAAAGAAGAAGAAGAAGAAGAAGAAGAAGAGGCTGAAGAAGAAAGGAGAGAAAGAAGGTGAAGGAGATGTAAAAGAAGTTGTCGAAGACGAGGTCGAATAATAATAATAATAATAAGTTGGATAAGAAGATGTTAAAGTAGACGACGTTGAAGAAGACATTGAAGAAAAAGAAGAAGAAGAAGAAGAAGAAGAAGAAGAAGAAGAAGAAGAAGAAGAAAACGTTTAAGGAGACATTGTAGAAGAAAAAGAAAAAATGTTGAAGAAGACATTGTAGAAGAAAAAGGAGAAAACGTTGAAGTAGACATTGTAGAAGAAAACGTTGAAAAAGACATTGTAGAAGAAAAGAAGAAAACGTTGAAGGAGACATTGTAAAAGAAAAAGAGGAAAATGTTGAAGAGGACATTGTAGATGAAAAAGAAGTAAACGTCGAAGAAGACATTGTAGAAGAAATGAAGAAAACGTATAAGGAGATATTGTAGAAGAAAAATAGGAAAACGTTGAAGAAGACATTCTAGAAGAAAACGTTGAAGTAGACATTGTAGGATGCAAAGAAGAAAACGTTGAAGGAGACATTGTAGAAAAAAGAAGAAAATGTTTAAAAAAGACATTATAGAAGACATTGAAGAAGAAAACGATGAAGAAGACTGTACAAGAAAAAGAAAAAACGTTGAAGAAGACATGATAGGAGCGAACGTTGAAGAAGACATTATAGAAGCCATTGTAGAAGAAAACGATGAAGAAGACTGTACAAGAAAAAGAAAAAACGTTGAAGAAGACATGATAGGAGCGAACGTTGAAGAAGACATTATAGAAGCCATTGTAGAAGAAAACGATGAAGAAGACTGTACAAGAAAAAGAAAAAACGTTGAAGAAGACATGATAGGAGCGAACGTTGAAGAAGACATTATAGAAGCCAAGAAGACTGTAGAAGAAAACGATGAAGAAGACTGTACAAGAAAAAGAAAAAACGTTGAAGAAGACATGATAGGAGCGAACGTTGAAGAAGACATTATAGAAGACATTGAAGAAGACATTGTAGAAGAAAACGATGAAGAAGACTGTACAAGAAAAAGAAAAAACGTTGAAGAAGACATGATAGGAGCGAACGTTGAAGAAGACATTATAGAAGACATTGAAGAAGACTGTACAAGAAAAAGAAAAAACGTTGAAGAAGACATTGTAAAAAAAATAGAAGACATTGAATATGTTGAAGAAGAAGAAGAAAAAGAAGAAGAAGAAGAAGAAGAAGAAGAAGAAGAAGAAGAAGAAGAAGAAGAAGAAGAAGAAGAAGAAGAAGAAGAAGAAGAAGAAGAAGAAGAAGAAGAAGAAGAAGAAGAAGAAGAAGAAGAAGAAGAAGAAGAAGAAGAAGAAGAAGAAGAAGAAGAAGAAGAAGAAGAAGAAGAAGAAGAAGAAGAAGAAGAAGAAGAAGAAGAAGAAGAAGAAGAAGAAGAAGAAGAAGAAGAAGAAGAAGAAGAAGAAGAAGAAGAAGAAGAAGAAGAAGAAGAAGAAGAAGAAGAAGAAGAAGAAGAAGAAGAAGAAGAAGAAGAAGAAGAAGAAGAAGAAGAAGAAGAAGAAGAAGAAGAAGAAGAAGAAGAAGAAGAAGAAGAAGAAGAAGAAGAAGAAGAAGAAGAAGAAGAAGAAGAAGAAGAAGAAGAAGAAGAAGAAGAAGAAGAAGAAGAAGAAGAAGAAGAAGAAGAAGAAGAAGAAGAAGAAGAAGAAGAAGAAGAAGAAGAAGAAGAAGAAGAAGAAGAAGAAGAAGAAGAAGAAGAAGAAGAAGAAGAAGAAGAAGAAGAAGAAGAAGAAGAAGAAGAAGAAGAAGAAGAAGAAGAAGAAGAAGAAGAAGAAGAAGAAGAAGAAGAAGAAGAAGAAGAAGAAGAAGAAGAAGAAGAAGAAGAAGAAGAAGAAGAAGAAGAAGAAGAAGAAGAAGAAGAAGAAGAAGAAGAAGAAGAAGAAGAAGAAGAAGAAGAAGAAGAAGAAGAAGAAGAAGAAGAAGAAGAAGAAGAAGAAGAAGAAGAAGAAGAAGAAGAAGAAGAAGAAGAAGAAGAAGAAGAAGAAGAAGAAGAAGAAGAAGAAGAAGAAGAAGAAGAAGAAGAAGAAGAAGAAGAAGAAGAAGAAGAAGAAGAAGAAGAAGAAGTTTTACGGCCTGATGCTTTCTTTTCGTTCAGCAACGGACGCGGAGAGAATATAGCAACTCCAAAGGCTTTTGTGATTCATTCTCTTGAACACGTTCTGGTCTGTGCATATATCGTTGTTCTGTCTGTTCAAAAATACAGCCGCCTGCACAATTCCCAAGAGAGAACTTTCCCCCACCCAGTCGCACCTATTCTTCTCTTTAGTTTGATTTCTCTTCCTGTATTCACAATAGATGTCTGGTAGTAATTGCTGTCACCTCAACACGCCATCACTTTCCACAGTATTTATGCTGTTTTCAACAATGCCTTTGCGAGAAGACTTCTAATTTGGAGTGTTATTTCCAGTTAATCCAGTCCTTTTTCTTTTGTTGTTTTTTTTTTTTTTTTGCCATGGCCCCGAGAGCACTTAAAATGAAGGGTACGGTTTTTATCCTCATAGTACACAACGTTCGGTGCTGTCGAGATAATTATCTCGTTTTTCACTTTCTTTCAGAACAGAAAAATCCATTTTCTGGCATGCTTTCGTCTTGTTTACTATTACTGGATCCGGTCTACCGGCCTAGATTTAGTGATACGTTTAGAAGTTCAAAGTTCACAAGGATTTTAAACGGTCATTCCCTAGACCATTCGGATACGTGCATATATTATCACTCTGTATAGTCAGAGTACAATCGCTTGCATAGTTCCCAAGGGATCGTCTTCTCCACCCCGTCATGTCTCCCGCTGTACTTTTTATTATTATTTACTCATAGATGCTTGGTAGTGATCGTTGAAGATTCAGTTACTCAGTTACAATAAGTCAACTTAATACTCCAGCACCCTCCCCTGTATTCTAATTTTTATTCTGATTTCTACTTGCTACAATGCTTTTCTTTAGCTATTCACTATTGTTCCCAGTGTTCTAATAATGACAGGTACAACAGGTATCCTCATGTTTTGAAACATCCTTCTGACAAGGTCAAGATATCTTTTCTGTTTCTTTTATACCATCGAAAACTAGATCTAGATTCTTCTTCTTCTTGATTACTATTATCAGATCCGGTATGATGGCCTGGATTGTGATATCTGTGCGAAGTCCCAGAAATTTCTATGAATTTCTTTATCTGCGACACATTTTGGTCTGTTTATATACCATTGCTCGCTGCGAAAAAAAAAAAAAGAATTCTAGTCGCTTGCACGGTTACTAGGGATCATCTTCACCCGATCATGTCTATTCTTGCTCATTTTTTGGCAGTGATCAATGAGTTTCTTCAATACTCTCACATTCTCCTCGGTATTCCGGCTGTTTTCAATAGAGATCATTTTCGTTTTTGATAGATTTCATCACGATTCTTTTGTTAAGCTTGGAAAGTACTTATGAATTCTTATTACACAAAGTAGAGTTCAGTATAAAAATCCCTGGAGAATTTCTGTTAGATATCTTTAATCATTTTTATGATACAACGGTTCAAACCTTAATCTAAGAACAGGACAATTTTGCTGTTACACCCTATATAAGTGAACATTGAAATCAACACTTAGAGGTGGCAGGCTGTTTTGGGCGGCCTGACGATTGCGTCTAGCATGAAACAGCCTGTCGCCTCTGAGTGTTGACTTCAATGTTCACTTTTATATTTATATTTACATACGCTCTATCTCTGATATTGAGCAATTTATCCCATAATTATAGCACACCTTAAAACTATATTTCTTCACACACACACACACACACATATATATATATATATGTTCATGCAAACTGATTTAGAAATATTGCAATTTTATGGTCACAGGATACATTCCTCGATATCAGCAAAACCATTCCCCCATGTCAAGAGATGTACATTTTTGAAATAAGGTAAATGTGTATTGCTTGACTGTGAAAGTCTTCTGTGGCTGAGCGGTAACATTAAAAATAACAAAAAATAATATTGGATTATACATGCTAATACTCTTGGGAAAGATATGAATCCAAATTTTCATCCTCTGCTATGTGTAAGTAATAGTAGAAACTGGGTTGTATAGCCTTGGCTGGCAACCGGTCTAGGCGAAAGAAAACTTTGAATTCAAAAGCGTATGTAGCCCTGGCAAAGCACATATTATGCAGCTAAAGGAAATGGTCGTTCGCATTGACTCAATGATCCTGACTACGGTCGACTCCATTTTTAATAGATAAAAACAATTAATTCTTTAGAAGTTACTTTGTTTGTGTTTCAAATACAAACAAAGTAAGCGGATATGGGCTCCTACCAAGAGATGTACATTTATTATACGGGCAACTGAACTTTCCTGGACTGTGGATGTTTTCTATCGTTGAAGCAATGCTACTAAAAATCGGTACGCGAGCCATCGTCTGCCGGTAAGCGAGCCATCGTCTGCTGGCACGCGAGCCATCGTCTGCCGGTACGCGGAGAGTTTACAGAAAACAAAAAAACAATAGTCACATTCCACGCCATCCACCGGAGACTGCCGGGATATTGTTTGTTTTGTTTTTTATTTTAATCAGTATCACTCCGAGCAAGGTAGCACGCAAAGGGTTAAACGGGTGTAGAGGAATTAGGAACAGAAACATTAGTAATGAGGAGAAAGAAATGAGTAATCAGGAGGATAGTAGATAGCGATTGCCATTGCATTTCAATTTGTACAGAAAAAAAGTGACTTGGAAAGTATGGAACCAGAGGGGGAGAGTCCACAAGCGAGAAGTGCGGGATAAGAATCTGTTAGCATAGAAGTTACGGCTACATCTAGCTAGCTGAAATAAAAATTGATAAACCGGGCCAGGAATTGGCTGGTTAACTTTAATGCCCCTGAAACAAGACTACTCTCTAGTACTCACCACAGAAAACCATACCTGCCACCCATTAGAATGTCTGATGCTCAAATCAACGAAAGCACCTCTCTGCGACTGCTTGGTCTCACACTGTCCACTGAACTGTGATGGAATAATTACATTGAATCAATAGCTTCATCTGCTGCAAGGAAAGTTAGTTCTCTGTGTCACGCCAGAAGATTTTTCTCGCCTGAGTGCATCCTTTAAATCTATACATCAACCATTCACCCTTGCATGGAATACTGCTGCCATATATGGTCTGGTGCCTCCGCTGTTCGCCTTAAGGTCCTAGACAAGACCCAGAGACGAATATGCAATGCGGTTGGTAGTTCATTCTTCTTTGGATCATCTTTGCATCTTATCGAGGAGCTCCAGGAAAATGGTAGGGGCTCCGGACCATATATAGCAGCAGTATTCTAAACATGGACGTATAGATTTATAGATAGATTCCGAAGAAAAATTGTCTCACTTGACAAAATGAACCGACTTTCTTAGCAGCTAATCTAACGATGGATTCAATGTAATCTTTCCACCTCATGTAAGCTAAGAACGTTAGCCAAGGAAGGCGAAATGAGTCACTCCCGTAGAGGATAGCATCAGCCATATTGATGGAAGGCAGAGAGGGGTCTCTCAGATGATTAATAGAGAGCAGTTTAGTTTTGGAGGAATTAAAATTGACAAGTCATTTTTGATCCAGTTAACGACGGTCTTGTGGTCATTTTGTACATTGACTACCATTTTGAGCTTGTCTAACTGATCAGCCTTACTATCGAGGCAGAAGTAAATGGTAGTTTCGTCAGCGTCGATGCCAAGCTAATGAAGGCTAAAAACAGCGTAGGAGCAACGATGTAGCCCTAGGGAACACCTGCATTAATACAAAAGGATGCAGATGAGTGGCCGTTCAGGACAACCTTCATTTCACGATTTGATAGGAACGATTAGATCAGCTCAAAAAATGTACCCGGAAGAAAACCTGAATGCCAGACTCTGTCAAAGGTTCTCGAGATGTCAAATGTTACGGCCTGGGCTTCACCGTTTTTATCTAAAGCACGATAGATTCTTTCCACGGTTACGTCAGCAGTTGATCTAGAGAAACGAAAAGCCGTATTGCTTGTATAAGAAAAGGCCATATCATGAGAGATGACGAACCAATTCAGCGTTGATTAAGGTCTTTAGAAGTTTCCCCAAAGGAGGCGGAAGGCTTATAAGCCGAGAGTTGGATGGATTAGACTATTCACCAGGACTTTTTTTTTAACATTTTCACTTTATTTTTTATTATGGTTACATTTTTAAATTGCTCTTTCATGTAAAAAGTGATACAACTAACGAATGCGATGTAATGAACAGGTTTTGTCATTATGGTATTAATAGAATAATCATCAATTTTATATTTTAGTATTGCAACATTTTTTAAATTATGTTTTCAATTTATTGTTACCTATTCTTTTCTATTTTTTGTTTTAACGTATTTATTCATTTGGATTTAAGATAACTAAAATATACCATTTTTAACCTACTTTATACATTATAATTTTTCATTTTATTACTTATATTTATATCTGTGTCAGAAGGCTTTGCTATTTGATTTGTTAATACTTATTTTTTTTATATTGTAATATTAAATTACTTGTTTATGAAATAAATATAAAATAATAAAAATTATGCAAATTTAATTATATTCATTATATTATTCTGGTATAAATAAATAATACTACGAATACTTAAATAATATTTTCTCGGTTCGTTATTATTGTAATGACAAAAGTACGCAGGTTTAGGCTTTAAGAAAGCTTTATTTAACTTCAAGGTTCGCGTATAGTGCCTTTTTATAGTCTCAGTAAACAGAAATAGCTCTCTCAAAGAGGAAAGTAACCAAATAAGGGGAGGCCACTAATTATTCATAAGAATTATATAATTATATATGGTACCGGTTCCTGGCACACTGGGAAGACTTGTTATGTTAATGGTGACTGGCCTGGAACTGGCCTCATGTTTAGTAAAGATATTCTCAAAATGGCCCTGAAGTAGGAGATATCTAAAACAAAATAGAAGGCCCGATTAGAAATTTTTGCTAGCTGGTCCATCGTAACTTTAAAAAAATGCTATTCCAATTTTTAAATCTTTGCATGTGAAAGAGAGTCTGATTTAAGAAAAAAATGAAAAAAAGATTGTAAAGTTTTTCTTGATGGTCCCTCGTAAATTTAAAAAAAAATGCCGTTCCACTAAATCAGATAGTCTGAGAAGAAGGCGAGACAGTGTTTCACAGTTTAATGAGGACGCAGGTTCGAGCCCTGTCAGTAGGGTCATTTTCATTATTAAGTTTTCACAGGCTGATAGACGTAAATTTACGCTGCTTAAAAAAAGGGATGTCTGCTCAAATGCGAATATCTATCAAATGTCATTTTTAAATTGATTATCATTCTTCTCAGCAAATGTTTTAATAAACTCCTTAGCGTTTACAAATCTGTATAATGTCACTGCGCTTTCTAATATGATTCACCGAAAATTCTACTATAACATAAAAAGTTTAATTGAAACGAAAAGTTTACTCAAATTGAAATAGCTACCTTTACACGTTCTTTTAGTAAGAACTGGTGTAAAACTGTTATGTAGAAAGACTGACCTCTGTACTAATTGTTGAAGCTGGACTCTTCCATCTGTAGAACGTATTCCCAAGCATGATCCATCTAGGTACTGACCAGGCTCAGATTTGCTTAAATTCGGTGATTGTACGGAAACTGAGGTTTCAATGTGATATGGCCGTAAGCACAGTGTCATGGTTAAATATTTTGTTCATAAAGCGTTGAAATTCTGTTGCTGCATTTAAACTGATGTTCAAGAAGGCCGAAGTGTGAAGTAATTTTTGTCCTGGGCTTTATTTTTATTTCGTGGTTAGCAGAAGTTAAATCTGTATTTTAAGGATAATTTTTGGGAGACATTTTGTAGTAAATGAATAGCTACTTGGTACAGGGTGGCGATCGGCTTTTGTAACACAATTCAGGACACGGTAATCAATGAAATTTAAAGTGTGAAACATGTTTGAAAGAATTTACTCATTCCACTTGAGGAGATATCATTCAGGAAGGCTGATTTTGTAAAATTCTTCTCGTGTTGTTTTAGATTCGTCTGCAGCATTTCGCCAAATTTTGGTAAAACTTAGACCATAGATAACTGTATCTATTCTGTGATAAACTCCATAGCATTTTCTAATAAGTTTCAATGAGATAACCTAAAGTAGCGGTACATCTATAACCTAAATTATTGTCAATTAACTCACAAATGGTAGAAGATTAACGACATTAACAATGAAATATTCTTTTCTATAATATTTTCTGTTAAATGTAATTAAAAATGAGTTTCTGTATATAGATTAGCCGATTTCATTTCGTTTATTTTTGGTTGTGATTAAATTAAAATTTCAGCGTCTTTTCTCTTTGGTGCGCATGTGTAGTTAACATCAATGTAAAAAACCACTAGTCCAATGTTGTCCTAAAGGATGAAAGACGTCATGCGAAAAATCTTTTCCACTTTGTCGCTGATTTTCCTTACATTGTTCTGATATATAAAAATCTATTTGTCATTTTCTCCAATATTATCTTCTATATTTTTTTTATTTAATTTCTAATAATATTTTCTCGGTTCGTTATTATATAATTATATATATAACAAATATGGTACCGGTTCCTGGCACACTGGGAAGACTTATGTCAATGATGACTGGCTTGGGACTGGCATCATGTTTAGTACAGATATTCTCAAAATGACCATCTTAAATAGGAGATATCTAAAACAGAATGGGAGGCCTGATTGGAAAGTTTTGCTAGCTGGTCCCTCGTAAATTAAAAAAAATTCCATTCCAATTTCTAAACCTTTGCATGTGAAAGAGTCTGATTTACATTTTAGGCCAAATTCGTTTTAAGTATGTGTTTGGTTATATAATCTAGCCGATTTCATTCAGTTTCTTTTTGTTTATGTTTTTATCACTTTTGTTATTAAATTAAAATTTCAGCGTCACCTCTTCTTCATGCGCATGTGTAATCGCATCAACGTAAACATCACTTTAGTCCGATGTAGTCTAAAATGACGAAACGTGTCACATGAACTTTTTGAAAGCTGTCGTGGATTTTCCTGACATTTTTAGATAGCGATTGACATTGCATTTGCCTTTTTGCAGATTAAAGGTGGATGGAAAGCATGAAATCGGAAGCGAGTTCCACAAGCGAGGAGTGTGAGAAAAGAAACTGTTAGCATAGAATTTATGGTTATTACAAGCTCAACTATAAAAATTGATGCCAGTCTAGTACTGTGCTTAAAATAAAAAGTCTAGGTACCATTGCGTAGGGCATTATTGATTTGTAGAATTTACAAAATGTGGCACAAGGCCAAAAACAAGAATGGGGAAAAGGACGGTCTTCTTCTGTCTTAATATTAAACTTTGCTAGCCACAGACACTGACGCAAACTTACCACAAAATTCATTATACCATAACAACGCAATTTTACTTACCTTACTAACTACAGCCACCATAATACCTCATTGTCTCTATGAAAGTCCTAAATAGTCCCCATATGTACAATTCATTGTCTGTGTGTGTGTGGGGGGGTTAATAAAACAACTATCAGCCGCCGAAAGGGCAGCCTCCAGAAAGCGATGGTCAACCCTATCGAAGGCCTTGGACTGATCTAAAGTGATGGTCAACCCTATCGAAGGCCTTGGACTGATCTAAAGTGATGGTCAACCCTATCGAAGGCCTTGGACTGATCTAAATTGATTAGTGCGACTTCACTATCAACTTGCTCGATGATCAACTATTTTAAAACTAGTCGCAATAAATATTTATAATATGAAAACAAAACTATTTACAAGAAACCAAATAAAAATAATGTTAGTAATAACCCCCCTCCCCAATTCATAACTGTGGCTGAAACATCAGTTAACTGGACGAAATTAATGCGGGACTTTAAAATATATATATATATATATATATAAAACTCATTCATTCCTAGAACTCGCTCACACTCGCTCATTCAAAGACAACAACAAATACGAAAATCAGACGACGAAATTCCGAGTAGGACTGGATTCGTCTTTAACTTGCAAAAAGAAGTGTTCCAACGTAGAAAAGTAAAGCAACAGCAGGCAACCTTGACGGAAGAAGCGAGACAATACGAAAGGCTCCGAAAAGGCTTTTTCTGCAAAAAAATGGCATTCAGACACGTGGTTTTTTACTGTGGCTTGAACACTGATTGTGATTTTTTGAAAAACTGGTCTTATTTGGTATATTTTTCTTTCTTATTTTGAATTCTTTTTCTTTCTTTCTTACTTTTTTTTTCTTCTTGCATGTTAGCTTTTCCTTTTCATTTTCTAGTTTTTGTTTTCCTTTTTTCTTTATTCTTTTATTTTCTCCTTGAATTCTTCTTCCTTTTTTCTTTCTTACATGTTTTTTCATTTATTCCTTTTTCCCTTCGATTTTCTCCTTTTTCTTTAAATGTCCATTAAATTTCATTTTCTTCTTGCAAGATTTACCTTTTCATTTCTTTTCGTTTTCCTTTTTTTTCTTCCTTCTCTCATTCTTTTAATTTTTCTCTTTAATTCTTCTTATTTTAATTCATTCTTCTTTCTTTCTTTGTTTCTAGTCTTTGCTTCTGTCTCTTAACTAATTTTTCTATTTTTTCCTTTCTTTTTTGAATTCTTCCAAATTTCTTTAAATTTCCATCTTTCTTTCTTTCTTTGAATCTCTAACTTTCCCTTCATTTTATTTTCTATTTTCAACTTTCTTTTTACATGGCTTACCTGCACTTTCGTTCTTTTATTTTATTGTATATATTCTACTTTTACCGAAAATAAAATGTGTTGCCTTTTTTTTTTTCTTCCTCACTGACATCTTTATTTTGTTTCCTTTCTTCTTTCCTTTCTTTCTTCTTTCCTTTTCTTTCTTCTTTCCTTTTCTTTCTTCTTTCCTTTTCTTTCCTTTTCTTTCTTCTTTCCTTTTCTTTCCTTTTCTTTCTTCTTTCCTTTTCTTTCCTTTTCTTTCTTCTTTCCTTTTCTTTCCTTTTCTTTCTTCTTTCCTTTTCTTTCCTTTTCTTTCTTTCCTTTTCTTTCTTCTTTCCTTTTCTTTCCTTTTCTTTCCTTTTCTTTCTTCTTTCCTTTCCTTTCTTCTTCTTATATTGACTCAGTATGATATTTGTTTCTTACGTTTTTCTGTTCCTTTCTTTTTTCATTGTTTAAGACATATTTTCGTATTTTCTTCATTTTTTTTTTTCTAAACCCTTCTCATATTGTAAAATCAGCTGTTGTATTTATATTAAATTCTTCCTTTCTCTTTGTTTCAAAGTATTCTTTATTCTATATATTCTCCATTTTCCGCTTTCTAAAAAGTAACTGAATTTTATTTTTTCTTATTACGTTTTTCTTGTTCTTTTCTGCTCTATCATTGCTAATGTATTCGCTCTACTTTATGTCCATCTTTTTGAAAAATATTTCACTGGAATAATGTCTAAAAATGGTAAATAAATAATTAAACCTGCAAATTTACTTTGAATTTTCCTTTTTTTTTACCGATATCATATTCACCTTTTGTCGAAATCTCGCGAGATTTCCCCACTTATCGTTCGTTCATAGAAAAGCATTTGAATTGCCGGGAATTACTTCCACCCCTGGTATTTCTACAATCTTACGTGAACGTAGAATGCGCTTAGCAGAACACTGCTGGCGAGCGAAGCTTACGAGTGATCTACTGGTCTGGGCAACTAGCCGTGGCGCAAGACGAGCTGGTCACCCAGCAACCCGCTACATTGACCAGCTGTGTTATAACACAGAATGCCAACCTTCCAACTTTGATGCAGGACCGTGATAGACTCATAAATGTCCGAGATAGCTCGACCGAATAAAATGAACTTTACAAACTGAAAGATTCTACGTTCGAATGCCACCAGGCTTAAGTTTTACGTATTATTTTATATTTTCATACTTTTCTTTCATTTCATATTTTTTTTTTTTTTTTTGTTATCTTTTATTGTAATATTGTACTCCAGTCGAAGTACCAAATGCTATCGTTTATAATCACTGGCACCAAATACCAAGCGAGGTGTAAAGTGGTGCGAGGGAGTTTTTTTTTTTTTTTTTTCGTTCACTATTTCCACCCGTCTCTGGGTGTGGTTGTTTAGTATTTTAATGCTTAACATAAGGAAAAGGCAGATGAACATTCTGGGACACGTGATGAGAAAGGAGGGCCTGGAGAATCTGATACTCATGGGACGAATAGAGGGAAAAAGAGACAGGGGAAAGCAACACATGACATACGCGGCGGGCTTTGGCAGATGGATGGCGGAGTGTTGTCTGGGGGAGTTGGCAGCAAAAAACTTAAAACCTGTGGAGGGCCATAAGCGCCTACGTCTTGAAAGGATAAGGCACATAAAAAGAGAAGAAAGATTCACCAGAATGTGGTTATCAAACAATAGTCATTTTATAGGTCTGTGGTTTTGTTGATCTGGAGAGGTTTACACAGGCGGAATTAAAAAAAAAATGGAGGTCACCTGAAAATTTGCCATGGAAACAACGATCGGGTAGCTACAAGCTTACGACGTCGAAAAATAGTTTTCCTTTCTTTTTTTTTCTCTTTTTTCCTTTCTTTCATCTTCTATTTTTTTTATTTAATTCTTCTTATTTGCCTTTCTTTCTTTCCTTGTGATTTTCTATTTTCTGATTTCTTTTACTATTTTTGTTTTCTCTTGAATTCTTCCTACTTCTTTCTCTCTCTCTCTCTCTTTCTCTCTATCCTTCTTTTTCTCTTTTCAATTTCATCTTCTCTTTTTTTCCTCCCGAAAATTATTATTTTTCTTTGTTATTTGGACAAATAATTTTCTCTCGCAAAAAAGCGTAAACGATTTTGAACTCTAAAGAAATGTTTGATTCGCTCGTTAACCTCGACATATTTGGAAAGGATATTAGAATAATTCAGAACTTATACTGGCAGTAAAACCGCCTCCGTACGAATAGAAAAGGAATTCAGTAAAGACACAATTATAGATAAGTGTGTAAGACAAGGATGTGTCTTCTCACTGGATTTACTCGGCCCATACAGGTTAGGTGATTCTGAGAGAATTAAAAGTTCTATCAAGATTGATTATTAGCGGCCACAATCTTAACAACATGCAGATGATACAGTGTCGATAGCAGACACAGAAAAGAAACTACAAGAAGGTAGTGAAGAAAAGCAATAAGAAAGGACTAAACATCAATTTAAAGATGGCAAAAGAATGGTTGTCAACAAAAGGAACAGTTCAACATGAATTCATTTATGTCTATATTTTTACTGTTGTTCATATTGGGAATAAAGTTTTCTCTTTCTTATTTGTTTCCATTCACTGCCTTTGTTTAGATAGTTAACCTTCATATAGAACTTGTCGCTTGTCCCCGAACGGGGGGAATTTCTTGATTAAACATACCAAGTTACCCCCTTTTTGTTGTCTAGTATTATCGTCCCGTAAATGATCGCGAAAGTTGGCTTTCAAAAGCAAAGTATTATGAAACAAGAAATTGTCGTTTGAAACAGAGAAAACAGTACTGAACTGTTTCATAATATCAGCCCGTCCATATGGCAGTGATGTTGGACCATCTTCGCGCAGATGAAGAAGAAATTTGAGGCGATAGAATTTTGATTCTATAGAAAGATGCTAAGAATACCATGAGATGAACATGTGAACAACGATGTTTCTTTGGAGAAAATTGTAACAGAAGGGATATTTATACTTACAATTGAAATTCTAAGAGCACACAATGAGGAAAGTGAGCTTGGAAAATTTGACACGCATATGACTTATTGAAGGTAAGCGGGACTGTGGAAAACAGCGTATAATCTACCCAAGGAACTTGTGTTAATGGTTGTCAGAACAGGGTTTGCAGACAAAATTTTCAAAGCGTTATAAAAGACAGTAAGTTTTGGGAAACCATGATCGCCCTCACCCTGAAAGGACACGGCACATAGAAAAATTTGATCAAAGGCTGGTAAGGGAGGAACGAATAACAGATATGTCAGTAATACTTTAAATCGATTCCTGTAAAGATGAAGCACGGCAGGAATGATAGAACAAGCCGGCCATTTTTTCCGTTTCTTTGATAATGGGTCGCATATATGAGTACTACTTCATATCTGGAGTGAACATGGGAACCAATGAACCTTCAAAGTATTGAGCCTTATTTAGAGTAGAACGTTTCATTACAACCTGAGAAAGCTCAGGAACTGTACAATGATGATGAAACGACAAGATCTTGGATTTGAGGTACTGAAAGCAACAACCTAGTATTTTCCCAATTGAGAAGGGTCGGTCAAAAGAGAGATCAGCTGCAAGGATCTTGATTTTTGGAAACGTGTCAAAATCAAACGTTGTAGTAGACATAGTAGTAGTAGAAGTAGTAGTAGTCGTAGTAGTAGTAATAAATTCTGCATGCAGTGGCCATTCCTTAACTTTCTGCCCAACTTAAACTTTGGAACGTAAGGAAAACAAATTGTGATGATTTTTACAACATTGAATTGTTGTGAATATAGGCCGAGGAGTCTTTTTTTTTCGTTGATCTTGTATTAAATTAAATTAAAATTAAATTAAATTAAACTAAAAACATTGATAACATTCAGAGATAACAGATGCAAGAGGGAATTTTGCAACTTTAATTAGATTAAAACTTTGGTATGCTTATTTTAATCAATTCATACCAAGCAAGGTAACATAGTCACTAGGGTGCAAGAAGTTCTTGGGAGAGAAAGAGAGAGAGAGAGAGAACTGGGGCGATAAAAAGAGACAGATGATGGTTTAAATTTTAGAATATCGTACTTTACATGAAAGCAGTAAACCGGAAGAGAGTTACATAAAGAGGAAATGAGAAAGACGAAACTGTTAGCATAGAACTTAGGTTGCAGCTAGTAATTTCGACAATAAAATGGAGACTTGACAGTTAATGTAGTATTGCGCTTAAAGTTGAGTTACCAAAGAGAACAATAACCCTGAAAATATTTATAAAAAAACACACAGGGACGCTACGCTGCGGTGGCGGGGAAAGTGACTGAAGAAGAAATTCCAGGTCAGGATCGACAACTTTGCAGATTCTTCTTTGGATTTTGTCAAGAATCTATAAATATGTGTTGAAAATTAAAATAAAGAATAAACATTTTGTCATATTATCGTATGCACACTTATTTTGTAGATACGCTGAATTTTATTTTAAAATTTAAAAAAATGTATCCTAGTATCAAACTATTTAGCAGACGCATTGTCTTCAAGTTTAGTGATTTTTTGCAGACGTTTATAATTATCGTCTGCTTTAGTGTTGACTTTTTGTGTACTAGCAGGAAAAGGAAAGAAAATTTAACTAATCTGTGCATATAGGGTCTTCTCGTGCGTATGCAAATTGATCCGTTTAGTTTAGCCACGCCTTGGAGATACTCATAAAAGAGCGTGTCCACGCCTTTCAAAATTATATAGGCAGCGACTTTAGGCAGAAGGGAGATTGACGTCAGCGCCCCTTCCTTCTTCAACTGAAGAAGGTTCGTCTAGCAGCAGGAGTGATCAACATCTCCATGACACCCACAACACAGAATGGAGAAAGAGCTTTCAATTTTACATTTAAATTTATATACGGCAGAGTAAGCCGAGATTTTAAAGGGTTAAATTTAAAATCTGTTATTAAGACCCTTTGTGATCGTATGAATATTTTATAAAAAAAAAAATAAACACCTCATATAAAAATAGCTCAGATAAACTTCCCCTTTCCGCTAGTAAGTTTTAAAAAAACTTGACCTGCTGAATAAATCCTAATGAGCCGGCTCTAGTGAACCAATGGCAGGCCAAAAAAGATTCTTCCAATTTATTAATAAAGAAGAGTTTCGTATAGGCGTTAAGGTTAACAAGCAATTACCTGGCCTAATACCGAGTAGAAAACGGATGACGTGAGAAAGTTGATAAAAATAAGGAACAGATTAGACGCAAGAACCCTGGAGATCATCCACATTAATTCCAACAGATCTAGACGAGTGGCCGTTCAAGACTACTTCATAGCGTAGTATGGATCAGTACGCAGTATGGATCAGGACGTGGTATGGGTCAATACGCGGTATGGATCTAATATGGACCAAATCAAAGAAATGGTCAGAAACAAACTATGTACGAAAACAAAAGAGCTATAAAAATCGTTTATTTTTTATTCCACCATATGCGAAATATTAACCATCCTTTCGTTTTTAAAAACGCCAAACTGGTTAAATTTATTCATCTTAAATCATCTAGAATTATTACTGAATCAGCTATTGATATATATATATATATATATATATATATATATATATATATATATATATAGTTGTATATTTAGGCAGCAATCCTTCCTTTATGCATGTTTCATTAAAAACGACGACAGACAAGGTACTACAGTTAAGCTTTTTATTTAATTTTTCTTATGTTCTGACGAGAGTTTTTTTTTTCTGGACAAAGGGTGTGTAAGAACTGTCCAAATGTTTTATATTTCCGAGCGCTTTCGGCTATACTTTTAGCCATTATCAAGGATGATTCGATTTTTCAGCTTAGTTGAGTGTGTGCGTTATGTGTATGTCTTAGTGTGTAGTAGAGATGTTTTTTTTCCGAATACGGCTAGCAGATTGTGGCTTTGTTCGTAGTTAATATTGCTAAGAGTTGGCTTTTTCTTTTTTATTATTAAAGCTTCCATTATTTTTAGTCTTTTTTTGCAGGTGGCTGTAGTTAATATATTTGAGTTTTCTACTAGTATGTTTCTAATGGAGTCTGGTAAATTTGTGTGTGTGTTTAAATGGGTTCTAATGGAGCTGTGATCAGATAGGTGTAACGTAAGACGTCTGGATAAGCATGTAGTCGTGTAACCGATGTAATTATTTATGAGTTCGGTTTGATCAGGAACACAGTTCCTTAAGGGACATTTGAACTCATAGATGAAACAAATATATATATATATATATATATATATATATATATATATATATATATATATATATATTCAATCAAACTAACTCGGATATTCATGAGTCTATCACGCCAACCATCACGGTCCTGCATCAAAGTCAGAGTCATTAGGTTGCTATTGTGCCATCACATAGCTGGTCAATGAAGATGGTTGCTGGGCGACCAACCCGTCTTGATCCATCGCTAGGTGTCCAGAGCAGTAGATCACTCGCTGGTTCTTGTTTGCTCGCCAGCAGTGTCCCTGCTAAGCGTATTCTGCATCCGCATAAGATTGTCGAAATAACAGGAATGGGTCTATAGAGTTGTGCTTCAGTTGGATATTGGATATTGTCTCCAAGAGATGTTAAGTAACTCTCGGCATTCGAGTGTAGGTTCCATCAAGCTGAGTTGGCTAGATTAGATGTAACCCTAAATTCTATGCTAACGGTTTCTTTTCTCGCACTTCTATCGTGTGGAACTCCCTTCCAGCTCCATGGTTCCCAATCATCTTTAATCTTCAAAAATTTAAATACAATGTCAATCGCTATCTTCTGTCTTCCTGATTACTCTTCTATTGTTCTCCGTCCTTAGTAATGTTTCTGTTTGTAACTCTTCCACACCAAGTCACCTCTTCTGTCAAAGTGGCTTTACTGCGTTGCATGGGATGAACTCGGATATATATATATATATATATATATATATATATATATATATATATATATATATATATATATATATAATATTAAAAAATTCTTGTTTATTTTTATTTATCCAACAATATTCAGAAATAACGATTAAAAAATATGTAGCAAGAAATTTATGAACTGCCTGCAGAGGCCACCGTATTCTAGCTGGAATCTTAAACGTTTTAAGAAAGCATGGTTCACCCAGTGAAGATCGAACACACTTTTCAGTCGTAATTGATTTAGTAGGACAAGCTACTAGATGACCATCACACTACGTTGAAGTGCACAAATGATTAACTAAGCCTAGCTTAGATGTGACATAAGTCCGAAAGTATGGTGCACTCAGCGAGGATCGAACTCACTTTTCAGTCGTAATTGATCTAGCGAAACAAACTAGCTGACCACTACACCACATCGAAGTGCCCCGTACGTGTCAGATTTGGTTTAAAAGTATGAATATGGCGATTGTGACATTTCCTACAAGTTCCGCTCTGGTAGACGACCAACTCCGAACGAAGAAATTTTGAAACACACTATTGATTTAGATTCGCATAAAAGCACCAGATTAATTGATTGATTTATTGTTTTCTCAAGGCTCATCAACCTTTTGCATGTTATTTAAAGCCAGAAAATTTATTTTTGATTGTAAGAATCTTTTCGACATGATATTGATTTACTCATACAAGTCTTAATTAATCCATAGCTGGGAGCAGAAGAGGTGAATTCATTCATTTCGCATGGATATTTTCGCGTAAGTGAATATAACGAACCCAACTGCAATTGGAACTCGGTTCTCCAATTAACAATACCGAGTCATTATCCATTACACCACCCGCACATCAAAGCTTGAAACACCTGGCATTCCCAAGCGATCATTCATCTAGTTACTAAGCAGGGTCGAATTTGCTTAACTTCGGTGATCCTGAGAGACATTGCACCCGCTACATAAATTGTAACCCGTAAACGAAATTCTCTACCTAACGAAAGAGACTATATGGCAATTCAGATTCTACTTAACTCTTTCTTTCTTCTGGGATTACTTGTCCGATATAAGCAAAAATAATCATTGATGTTAGCTCAAAACAAATTAGCTTGAGAGAGCACAACTGAAATCATTCCTACTGTCGAGCAATGGGGGATTTAAACCAGGCAACAAGGACAATCGCGACGATCGATTGTTTAGTGTGTTATCTTGCCCGTTGGTGGAAAAATAAGAAAGAAAAA
>CAHIKZ030005162.1:1270000-1317500 GCA_903632075.3 Acanthosepion pharaonis | reverse complement strand
TTTGTGTCATACGAGAGGTGTACCCAAAATGTGACTCAATATAACATTCAGGAAGTAATTATGGACCATTTTAACTGGTCTCTATAAATCCGTAATTGACACTATTTACATTGTTCGCAGGGTTGTCCTCATCTTTATTGCGGCATTCACGACAATTCAACCGTTGTACGCCCCGGCCTCCTTTAGGATCTGCCTATGTTTCTGAGATTATAGTATTGTAATTATTTACACTATTTACATTGTTCGGACTGTTGTCTTCATCTTTACTGTCATATTCACGACGTTTCGACCGTTGTACGCACCGGCCTTCTTCAGGGTTTCTCTATATTTCTGAGATTATAGTATCGTAACTATTTACACTATTTACATCGTTCGAACTGCTGTCATCTTAATTTGTCATATTCTCGACGTTTCAGCCGTTGTATGCTTCAGCCTTCTCCAGGATCTGTCTCTATTTCTGAGATTATAGTATTATAACTATTTACACTATTTACATCGTTCGGGCTGTTGTCCTCGTCTTTATTGTCATATTGACGACCTTTTGACCATATTAGTATCTGGCCCACTTCATGATCTATCTGTATTTCTGAGATTATAGTATTGTAACTATTTACACTATTTACATTGTTTGGACTGTTGGCCTCATATTCACGACGTTTCGGTTGTTGTACGTTCCGACTGTCTTCAGGTGATATATGTTGGAATTTCCAACCGAACCCGTTATTTAGTCCAGAGGGGTAGATGGTTCTAGTTCAACGTGCCACACCTTTTCTGGATATCCGAGTTTCAGTTAATTCCCTTTCGTGACTCAACTCTCCAATTTTTCACCTCAGTTATCAGTAGATATTGAACTCGCAGCTCTTTGGATAACTTCAACCAAAGCTTTTATCCACTCGGACGTACTGCACAGAACTCAGCATTCTAAGTCAGGATGCAGCGGTTTCAGGATTAAGTTTTTACGGGGGGCAGTTGAGAAGCCCGCGCCCAAATGGTTTAGAATTCAGAGTTGGCCACCTCCTAGAGTGGTTCTCTAATAAAGTTAGATAGCCAAGTCTGCACTGCTATTTAACCCACAGCAAGGTCGAGAAGATATGGATTTATTTTCACGAACATAAACGAATCAGGCTTAGCCAGAATTTGAATTCATTTTCATCGACGATAACCGCTACGGTGCGCGCACTTCTCTCTAGCCTGCTGCAATTGGGGTTTAAATTCAGGCACACTACAGCAGCAGTCTATACATATTTCTGTATAATTAGAATCTAGTCGATTGTGCATTTCCCGTGGGATCACCTTCCCTACCCAATTATGCCTATTCATTTATTCTTTCTATGTGAATTGGCTACATTTGCTTATTTGAGTCGTTAACTGGATTATCTTTATTTCCGCACAGTAAATATTTTGTAATCTCTTGTATTGTTATTATGCCATAAAATCTTTTCTACCGTAAGTGTATTCGTCTTCTTGTAAATATCCACGAGAAATATCTTTTAAAAATCTGTTTGCTTTTTTGAGCTGATTTTCGTTTTAACATTATATTGCTAGCAGCTGATTTCTTAAGTCAGTGATATTTAAATTCGTGCCATTGTTTTGAGAAATGTGAAAAAGTATTAATTTATTGAAAAGTAGGATTTGGGATTGGATGGGGCATATCTTTAAAAGTTTGAATTAATTAAAGTTAACTCGCGTGCCTATTGCTTTTTAAAATAAAATAAAATCGAAGTGAGGAACAACCAATTGCAAATCAAAATAATATAATAAAAGATATCATCTCAAATCCGTTCAATATTTTCTTACAGATTAGATAAACAAATTTTAATTGGATTAAACGGTCTGCCGTAAAAAAAAAATGTAGGTGTGCTACAATATTTTTTTAAGTTCATTAGGTAGCGAAGGAGAGCGAGAAGAAAGGACTAACCATAAACTACAAGAAGACAGAATACATGGCCATCAGTAAAAGGATGAGGCCGAAATGTGATTTACAGGTCGAAGATACTAAAATCAAGCAGGTTCGGAAATTTAAATATCACTGAAGTGTTTTCTCAGAGGACGGTAAGTGCGACGCTGAGATCAGAAGACATATTGGGATGGCCAAGGACGCATCCCAAAAGCTAAGCAGAGTATTACGAGACAGGAGGATTTCTTTGGTAACAAAGAAAAAAGTACTGAGCTGCTACGTGAAATCTGTCCTCCTTTACGGCAGCGAATGTTCGACAGTCTCCTCAAGGATGAAGAAGGGACTCCAGGCAACGGTGGTATGGTTCTACAGAAGGATGCTAAGGATATCATGAACCGAGCGTGTGAGCAACGATGGGGTTTTGGGGATGATTCAAACTAGGAGGAATGTTATGCTTAACATCAGGAAGAGGCAGCTGAAATTTCTGGGACATTTAATGAGAAAGGAGGGCTTGGAGAATCTAATACTCACAGGTCGAATATAGGGAAAGATGGACAAGGGAAAGCAACGTATGACATACATAGCGAGCTTAGGGTTAGAACACGGCCTGGGGGAAGTAGCAAAGAGACAAAACTTGAGAGCCACAAAAGATAGGAGAAGTGGAGAGCCATGATCGCCTACGTCCTGAAGGGAGACGGCACATAAAACAAAAGAATTAAATTTCACTGCGTAACATGATTTTCGTCGTTGGGTAGCAATTGTTATTTCGTATAAGCTTGCGCCTAGAAAGTATGAAAAATGGTTAATATTTCCTTCAAACTTTGCTTTTGTAGCCAGAATAATACTATTTCTGAAATGTACCTATACCCATTGAGAAAACTGGCGAATGTGAATATTCTTGTTCGCGCAGAGTAGACATAAAACTACATATGATTCAAAAGTGCCATTTATTTATTCTGGGATTACATAAGAGAGACCAGAAAAAATAGAATCTAGTGTTTCTTTTTGGTTTTTTTTTTGTTTTTTTCTCACTTTCACGCTCCAGAGATTGTCTGGTGAAAGCATTGAATCTTGAAACAGCAGATTTAATTGCTCTAGCATCGATATTGAACTTTCTTTCCTTATAAATATAGCTTTTCTTAAAGAACATGTACCTATAGATATACGTACATTGACCTGAGATGGAACAAATACATTGAGTCAATTGCTTCTTCCACCGCGAGGAAAGTTGGCTCTCTGTGCCGCGCCAGGAAATTTTTCTCCCCGGAATCGATACTTCAAATATACAAAACAACCATTCGCCCTTGCATGGAATATTGCTGCCATATATGGTCTGGGGCACCTTCTGCTTACCTCGGAGTTCTTGACAAGATCCCGAGACGGATATGTAATGTTATTGGCCCTGATCTGGCGTCTCGTCTGCAGTCACTCTCTCACAGACTCGCCGTCGCCTCTCTCTATCTTTTCTACAAATACTTTCATGGTAATTGCTCCGATGAGCTGCTTTCACTGGTTCCCAGACTCCATGAATTCAAGCGCCCTACGAGGCTGGCATCCCGCTCCCACCCTTACACTGTAGAAACTTTTAAATGTAGCCGTCTCTTCTACTCCAATAGCTTCATACCTTGCACCTCTCGCCTATGGAACACCCTTCCCAATTACTGTTTCCCTGAGAGCTATAATCTCCAACTATTTAAATGTAATGCCAATCGACATCTCCAGTTACCTTGATCTACTCACTATCCTTCTCCTCATCCTTTCTTCTATCACTCCTATCTGCTCTCGCTCCAAATCTTCTGCAACTCCCTGCACCCTAGTGGCTTCACACCTTGCTCGGGGCGTAAAGCTTAAAAAAAAAATTATTATTATTACTATTATTGTTGTTGTTGTTATACGTTATTCACATTACACACATATATGTGCTATATATATATATATATATATATATATATATATATATATATATATATATATATCTCCCATCATGTTTTCATTATACAATCTTTGGTAGCGGTGTTCAAAGTCCAGTATATCCTGCTGAGATCGCTCTCCTTGCTCATCTGAGTACGCCTACTATGTTCTTTTTGAATTTATCAAGATGTCCATCAAGGATATGGACTTTCAGTGATATCCTGCGGCGTATTTTGCCGCAGTTTTTCACCAGGGTCTCAAAAAGCTCCACGTAGTTTTCGGCCTTTTGATTCCCCAAGAAGCCCCGAACCACTACGACAAAGCTATTGCATTTAGTGACTAAAGTCAAAAATGTAAAAAAAAATTGTTACACAGTGAACCGAATCTTAACTGTGATGAATGTAATATAGTCTAGACAGATGAAATTTAATCACATTTTAATCTTTGCTGGGTAATTCATTGTCGAAGTCAGTCCCTATTTATTACTCTACTGATTTAAAAAAAAAAATGTTTAATATTTCTATATCCAAAACAAAATATGGAAGCCTCAAGTGGACAAAAATAATAACGAATAAATACTTTAAATATTAACATTTCTACAGTTATTACTATCAAGAATATTTCCATAAACATATTGAGAACTGCTAGCAGCAATAACTAAAATTCATAGCACATGTAACTCTAAAAGAAAATTACAATCAAGACGTTTATATTCCACAATACTTCAAACAAAAGGCTTGGAAGAAAACTCTTATCCAAAGTGAAAAGATCAATAATGGAAAATCGACTTCAGAAACATGTCTCCGTTCTGGATATGACGATAAACTACATCCGGCAGCAAGACTTCTGGTCAGGAGATTGGAGGTTTTGAAGGTCTTAATTGCAGTTGTTCCCAGGTGCAGCCTAACTCGGTGTGATAGCATCTGTTAGGATCCCAGGTATGGCCTAATAGTGAATCCCCAAACAAAAATCAACAGTAAATTTTTATAGTAAAATGACTACCAATATCTTTTATAATCTACAAAATATATATCTAAAAAACTTACCTTTACTATGCAAGTGTAAAATTATGTACAAAATATTTGTAGTTGAAAGAATAAAAATATCTGCATTTCGGCATCAAATAACCTATAAAGATTGTTATCCGCCAAACAAAATCAACCAACCAACATGAAAGAAATCTTTCATGACATTAATCCATATAATATTCTACAATTTCTTAAGGAAAACAAAGTGTATTCCAAAATATATCTTCAAGAAAATTGCAACATAAAACACACATTACTGCCTCTATTAATTATGTCCATACAAACATGCATATGCACAAAAACTGAGTATCATCTACCATGTATTTGATTGTGAAAGCAGAATAACATATCATATTTTAATTGCTTCAAAGCTCCCAAGAAAATTAAATTTCAGCATTAAATGACCCATAAGGAGTTGATATGTCGTTAAAAGAAGCAATCAATTAAAAACCTGTTTTCCTGGGGGCTTACTGTCGTATTTTCCGTACGATCACAAAGTTAAAAAAAAAAAAACGTCGAGTCTGTTCCGTACTTCGTTGGAAGCTTCAATACGAACATTTCAGAGTGTTTGGGTGTCAATCTGAAGACAGTGCAGAGAATTCGGAAAGAGTTGGATGAGTCTAATGGTGATTACAAAGGTGTTTGGAGTGATCACTAGTAATGGTACCGTTATACCTCCATTCATCTTCCTACCGGGACTCATACTCAACACGGAGGTCTACATCAAGGATAGAGAAATTCGAATCACCTGAAAAAGACCGGAGCGTACAACGGCCGAAACGTCGTGAATATGCCAACAAAGATGAGGACAACAGGACAAAGATGAGGACAGATATAAATAATTACAATACCTCATCTCAGAAATATATACAGCCGTAGAGTTTTTGTTATTTTCGAGTTAAAATATTCTACTATTTACATAGGAAGGTTTGATTGAATTGCCTCATCGACATAGATTCTTATTTAGTTATCTTGATTAAAGTTGATTGTCGATTTTTAAGGATCTTTTTCGTTATAAAGGAATCTACTTTGTGTTTTTTTTTTGTCAGTTTCTATTAATTTTACTGATTGCATTATTTATACGCAAATGTTTTGATTCTTGCAGATTGTCCTTGAACAGCTATAGTGTGTTAATTAGCAAATTTATTGTCTTGTGTATTTTTCCACTTAGTGCGTAAACATTGAAGATCATTTTTAGTTGATTGCGCGCGTGTTTCCTCACTTGTTTTCGGAATAATCATCAAAATTACTGAAAACAAAAAGCCAACAACATAGAACTGTTTTGCGGTCTTTTCTTGCCCACCACACCAAGGGGGTAATTAAGCAAAATTCCAGTAGGGTTATCACTTCCACAACAGGATGTATCTCCCCCACAGCAAAGAAACGTTCCAAATGGACAACAGCCGAGAGAAACTTAATTCCTGACACTATCAGCACTTAACCGTGCAGGATCCTAAATTAATTGCGACCTTCAATTAAAGCTACCATCGTAAGGGATGGTAAATAAAATCACCTCTATAAATTATATACAGGGTGTAACAACAAAATTATCCGAATCGTTAACAGAAAAATTGTCCAATTGTTAGATTAAGCTTTGAACCATTGTATCTTAAAAGATAATTAAAGATATTTTACTGGAAGTTTCTGAGGACTCTAATTTGATTAATAAGAATATATAATTACTCTCTAAGCATAACAAGAATTGTGATGAAATCGATCATAAACGAAAATGACATATCCATCATTAATTAATCATAGCTAAGGATTGGAAGCTCATGAAGGATTAAAATGAAGTTCAGATGTGTATGTATGTTTTCTATCGTACACATACCTATATATATATATATATATATATATATAGTTAGTTAGTTAGTTAGTTTATGCAAAACTAGGTAAACCGTATGGGTAGAGGATGATATCCAGAGAGCTCAATGTAGATTCAGAGCAAATATGTTTTTCATTTTTCATTTCAACTTTTGGAAGTAGTCTGATGATCCAGAGCCCTTTAAAAGGATTGTGGTGAAATAACTTATTACATGGAACCTTAAAGTGATCTGCTTTTATTCAAACAATATATATATATATATATGAGTGTTGGTTGATTGATTTTAATGAAAAAGACCTCGAGAATTTGAAGTTTTTGTTTAGTATTTTCTCGCTGTAGTATATGTATATTGGTGTATACTGTATTGTGACGGCCAACAGGAATGTGTTTTTAGACGTGTAATAGAACTTGTATCCAACAAATGAAGTGTAAGTCGCCTTGATAATATTCTGGTGGTAAAGCCAACATATGTTTTTTTTTCTGTCAGAGATTCAATGTCTCAAAGGACATTTAAACTGATATAAAATGCTAGTTTTGTCCAAAACAAAAGTTGATGGAGAAGAGTTATTGCATATAATTAAGTAGATTATGTTAAATTTAATATAATATATAATTAGTATTATTTTTTACTGAGCTCAATGGGGAATACATTAAAACATATTAGATGTTTTAGGATCTTTTAAGTTTTTTCTATCGTTAGAATGCATTTGATTACAGTATAGTATGTTGATATGTTTAGAGTTATTTGATTAATATATCTAATGACCCATCAAATTTGTTCATCCACGATATAATTATTAATGTGAGATTGTTAGCTCTTTTTTTAATTCAGTGTAGGACAGTTTTAGTGGAGGAGTCAATTTTAACACGGTGTGTCATATTTTGTATAAAAGCTTTTTTCGTTATAGCCTATAAAACTATAAAATGGATGCCCCGACTCGGAGTAATAAATTCTAAAAATTTAATATTCTTCTCGCCATGGTTAAAAAACGTTCGGGAATCGTTAATGGAAACATTCTCCAAGACAGTCCTCGTTAGCCACAAGAAGAGTCATAATGGTAGACCTTTTCCAAATGCTGATCATTAGTACGCTTGAAAGGACTTAATATGCAAGGTGTGTCAGAAAAACTGCAAAAACCATTACCGTCTCATCTGTCGCGGTAAAACTCAGGAGTAAGCTTCAAAAAAAAACTTTACAAAACAGGCCAAGACCTTTACAAAACAACTTTGTTTGCCTGTACCGGAAATAAGAATTGTAAGTCACCAACAGCCTTCAAGAGTTATTGTCGTTCTCATGAGAACCAAAAACATTAATCCAATTTGTCAGCGATGGTCATTCTCGTCTAACGAATTGGCATATATATATATATATATATATATATATATATATATATATATATATATATATATATTATATATTGTTATACGTTATGTATATAGACAAAAATATTTAAATAAACGTTATGTTTATAATAAAGAGTATTAGCAACATTTACCGGCCTGAATTTACGAGAAATTTCATAGAAAATCTGTCCTTCATCTATCGGACAAGTTCATTTCATTATATATATATATATATATATATATATATATATATATATATATATATATATATATATATATATTCATTTCATTGATTCAATAATTCGTATTCTACGACTTATCAACACTTTACAGGTTATATAAAGCCAAAAAATATATTTTTCCAGATTGTAAGATTTTGCAGGAAGAGATAATAATGAATTAGTGGTACAAGTCTTACTAATTAACCCATAATTTGGGGAGATAAGAGATGTATTCATAAGGTCATAAGACAATGTGACGAACCCAACGGGCATTGGATTCGGCTCTCCGATTAACAATTACACTCACACCCAGACTTATAATACTGGTATTCCCATCTAGTTACTGACCAGGCTCGACGTTGCTTAACTTCAGTCATTATATATATATATATATATATATATATATATATATATATATATATATATGTTGAGACTCTCCCGTAGTATTCCAGGGTCAAGCATCTAACTTCCTTGGAACCGACAGCCCAGACACCAGCATATATGATTTTATTATAATAAAGGCTTTGTGGTGAAGGCTTTGTGCAGAACCAATCACACTTTTTGAAGGGCTAAATACAGAGACCTGGTGCACTACGTGCCACAAGGTCCCCACATGAGAGTCTGTCCTGCTATTTAACCATAGCTGGGGTGGGGGGAGAAGGTGATTAATACCGTTCCCAAGGGTATTAGCACGTATGTGAATGTAATGCATTCGACTGGAATTCGAACTCGACCCTCAATCTGAGCCGCTATCCATATATATATATATATATATATATATATATATATATATATATATATATGTGTGTGTGTGTGTGTGTGTGTGTGTGTAGAATTAATCTGAAAAGTTGAGCAGTATATCCGTTATGCTGACGGTTTGTCAATTCTAAAACGTTTGTTAAAAATGAATAATTTTAGCATTGACAAACCCCAGAGAGATTATTGGCCATCAAAATGGCGTACTGCTGAGTTTCATTTTTATGTAATTCATATATATATATATATATATATATATATATATATATATATATATATATATATATATATATATCGATTACAACATACATTAGCATAATCGATAGAACTGCAACGAAATAAATAAATTGAAAGAAATAATGGAGGAAAGACACTAAGATAATTTCTCCCTGTTATGACCATTATATTCTGTAGAACGTCGTTTTTGTTTCTTCAAGTCTCTTCTTCATCTGCGACGCGATTGTCTAGCATTGTCTGCCAAATAGGAGGGCTATATTCCATGACAGTTCAGTGCCCTTTTCTTTGTTTCTAACTATTTTTATGTTTCTCATGCGAGCAAATTTTTCAGAGAAAATGGAAACAAAATGGTGCTTATGCTTAACATCTCAAAGAGAAAGCTGAAATTTCTAGAGCCGATAATAAAAAAGAGGGTTTAGAAAACCTGATACTCACAGGACAAGAGGGACAGAGGAAATAACGTAAAGACATAATTCATTAAGAATTGCAAAATATAGGAAATCGTGGAGAGCCATGATTGCCTATGTCCTGTTAGCGACATGGAAACAGAGGAAGAAGAAAAACGTGCTGAAGTCAATGGATGTTGGAACAAGGTTCAGAAGTGATAACAAAAAAATAAATTTATTAAGAGCTACAAAGGACAGTAAATCGTGGAGAGTTGTGATCGCCAATCTACCAAAGTAACACAGCATATACAAGAAAAAAAATATGAACGAAATTGAGTAAATGGATGGCGGAACAAGGTTTTGAAGAGACTACAAAAAAAATTATTAAGAGCTACAAAGAACAGGAAATTGCGGAGAGCCAAGATCGCCTACAGTACATAGAAGAAGAAAGGAATGAATTTGAGTAAATGAGTGGTGGAACAAGGTATGAAAGAGACTACAAAAAGATAAAATTTGTTAAGAGCTACAAAGGACAGGAAATTTTGGAGGGCCATGATCGCCAATGTCCTTAGGGGCCAGACACATACATGAAAAAAAAAGAACGAACTTGATTAAATAGATGGCGGAACAAGGTATGGAAGAGACTACAAAAAGATAAAATTTATTAAGAGCTACAAATGACAGGAAATTTTGGAAAGCCATGATCACCTAGGTCCTGAAGGAACAAGGTATGTAGAAGAAAACGAACTTCAGTAAATGGATATCGGAAGAAGGTTTTAGAAGAGACTGCAAAAGAGAAAATTAATTAAGAACTACAAAGGACAAGAAATTTTGGAGAGCCATGACCGCCTACGTCTTGAAGGGATACGGTAGAAGAGTAATAAGAAGAATGGGTCTTATTAATGCAAATATTAAAATCAGCTCTTAAATGCACTCGTCGGCTATTCGTTCCATTTCCATTAGAGCTTCAATTCCATATTTCCGTTAATACATTTCTACAATTTTACTTTTCATGTCAGCAGAAAAAAATCTCATTGTCATTGATTGACATCTTCATTCTCCTGGAAGATCAAAATGACGAAATGTGTATCTGATGATTTTAAGATAAATCTTTATTCTTTTGTTTCACGTAAGTTTGTGTGCCATCATTTTTTTTTCGTTCTCTTCTAATAAATATTAAGTATTGTACAGGAAATGAAGTACAAGACCTGATCAAAAAGTATCGAAACTGGCGCTATAAAAAGAAAACTAAATCACATCTCAATTCGGCTCTTAATTCCCTTCGAAATAGTCCTCTTCTGAAGGCACACACTTTATCCAGCATCGTTTCCATGGACGGAAGCATTCCCTTGTGAGCAATACTCTTGGATTTACTCGACGTTCCTTTCAAGCGGGATTTCATTTTTGAACAGGGAAAAGTCGCAAGCGGCAAGATTTGGGGAATATGATGGTTGTCAGAGATGTTGCCCTTGGCTGAAAACTGCTGCCTTCCTTCCTTCCTTCCTTCCTTCCTTCCTTCCTTCCTTCCTTCTTCTTTTCTTTCTTTTTTTTGCTTCTTTTCTTTCTTTCTTTCTTTCTTTCTTTCTTTCTTTCTTTCTTTCTTTCTTTCCTTCCTTCCTTCCTTCCTTCTTTTCTTTCTTTCCTTATTTCTTTGTTTGTTTGTTTCTTTCTTTTTGCTTGCTTTCTTTCTTTCTTTCTTTCTTTTTGCTTCCTTTCTTTCATCCTTCCTCCCTTTCTTCGTTTCTTCCTTCCTTCCTTCCTTCCTTCCTTTCTTTCTTTCTTTCTTTCTTTCTTTCTTTCTTTCTTTCTTTCTAGGTTTTGCTTCCTTTCTTTCATCTTTCCTCCCTTTCTTCGTTTCTTTCTTTCTTTTTTTCTTCCTTTCTTTCTTTCTTTCTTTCTTCCTTCTTTTCTTTCTTTTCTTATTTCTTTGTTTGTTTGTTTCTTTCTTTTTGCTTTCTTTCTTTCTTTCTTTTCTTTCTTTCTTTTTGCTTCCTTCCTTCCTTCCTTCCTTCTTTTCTTTCTTTCCTTATTTCTTTGTTTCTTTGTTTCTTTCTTTTTGCTTTCTTTGTTTCTTTCTTTCTTTCTTTCTTTCTTCCTTTCTTTCTTTCTAGTCTTTGCTTTTGTCTCTTTTTATCTATTTTTTCTATTTTTTCCTTTCTTTTTTTAATTCTTCCAAATTTCTTTAAATTTCCATCTTTCTTTCTTTCTTTATTCTTTTCTTCCTTCCTTCTTTTCTTCCTTTCATCCTTCCTCCCTTTCTTCGTTTCTTCTTTCCTTCCTTCCTTCCTTCCTTATTTCCTCCCTTCCTTTCTTTTTTTCTTTCTTTCTTTCTTTCTTTCTTTCTTTCTTTCTTTCTTCATGTTGTTATTATGTATCTTTTCTTTTCCTCACTAAAACCACAGACTCTGTTTTATATGTAGTCTTCTTGTCTTTAAATTTAACAATCATAAATACTAATACATGGTGGCACTTCGGCGTAGTGTAGCGAGCTAATTACGACTGCCTAGCGGAAGGGAAATGGCGTGTAATTTAACGAGTTTTGGGTGAATGAAATGGCATAGCAAGATCAAACAGAAATGGTCAAGGTGCAAAAGTTGCCCAGAGCATAAAAAACTAAAAGCTTTGAAGATCTATGATGACGTACGTCTTGAAAGAACATGGCGCGTCAGAGAAAAGCATGTGATACTATATAATAAGATAGACAGCAGGAATATCTTTGTTATTACGAAGCGTGGCGATACTCAGTTATTTTATGTCAATGTCCAAATATAAAAATATCTAAATCTACACTAAGATTTAACACAACTGGAGAGGGAAAAAGAAACAGACAAAAAAATTGCTTGGCAGCAAATATTAATAACAGAACGGAAAGAAATCAGATCGGGACTGAGTCAGATGACACCGAGACAAGTGGCATATCATATTGATTAGGAAGAAACCCCAGCGTGCATTTGTGTGTCTCTATCCTATCAGCTGGGGAGGGCAAAGAGTTTTTCAGTCATTCCACCACGATTGAATCCAGCAAAGAGGGAAGGAATATCAAAAGGCTGTAGTCCCTGGAAAGGCACTGAAATCAGGCATGGCAAAACATATCTGGAAGGAAAAGGGTAGACATCGATACTATGGAATCATGATAATATATATATTATACATTCGACTTTAAGAGTTGCAACCCCTTCAGTAGACCTAGCAAAAAGATGTCAGTTATGTCCTCAAGGACACATGGCACAGTGGATAAAGGCGTTGGTTAGATCCAGTGACAGGACCCAAAGAGTGTGAGTTCAATACCCGTTAAGGCAGTGGATAGCTTTCAGAGGGAAATTAGCAGGAGATAACTGATAACTGACATCCATCAAACATGGCACGTGGAACTAGAACAGTCTACCCCAGTGAGCGAAATAAAGGGTTCAGTTCGAAATTCCAACCACCTAAAGAAGGCCGGAGCGTACAACGGCCGAAAAGTTGTGATAAATATGGCGACAAAGATGAGGACAATATTCCGAATAATGTAAATAATGTACATAATACCTCATCTCAGAAATATAGACAGACCCAGAGTAGCCACGTTAACCAATACCATTACAACTGGCGAATAATATAAATCAATGTGGCTACTCTGGTTTACTGTTAGTTCGATTTTCAAGTGGTGCTCCATCCAAAACTCGACAAGAAATATTCCAGAAAGAAAATAAACAAACCTAAATTATTCCTCAAAGATTTTCATTAAGCCTTCTCTAATTCGAAAATATTGTATCTAGTGTAAAGCAAATCAAAATCTTTGAATGTTTAACTTGTTAGGAACAGTTAAGATTTATTATAAGAAATGTATTTGGTCCTAGAGGAGCTGACAAAATATCTCAAGAGATATTTCTTCGTCCTTAGTCTTCTTACACTGGCAGAAAAATGGACAATGGTTGAAGACAATTTGTTGATGGTGGTAAAGACAGTGAAAATAATACCTGTAAAAAAATTTGAAAAAAAAAAAACAAAAAAAAAAACAGACAGCCCTGGTTCACACCTTAATGTGCTGCAGCCATAGCTCACTGGAACCACTACTTCAAAACCTATTGCAAGAAGCGGTGTAGTCTGGCCGTTATTTCTTTCAGAACAACTCACAATTGACCCTCATCGCTAGCATCCACCATGCCACTTACATATTCGAATCCATTACATTCACTTATGTGCTTATACACTTGGGAAAGGTATGAATCATCTTCTAAAAGCTATGGGTAAATATATAAATGGCAATTGGTCTACTACAAAAAAGAAATGGTAACCTACTGCGGGGACAAATCTGCCTCGTCAGTTATGTATCGAAAGATACATGATCGCCTAAGTGCGTTTCACGTATGGCATTGACTGTATCGACAAAAATACAATGAAACCCGTTGTTCTTTTGAAAAGTCAGATTAAACACATTGAATTAAAATGATATTATATCGATGAAGAAATTACTTCAGTCATAATCATTTGCATTAAAATTACAATTCAATGGTGAAATAATGTATAAAGATATTCTTAGTGCAGACTGGCGTGTGAATATGTATGCGTGTTTATATAACACCGAATGTGAAGTCAGAAATGGTAAGCACCCTGGAGCCTTTACACATTGAAGGGCCTATAAATAATTGATATAAAATTAATATATTCGTTGTATTCAGAATAGCTTGGAACTCTGACACCCAAACCTATGCTAACGCATCTCAAATAACTCGCTCTGATATTTTGTACAAAAATCTAATACATTAATCTCGTCTGAGACCGCCTAAGGTCCGAGCCTCGGAGCCCACAGCGGCCCTCGTGAATGAAAATAATTTCTGCTTGTATAGATTTTTTTTTTCTTATTAAATTTTTCTATTTACACATACATACGTATACGGATATAAGTATATAAGTTGACAAGAACAAATATTTATTTATTTATTTCCTTCGAAAAAATATTTTATCTAGTCAATATCTAAACAGAAGATAACAGAGATAGCTATATATACGCATGTACTTAACTGATGCATTTAAATTACTGGTTTAAAGGTTATCGACTGTAAGAGGGATACCACTCTCAACCATATTCAGTTGCTCTCTAAGGATACCTCCACACCAATGACAATTGGAAACCATCCTTGTTATGGGGTCCACCCCTTTTTCATATAAGTGGACTCTACCAAGTGTAACTGGACTGCTGCCGTTAAATACCCAGAGTAGACAGTCGACAGTGAGTGTCGAGAGTCGGTAGTCGGATAGTGTGAGGTAACCTCTTGTAGACGTCAGTTACAAGCACGTAGACTCTAAGGAAGTCCTACTTCGAGACTGTATATATCTATATGTATTTACTACTAACCGTGTTCCTGGATTTACTAACAGTATTACTCTTTGTATGATTGTGTAAATACATTTTATTTCTTATATTTAATTATTGCGTTTGTTCTTCATTGGAGACCGAATTCATCTCGGAATCCACAACAACTTGGCGAACGAGGATTCGAACTCACGCGGACAAACACAGCAACTTGGCGACAAAGTTTCGAACCCAAGCGAAAAAGAAAAAAAAATCAATAAAAGAAAAATCTTCCCTCGTCGTCCAACAAGCAAATTGGCTTCGAGCGACTCGAACTCACACGAAAACAAGAAATAGAAAAATCCTTCCCTCGTCGTCCAACAACAAATTAGCGACAAACAATTTCGAGGAGTAAAAATACGTAAAATTGAGTAATCATGGAAGATTTTAAAAATATTTTGGTAGAACTAATAAGACGCCAAAATGAGCAACAATTACAGCTACAAGAAAAATGGCAAAAGCAATTATTACAAACGCAAAAGGAAAATCAATGATTGTGTAAATACATTTTATTTCTTATATTTAATTATTGCGCTTGTTCTTCATTGGAGACCGAATTCATCTCGGAATCCACAACAATCATAAAAAGTCATTGTCCGCCAAGTCAAAGCAGGAAACTAAATTCTATTATTTATTGCGAAATATCATTTGCTTCTCAACGTTTTATAATTGTCAACATTTATTCCCCCCCCCACATATATATATATATATGTGTGTGTGTGTGTGTGTGTGTGTGTGTGCTTGTGTGTGTGTGTGTGTGTGTATGTATATATAATAGTTGGCCACTCGTATTCGAGGATACCCGTCTACTAGGGTGGCTAGTCAATCCCTATTGCAGACGCTCGCTCAGGCACATTTGTGTATGCTCAACACCCACAGAGCCCACCCGTGGTTTATACTGCAACTACGCTGAGCTGACATTATCTACAGTTTCTGGGAGAGAGCGTGTTATCTAGCGTGATCAACAATTTGAACAAGGCAAGCACGCTCTAGCCCACCGCCACGATGACTAGTGGCTTCGGGCTAGCACAGCTATCGACGGTCCAATTTCACTCACAATTTATTCGTATGGCTCGTTAAGCTATACAAAAATATATTTTTCAAAGTTTGATAAACTTAAATAAGTGGGTGGCAACAGAAGTGAAAAATATTTTTACAAAGATTTTCTAAAAGAGAAATATTTTCAAAAATAATTAAATTCATTTGTGAATAAGTTTATAAAGATTACTTAAAATCCGAAGAATTTCCAAATTACAGTGTTTTTCACTCGAAAAAAGACAATAACATTTCCTATACAAAATTGATTGTCACTAGTTGACGCAAGAAAAATAAATTTTAACCACAATTTTGAAGGGTTTAAAAAGAACCCCAAAATATATTTTAATAATAAAAAATACTTTGGTCTTTCCTCTTAATAAGAACGCGAAGATTTTTAAGTTAAACGTTAGTGGTACCCATATATATATATATATATATATAAATATATATATGTGTGTGTGCGTGTGAGTGTGTCTGTGTGTGTGTAATGGCTGGCATCTCGTATCCGAGGATCCCCGTCTCCTAGAGAGGTTAGCGAGTCCCTGTTGCACACGCCTACTCAGGCACATTTGTGTTTGTTCAACACCCACAGAGCCCAGTTGTTGTTTTCACTGCAACTACCTGTTTAAATCCTCGGTCACGATGACGTGTCACTTTGTGCTAGCAAAAGGGTCAACGGCTCCCCAAGAGTTCCGTCTACCCAATTTCATTCACAATTTCAGGCACTTTCCAAAGAGAAGTCACTTTCCTGACAAATCGGCCATGGTGAGATGTGAGATTTGATATATATATATATATATATATATATATATATATATATATATATATATTTTGTTCGTGGAAAATGTATCTCTCAAATACATACACGTAGACACAAATTTATCTCTCAAATATATACACGAAGACAAAAACCTATATATATATATATAGCTTTGTGTCTACGTGTATGTATATATATATATATAGCTTTGTGTCTACGTATATATATATATATATATATATATATATATATATATATATATATATATATATATATATATATTCAATGAAAAAACAGACCACTTTAAGGTACCATTACAATAATTTATTTCACCAAAATCCTTTTTGAAGGACTCCGGATCATCAGGTAACTCTTCCAACAACGAAATGAAAGGAAAAATGGGATTAGAAATTAATGGGTAGTGTAATTTTTGTAATTTAACAGGGAGGGTGAGAGTTGTCCTTTCCATTTTTAATTTTTTTTTCTCCTCACTACCCTCCCATTCCTATATATCATTTCCGTTAAGTTAACCATCTAAATAGGTCACGATTAGGTCACTCCTCCTACCCCAATATAAAACATGCTTAAGAGAAATATGAAATTTACCCCTCTCTATACTCTACCTTGTCTCGTTAACTACAACTATCACCCTTTTCCTTTCATTTCGTTGTTGGAAGTGTTGCCTGATGATCCGGAGTCCTTCAAAAAGGATTTTGGTGAAATAAATTATTGTAATGGTACCTTAAAGTGGTCTGTTTTTTCATTAAATATTAGCTCTGGATTCACATTGAGCTCTCAGGATTTCATCCTCCTTGGAATTACCCATTCGGTTTACCAAGTTCTTCGTAACTTATATATATATATATATATATATGAACGTTCGCTTTCTGGCCATGAGACCGGGGTCCGAATCTCACTATGGTCGATTAATCAGGAAAGCGACTTCCTGATGTTTTCGAACTGGAATTGATTCACTATTTTATGTTCCTGATCATCGACTTTTATCTTGGTAGAAAGCCCGTTCTTCTTGTTCCTCATGAATTTCGTCATATTTTTTCGGGGGGATATTTCATTCAAGTTCTTCCCCAAATTGACGTGTTTCTCTTTCCAAAAACAAAGGGAATCTTCAGTAATTTCCCATGTATAATACGCCTTCATCCATAATACGCACACCGAAAATTGTGCTGAAAGTGTGGGAAATGCTTCTACTCATGCATAATACGCACCCCTCATTTGGTAATCACACCCTATAAATTGTATCTCTCCAATTTCATTACGGCCAGCGTTTCCTATTCTATGGTTTTAAACATAGAATAATATTATTCTAAGTTAGTTTTATGATAATTCTTATTTTATTTTACGGCAATTTTTTAAACATTTTTTTGTAGCTGTGCATAATGCGCACCCCTGATTTTGCTTATTATTTTTAGAAAAAAGTGCCTATTATACATGGGGAATTACGGTATATGTGCCTTCTCACCTGATTGAGTTAGAAAGACAATGATATGGAGAGAGAGAGAGAGAGAGAGAGAGAGAGAGGGAGAGAGAGGGGATCAATTGGCAGGAAGAAAGAGAAAGACAAAATATGTCAAGTATCAAATCGACAATTATCTATTTCATACTGCCGTATTACAAAACGTCATCTCACAATTTAATTGCAGCAAGGTCGATACAAATCAGAATTATGCCAATTTATCCAACTACTTTAATCGCTATCGCCTGAATCTTCCTTTGGGTAATGACTACTTCAATCGTCAATGACTTCTTCACTCGGTATGGATAATCATGCATTGATCAGTTTCGAATAATGTCTTTAGCAAGATTAGTAACAATTGGATTAAGCAAGAAGAAAGAGAACGGGCGTGATGGAGAAAGACGCGCGACATCTGATTACTGACGCCGATCAATAACACTTGCAGTGAAATTCCCGATAGATTTCTAATGAAACAATAAAAATTATGTAAATCATCAGACGATTTTTTCTTTTTCTCGGACACACTTATTAACAAAACTCGTAACGTATCTGAAAACATATATCATAAAAAAATGGTAATCATGCTTAATTAATTTTGAAATTGTATTGTTTATATTTTCTATATGTGTAATCTAAAATGTTTATCTATGAAATTAACTCCGTTGTTTCAATGTAAAAAATATTACTATTAAATTCTTAAATGTAAAAAATATCCAAAAAAATCTAACTCGGCTCGTAAGGTAAAAAAAAAATGACGGCCATATTTAAGTAATCTTTAAATTGCGTTGGTTATATTTTCTTAGAGCAGGTTTTGGTAAAACTGGAAGCTTCTAGTTCTGAACCTGCACGCTGGCGATGAATTTAGTCATCAACACCATCATTATAAAGGAAATGATCGGCAAAGAAGAAATTAAAGTCTTGGGTACGAAATAAAGGCGACAACGATTTTAAATTTTCTATATAAATAATGTAGGATTTTTAATTTCTACAATTAACTATTTAGTTACATATAAGAAAAAATATTGCATTTTAAATCATTTATGATAAAACTGTTCAAAGAAGTTAACACAAATAATATAATCAAAAACTGACGGCTATAGTTAATTTTGAAATTGTGTTGGTTATATTTTATATATGAGTAATTTTGAATTTTTATCAATACAGTTAACTTCTGTTGTTTGAAATACTGCTTAAATGTAAAAATATCCAACGAAAACTACCATGGCTTGTAATGTCAAAAAATAACCGCCATCCTTAATTAATTTTGCAATTGTATCAGTTACATTCCTTTTTTCTGGCGCCGTTAATCGACTTAAACCTTTCTCCCATGGCGGCACGTATAAGATACACGCATTTTTCAAATTGTAATGTATTGATTCAAAATAGCCAGTTTGTAGCTAAGGAAATTTTTTTCTGCGATGCGGACAGCAATCTGTATTTGATAATGACTGAGATGGTCAAAGGACTTGAACAAAAACAAAAGCATGAACTTTTAACTATTTATCCACACTTTTGTTTTTGTTGTGTGGTTATTTCGCAGTGGAGGCTTGTATTTGTACTAAATCGGTTCTAAAATAGGTTCGACGTACAAAACGTTAGGAACTTGATATAATAGGTATTACGCAGAGTAATCTTGTTGTGGTCGCTGACTACTTTCGTATTCGACTAACTGTCGACTACTGTCGTCCGACATCGACTGACCCTCGTTTCTCTTACTACTCCTACTTATATTAGGTGGGAGAATCTATTAACTATACAATAGGTGTGTTTCACCATAAGTTTTGCATATACTATTTTATAAAATTAAAAAATACAATAGAAATTAAACACAGAGTCATTGATGCTTAAATATACGTTTTATATTCTTCTATTAACTGGAACTATTGTCCTCATCTTAGTTGATATAGATGATATTATAGACACAACGTTTCGACCAAGTACACTCTGGTCATCATCAGATGTCTCTTGATTGACTGATATGGGATATATTTTGATCATTATAATATATTATTATTATTAATATTATTATTATATAATTAACAGATATCCCATATCAGCCAATCAATGGATACCTGATGATGACCAAAGGGCATTGATCGAAACAGTGTGTCGATTATAATATCTATATCAAACAAGATGAGGACAATAGTTCGAAATAATACAAGATTATTGACAATTAATCATCTCAGAAATGAAATTCTGAACACTAAAATTTCGCCATTGCTCACATTCAGTCAATTTCATTTTCAGCATCCTTCTGTAAAACCACATTTCTGTTGCATCAAGTAGTTTCCTTTCCTTTAAACAATATTAAAATTGCCCATCTCATCCTTGGACCAGCTAGTGACCCACTTGGTCGAAACATTGTGTCTATAATGGCATTTATTTCAACGAAGATGTTGCAACCGCATAAGTCAGCGTTATTTGTTACCTCCCTTTAGTATTTTTACTACATCATAAAGTCAGTCTATAAACCAGTAACAAAATATTACCAAACAATTTTGGTATGCTTTTGAATATTTTCTATATAGGTGGGCAGTAGAAATAATTTTTTTTTCATGTGAAAGTGGGCGATGACACAAAAGAGGCTGGGAATCCTTGCATTAGAGAGATTTAATATAAATGCCTACAAATCTTTAGACGAGCCATTGTTCCGTAAGAAAAACCTATCTCAGATTCATTCAATAAAAAGAAATTCAAATTTATTCGTAAGTTTATAAATATGATTAGCGATTAATTAACATGTTTCTCTATAAAATACAAATCTTCAACATTGGCCATTTCGGTCAATTCGTTCATCAATATATGTCAGTTTTCGGATGTCAACAGGATTTCAACAGCATATGATGCTTACAAGATTATTCCGCGCGTAGACAGTGTCGAAGGACAAAATAAAGAATGGACAGAATGTTGAATTAACAAAGTATCGAAGGGACTAAGCATCGGAAGAAAAAAGCATTGAATGGTCAAAGTGCCGAAATGAAAAATAAAACTGACTAAATGACGAAAGACCAGAAATGTGTATACAATAAAATACCTTTTACTTAACATACAAGTATCCTGCCGGTAAGACTTTCAATTCAACTTGGCAGAAAATAAACGATATCCCACCAAATAGGACCGCTAACCGATTATTATGGAAGCTCACTTTTAAGGTATTATTTATTAAATGATACCAAAGCTAAGCAATAAAAAGTTCAGAATAGCTTAATTGATTATTTGAATGAGTTTTTAAAATCATGACGATATGCTCGTTTTTATTTTGTTCAACATTTTGTTAATTTGAAACGTGGTCTTTTCGACATTTTGTCCATTCGTCATTTAGTCACTTCAACTCTTTTTTCTCCGTTCGGCACTTTATTCATTTGATACATTGTTTATTCGATACTTAGTCCGTTCGACATTTTGACGGACATTTTGTCCGACATTTTGTCCATTCGTCATTTAGTCACTTCAACTCTATTTTCTCCGTTCGGCACTTTATCCATTTGATACATTGTTTATTCGATACTTAGTCCGTTCGACATTTTGACGGACATTTTGTCCGACATTTTGCCCATTCGTCATTTAGTCACTTCAACTCTTTTTTCTCCGTTCGGCACTTTATCCATTTGATACATTGTTTATTCGATACTTAGTCCGTTCGACATTTTGTCGGACATTTTGTCCATTCGTCATTTAGTCACTTCAACTCTTTTTTCTCCGTTCGGCACTTTATCCATTTGATACATTGTTTATTCGATACTTAGTCCGTTCGACATTTTGACGGACATTTTGTCCATTCGTCATTTAGTCACTTCAACTCTTTTTTCTCCGTTCGGCACTTTATCCATTTGATACATTGTTTATTCGATACTTAGTCCGTTCGACATTTTGACGGACATTTTGTCGGACATTTTGTCCATTCGTCATTTAGTCACTTCAACTCTTTTTTCTCCGTTCGGCACTTTATCCATTTGATACATTGTTTATTCGATACTTAGTCCGTTCGACATTTTGTCGGACATTTTGTCCATTCGTCATTTAGTCACTTCAACTCTTTTTTTTCTCCGTTCGGCACTTTATCCATTTGATACATTGTTTATTCGATACTTAGTCCGTTCGACATTTTGACGGACATTTTGTCGGACATTTTGTCCATTCGTCATTTAGTCACTTCAACTCTTTTTTCTCCGTTCGGCACTTTATCCATTTGATACATTGTTTATTCGATACTTAGTCCGTTCGACATTTTGACGGACATTTTGTCCGACATTTTGCCCATTCGTCATTTTGTCTTTCGACACTCTTTCCTTTTTCAATTTTCTCTACAACCTCGTCGTTGCTCCTATGTTTAGTCCATGGTATTGTCAGCATCTATCTGTAGAGGAGATTGCCCAGCATCCCCTGCCATATATGAGGACTGATGCTCGAAATATTAAAAAACAATTAAGCCTATTTAAATGAAGCAAGGCTCCGATTTTTAACGTGACCTAAAAACTAACCCATACCATAAATTGCAGCGTACAAGTCGACCTCAAGATTTCTACTTCAAAGTTCTGACTAAGGCCTATATCTACAATGTAGGTAAACTCCGTAACATACGGCAGACTATCAATGGCCCAAAATTAAGACCTACCGGTAAATGAAGCTAGGCTATAGTATATGATAACTTGTGAAAGACTACATAAGGTCACACCCCTTAGCTGTATATTGGCAATCTAACCGTAATATCTTTCTATATGCGTTGTATAGCAAACAACCTACAATACAAACCGATAGGTTTCTTTATATTGTAACGGTATAACTTAGCGAACATTTAAAATTCGCCAGGTCTACTTTTTTTTTCTTTTTTTTTTTTAAGCGTTTCACCCCAAGCAAGGCGGGAAGCCACTAGGTTACAGAAAATTTGGAGCAAGATCAGATAGGAGTGATAGAAGAAAGGATGAGGAGAAGTGTAGTGGATAGATCAAGGCAACTGGAGATGTCAATTGACATTACATTTGAATAGCTGGAGATTATAGCTCTCAGGGAAACTGGAATAGGGAAGGGATTTTCACAGGCGAGAGGTGCGAGACATGAAGCTATTGGAGTAGAAGAGACGGCTACATTTAGGAGTTTCGACAGTGAAGGGGTGAGAGCGGGATGCCAGCCTCGTAGGGAGCTTGAACTCATAAAGTCAACATCAATTACTATAAAATATTAATACCGTAGATTACACATCACACCAGGTTGATTTTTTATAGTACTGCTACCTTTCGTATGTTATTGTAAAACACAATATCACTGAAGTTATCTGAATGGCCGCCTGGGTTAAAAGGTGCTTCGGTCAGTGTTTACATTTAGTGTATCAGCAGTTGGACGCGATGTGTCCTGTAGCATTGATAGAATACTGAATTTCTGTTACTATTTTATTATTTTATATTAATTTCTGTGTTAATAAGCCACTAAGTTTTAGTGGGATATATTTGTGGCAATCTAGTGGATGTACGGTAAGTGGTGTACAGTAATTGTTAGGAGTGCTACGCCACTTGTTTACAACTTGGTGGTAAAGATTTGCATTTTATACCCGCCATATAAGTTAACACCTAGTTTTTAGGCTTGAAAACTCGATTTGTACACGACCTCATCATCATCATAATTCGACCGTAGTCGGGATAATCGAGCCAATCCGAACGATCCTTTCTTTAGCTGTATAGTATGTGCTCCAACAGGGTTACATGCAGTTTTGAATTCAGAGTTACTTTCTCCTAGACCGGTTGCCAGAACCCAGTCGGCCCTGCTATTTACCCATAGCTGGGGGGGGGGAGAAGAAGAGGATTCATACCTTTCACAAGGGTATTATAACGTAAGTGAATGCAATGGATACGACTGGAATTTGAACTCGGCTCTCCGATTCTTTAATACAAGCCGCTATCCATTACTCCAGCGTTTCGCAAACGTGACCTAAAAACTTGAGTCGTGTCCTGAAATAGCTTAACCAAATCAAAATTGTCAGATGGATGTCATGTATGGCTGCAGGTCCGTTCAGAAAGAAGTTTTATACAAACGCTTTTTCAGATCAATAATTAAAAATCGGTTCGAGCGAATGAAACTTGTGGTTCTTAGAGGAGGTCACCCTCCTTCGAACAGAATCACAAACATAGAACTTTACCAAAACACAGAAACCGCACCACTTGAAGACATTTAAAAAACAGGAACAACTAAAATGTAACTCAAATAGAAAATAATGGCATAATCAAGATGTTGGCGTTCCACACTACTTCAAATAAAAGATTAGGAAGGAAGTCCCCCCCACGCTGCACTGCTGGAAAGAGCGATAACAGTGGACTTGAAAAACCTATTTTCCTTAAAGATTGCTTGAATAGCATGATTTTCTAAATTACAACCGACGGCAAGACTGGCTGCTCGGTCAATGGAATGCCAAATGTTTTCTCATAAGGAATCGGCAAATAATAGATACTACTGTTACCAATGTCCCTGGTAAAAATTGGAAAATAATTTAAATTTCTATCTCTCTTAACGTTATAAAAGCACGAAATAAAGTTCATACTTGAGAATGAGTCAAAGAAAGTGAAAACGACCAGAGCCATATTAACTTTCTTTGACTATTTTCACTCTTTCTCAAGGATTTGTAATGGAATCGGCCTGAGATTTCGTCGCTTTCTCACCGACGTGACGTGGCTTCCGTCTGTTTTTTCTACAAATAATTTCATGGCAAACGGTTCTGATGAGTGTTGCTGTTTGGTGCTTCGACTGCATCAATTTAAGCATGCTACTCGATTTGGAACTAGGACTCACCGTTTGGCTGTTGAATTAGCTAGATGCAACCGTATATTCTATTCTAATCTCACACTTCTCGCCTATGGAAATTCCTTCCGATTTTTTGCTTCCCTTCCATCTACAATTTTCAAAAATTTAAATGCAACGCCATCTTCTGTCTTCCGAGATACCTGTTCTTTTATTGTCACCTTTCCTCAATATTCTTATTGCCTTTCACCTCCAGTAACTCTTTGCGTCCTAGTGGAATTATCGCCTGGTTTCAGATGAAATGATTAAATAGAAATGTGCCAATAAAGTTTATTTATTAATAAAAATCTTAGATTCTTTATGCAGAAAATATAATGAATTTAATTACAAAATTAATTAAATATGGTCGTCGTTTTTTGACAGGACAGTTCGTGTGAACTTCCTTGGAAATTTTTATATTTAATGATTTTAAAAAGCAGAATTCATTCTATGTATGTCAATATAGTTGTACAGTTAATTCTACAATTAAACATTGCAAAAACTATAACCAACATAATTGAAAAATTTACTCAAATATCTCTGACAATTTCTTGACTGTACAATTTATATGAGCTTTTTTTTATCTACTTTCTTACAATAAATTGGATTTTATCGATCAAAACCCTAGATGATTCCTGTGAAAAATAATACCAATACAGCTGCAACATTAATTAAATATCGCAGTCCGATCGGATTAGCTTTCATTTGATATTTTTATTTTGAATAATTTTAAAAACAGAATTCTTTCTTACACGTGGCAATCAAGTTAATTGTATAGATAACAATATTCTCCCTAATGAGTAGAGGAGACCAGGCTGCTAATACATTGTTTTTTTTATTTCTTTTGTTTTGATATTTTTACTTACAATGATTTTAAAAAGTAGAATTCTTTCTAACATGTGTCCATGTGTCAATAGAATTAATATCAGAGATAAAAAGAAGAAAAAAAACTCCTAGATTACTTGTACAGAAAAACAATGTAACTGCATTTTTTTTTTAAATAGAAAAGATAAACTAGTTAAAATATTTTTCCCCGAAGAGATTATTTATCAAAACTAAAAGATAACCAAAAAAAGTTCTTGTAGTTTCCCTGGTGGTAAAAATCAGGTGTCTTAGAAGTCTGTGATTGCATGCTGCAAGTCTGCCTCCTTTGCGAAGAATTTCCCACGGTTATCCAGGGAATGACAGAGGTGGCAACCTATTGACGCAAGGTCCAGGGAGTAAGGCGGATGGTAGTGCCTCCCAGCCAAGTTGTTTGTTTGTTTGTTTTGTTGTTGTTGTTGTTGTTTTTGTTTTGTTGTTCTTTTTTGGGATAATTTTACCTTTAATGATATTAAAAAGCAGAATGCTTTCCAACATGTATCACTATTGTTAATTGTATAGGTAAACATTGAAGATGACACATGCAGAAATATAATCAACGTATTTACTTAAATATGTCTGACAATTTCTTGACAGTACGACTTGTATTAGCTTTCTTTATTTGCTTTTATTTTTAATGATTTGTAAACCGAATTCTTTCTAAGAATAAAGTGAATTTTATCGATTAAACCCTTAAATAACTCCTGCGAAAAATATGACCAATACAGCTGCAACTTTAATTAAATATCACACTCCGATCGGATTAGCTTTCATTTGATATTTTTATTTAAATGATTTAAAATGCAGAATTCTTTCTTACACGTAATCGAGTTAATTGTATAGATAACAGAATTCTTACTAATAAATAGAGGAGAACAGGCTGCTAATATATTGCTTTTTATTTGTTTTGTTTTTTGTTAACTTCCTTTGGATATTTTTACTTTGAATGGATTAAAAAGCATCATTTTCCTTACGTTTTGAATTAAAAAGTACATTTAAGATGTAGAATTTTTTCTTGAAAATCCGAGATTACCCATGCAGAAGATATCATCAATGTAACTGAAGAATTATTTAAATTTTCCATTTGCTGTTTTGACAGCACATGCACACATCTGCCACAACAACAACAGCTACAACAACAATACTGCTATTACTACTAATCATAATAATTCTCGCGCGCCACCGCATGAATCATCTTAAGGCCAATGTTGATCGTCTGTATGTGTCCAGATCCGAGAATTAGTTCAGTTAGAACATTCTTACAAAGCCACAACAATCGCATTTTCAAGATACCTGTTAAATACAGAAGACTGGATGATGCTCTGTGTCAAAGAACATGAAAGAAAAAAGAAACCATATTCAGTAATAAACGAAGCCAACAAACTCAAAAGGGTATTTCAAGTGGGTAAAGATGCAGAAGTAATCCGTATTATAACTACAGCATCGGCAAAGAAAGCAAATACAAATGTAATGTACTAAATGCAGAAATGATGGCGGATAAACTTCTTTATGGTCAATACTCTGCCCGTACCAAACTAGCTGATGTCAGATCAGTGGCTACGTAGTGCAGGGTTAAAAGCTGAAACCAAAGGTTTTATTCTTGCTGCACAGGACCAATGCTTGCAGGCTAAAAATTACCAAGCACACATTCTGAAAGGGTGCGTTAGCCTAAAATGCAGATTCTATGATAATTATCTGGAAACAATTCAAACCCGTCATTACAGAGTGGGACAATATCTGCATTGGTGTTATATAGGTATAAAGTTTCGCTGCCGACACTTGAGTTTGAACATAGATCGCCAGTGAGCAAAGACAGGTGATCCCATTATTGAATTAAGTAGACCACATGACCATAAAGGAAACGCATATATCGGTGGTAGCGTGACGCCTAGATTGATCGATTTTTCTAGTCTATCCTCTATTACTATTCGGAACACCATTTCTAGTCTATCTTCTATTAATATACGGCCCGCTATTCTCTACTCTATTCACTATACTATTTCTCTATTCGGATCACTATACGGATTACTATTCGACCGAGTATTATCGAGCAAGTACTATTAGTGCGAATGTTATTCGAAGGCGTTTGACACCAGTATTGTTCAACGGCGTACTATAGTTGTATCTGCGATTACAAAGTCTCTACTACAACGAGCATTACGAAAGTGACAACGAGTATTCGATGGCATTACAAAAGTGGCAACGAGTGTTCATTGACATCACAAAAGATACCAGCGAAGTCAGTGACAAAATGATTAAGCAACCTGACATGGTGGACATTGAAGTTGCCGAATACAAAGATATTTGCAAACGTGTGTAGAGAGAAGGCCTTATCCATTATGTCAAAAATACTATCTCGCACGTAACAGTCATGAGAGGAAGAGGAACAACAGAGGAAAACAGATAGCTGATTGAATTTTGTAGAAAAAGACGGGGGACACATGTAAGATTGGTCTGGAGACTCAAGCGTGTTTGTGTGTGTTTATGTGCATTTTTGTTTGTGTGCAGTTTATGTGTAAACGTATTCGTGTGTGTGCGTTTATGTTTGTACGCTTGTGTGTGTGTGTGTGTTTATGTTATAGTGGAACACACCTATTCTATAGTTAATAGACTCTCCCACCTACAATAAGTAAGAGGAACGAGTCAGTCGCGAAGTGGGTCGGTCTGAGTTCAGTCTGACCAGTTGAACTCTCTGCCTTCGGGCGGAGAGGAACCCGAACGAGGCTACGCCGAAGGGCGGATTCTCTTTCGGGGAGGTAAACCTACCCTGAACCCGTTTATACGGGTTAAAAGGGCATATTTTTGGCCGAGCCCACGAGCTCGGAGATCCCACGTTAAACCGGCCTTGTGCCACAAGATGCCCTCGTGGAGGGGGGTGACTGAATACCGCTCAGGGGGTTGGTCAGTCAGTCGATGCCGGACGACCGTTAGTCGGATACTAAAGTATCAGCGACCACAACTAGATTACTCTGCGTCATTACCTATTATATCAAGTTCCTAACGTTTTGTACGTCGAACCTATTTTAGAACCGACTTAGTACAAATACAAGCATCCACTGCGAAATCACTCTATAACAGTTTACTGGGAAACTATTTGATGAGGAGAGCTATTCTTTTCTTTTTGCATGTGTCAATGTTGGTGTTTGCGTGTGTGTTTACGTGTAAATGTATTCTTGTGTGCCTGTGTGTGTGTGTGTGTGTATATGAGTTTGTACTTCTGTGTCGGTGTGTATATGTGTGCGCGTGTTTATTAGAAACTATTTGTTTTAGTGTAATGGTTAGCAAGCTTGGCTCGCTAGAGCAATTACGTCTGAGTAGTGAGTTCGATCCCCACCTGGTGCTCCCTAATTTCGGCCTTGTACCACATCTAAGCTACGCTTGGAAAATCACTATTTGATGGAGAGAGCCATTTTCTTTTTGCATGTGTAGGTGTTCACGTGTGGGTGTGTTTACGTGTAAATGTATTCTTGTGTGCCTGTGTGTGTGTGTATATATGAGTTTATGTTTGTATCTCTGTGTATTTATGTGCGTGTGTTTATTAGAATCTATTTGATGGAGAGAGCTATTCTTTTCTGTTTGCATGTGAATGTTTTCATGTGTAGGTATTCACGTGTGGTGGAGTTTACGTGTAAATGTATTCTTGTGTGTGTTCATTTTTGCGCTTGTGTCTGTGTGTTTCCACATATGTGTTTATAAGCGTATGTTTATTGAAAAAAATATTCGATAAGGATTCGTTCTGTTTGTGTGTGTGGGAATATTTGTATTTGTAGGTGTTTGTGCGTGACTGTGTCTATGTACATGCGCTCGTATGCATATGCTTGTGTGTTTTTGTGTTCATGTGTTTGTTGGTATGTATTTACGTGCGTGCCTTTATTGGAAAATATTCGATGAGTAGAGCTATTGATTCATTTGAGCTCGTGTGTGTGTGTGTGTATGTGACTGTGACTGTTTATATGCGTCATTTTGTGTTTATGTCCCTGCTTGTGTTTGTATATACTTGTGTGTATTTTGGTGTATGTTTGTGTGCGCTTGTGTATATGTATGTGTGTGTGTGTTATCTCGTTGTTACGGAAAAAAACACGGCTTGTGTCAGACATTTTTTACTCATTTGGGGCTTGATGACGAATAACTTTTTCCCGCTTTTTATCATCATTAAGTTTATAAGCAGACAGAAATCAAATCGAATCAAAAAGTAACACTGTAATGAAAATACCAGCAGTCTTCTATTGCCTGAGACAGATCGATTAAAGGTATAATGGTTCTTGCTTTAATATGGACCACTTATATAGTCGACACAAAAATTGAAACAAAAACGGTTAACTTTAGGGTCATCAGTAAAAAGCATTGTGAGGCAGAACAATCTCTATAAATTTGAGAAAAATAACGGAACAAATTCATAAATTGGCCCTGAGCTACGAAATGTCAGTCGAACAATAAATTTTTCAAATTGCCTTGTTTCAACATTGACAATTCTATTGACGTTCGATTAACACTTGCTGGTAATCTTCATTCACCATTCACTAAAAAAATAATTCAATTTTCACACAATTCAATATTCAATTGAGTGATAACAATAAAATGATTTATTTTTAAATTTATTTATTGGAAAATAAATAGATTTATCTGATACAAATATAATAGCCGGGTATTCGTTTCCGCGGAGACTCGTTTGTTAGAATGTCTAACCAATCCACGTTGCAGACGCCTGCTCAGACACTTTTGTGTTTATTCGACACCCACAGAGCCCACCTGTCTTTTACACTGACCGGCCGTAGCTACATTTTCTGGGAGAGAGAGAATAGTCTAGTGTTATGACCAGTTTAAATAAGGCAGTACGCTCAAACCCTCAGTCATGATGACTTTTGATTTCAGGCTAGCACGACCCAGGGGGAGTAAGTTATAACGGTTCAGAATGCGATATCAGAAAGCCGAGTTCGAATTACGCTTGGTTTCTTTACATTCACAAACACAAAAATACTTTTGGGAAAGATTAAAAAAACTCATCTCCTCCCACCTATGGGTCAAATAGTGGGACTTGTATCTATAAAAAAATCCTTGATATTCGCAAAAAAAAATCTTAATGCAATATCTACGTGAAAAACAAAATGAATTATTCATACAATGCAAAATAGGTTACGCATTTGAATAACCCATAAACGGTTGATAAGCCGTAAAAAAAATCAAACCAGTCGATCTGCGAGCACAGTCATCCATCAGTTAAATTCCTTTATTTAACGTACAAAAATGTAAATATGTTTTTTACAATTACGTTCACTCGGTAAAAGGCCCAAGAGCCACTCGAGATAGAGGATTACAGAGTAAGAGGCACAGTTTATGCGGATAAATGAGGATGATAATTGTTAACCCTAGACTTGAAGAGGTTAACGTTGTAGTGATCAGGGAAGTATCCCCTTGAAGTTGGTTCCACAAAGCAGCTGTTTGTGGGAAGAAGCTGTTCCTGTTGAACTTCCCACTGGAATACAACAGGAATGAGGGTGGCTTGCTATAAAGTGCGTGGCATGGTCGGTCTTAGCCGTGAAAGTTAGGACTGGTTGAATTAAGGTAGTTAAGTGTAGTTCACGCGAACGAGTTCAATGAATATACGAAAATAGAAAGGGGCGTAACTCAAGGATGCGTCTTATCATTCGACCTGTTCAACCTCTACAGCGAGGCAATTCTGAGAGAATTGGAAACCTTACTAGGATTTAGCACTGAAGACCACAACCTTAACAACATAAGATACGCAGACGACACAGTACTGAAAGCAAACACGGAAGAGAAATGACAAAATCTCTTACAGAAGGTAGCGACGGAGAGTGAGAAGAAAGGATTAAGCATAAACTACAAGAAGACAGGTTGCACGGTCGTCAGTAAGAGGATGAGATCGAAATGCGATTTGCGGGTCGGGAAAACTAGAATCAAGCAGACGCGGGAGTTTAAATATCTGGGAAGCGTCTTGGCAGAGGACAGTAAGTGCGACACTGAGATCCGTAGATGTATTGGGATGGCAAAGGACACGTTCCAAAAGCTGAGTATTGAGAGAAGAAATGACTCGAGGCAACGGAGATATGGTTCTACAGAAGGATGCTAAGGATATCATTGACCGAACATGTGAGTAACGATGAGGTCTTAGAGAGGATGCAAACAAGGAGAAGGCATATACTTAACATCAGAAATAAGCAGTTTTTCGAGATTAAGGAAGTAGATATTGTTTTTGCACACCTGGGAAACGATTAACATCTTTTTTTTTTAGATTTTACATGCAATTAACATCTAATGAAATAAAAGAAACATTAATTGATGCATAGCCCTCGTTACAAACTGCTGAGTAGGGAGACTGAGTAACCTTCTCTCCACTTGTTTTTGAAACATGGACTCGTCCATCCCCTATGCGTAGAACGCTTGCTCTGCTCATTGTTCACGCATACGCGTGGGACAATATGTCGCCTCCGTATTCTGGAGTGAAACGGATAGTGTTACTGTCACTGCTAGCCACTGCTCGAATGGTGATTTGGACGACGCGGAAAAAGGAAATCTTGCGATGTGAACGTTCAGGATCTGCTCAGGTTTTTTGAGCATCATATCAGGATGAAGATCAGTTCTGAGCGTTTGCTATCGACAGATTTTAGCGATAGGTGGGTGACGGCGACGAGCCTGGTTCTCTAGCCTTGATTTTGAAGTCTCCCTAAGTCACTTCGGGGCGGTTTCCTGTGGACCCCTCCCTTGGTTAGGATAGACACTTCTTGCGTACCTAGTTAATGTAAATGTTGTTCCTGGCCTGTGTTCGGCTTCTTCTTTGGTTTTGATCCAAGCCGAGATTCCCAACCTCCCCAGTTTGTTTTTTGGACCCCTTTTTCATCTCAACTGAGTCAGTTTATTTTCCCCATGTCCATATTTATTTTATCTTTCCCGTTCTCTCAACGAGAGAACCTCTTGCCTCTGTGTGTAGACAGAATACAGCGGTCTTTCTCTTTTCTTTTGGGGTTAAGACGAGTCCTACTGACATCGATTATTTTTAGTTTGTGTGTTTTGTTATAGTTCAGTCTGGTTTTGGGTTCATATCCCCACTCATTGCTTATGATCGACAAATTTTTATGTATAATTTTATATTCAAGGATTTTTGTCATGGCGTGTTTTATAGGTTTGTGCATGCGGTATTATGGCATACGTAAGAGTGGATGATGACGGACAAGATTTTGTGGTGGATGTGCAAATTTTAACGAATGAATGGGTCGTGATTCGGATTAATATAGTTAATGTCGACCAGCCTCAACCCATTCCCCATTTTTGGCCTTGTGCCACAATTGCTGTATGTTAACGCAATAAATCTCGAGTAGAACGCCTGTTCATGGATCAGTGGCAACAACTGAGTCGCAAAACCGTAGCGCTTTCCAGTTGTACGCTTGCTGCAATGAACTACAGCATTATCAATCCATGTTGTCATGTGCTTAAACCATTCGCTCAACCAGTGTTTCCATTACAGTTTTCGTTTCAGCGTTTCCATTACAATTTTTGTTTCAGCGTTTCCATTACAACTTTCGTTTCAGCGTTTCCATTACAGTTTTTGTTTCAGCGTTTCCATTAGTTTTCGTTTCAGCGTTTCCATTAAGTCTTAATAAACAGCAGGCCATGGGCGTTATACGAACCTTAACACAACCGAATGAGATTTGCCACAGCGAAGCCTTGAAAAACTGTATTGGTTTGAGAATAAGAACATCACAGAAAGAGACAGAATTATCACGTCAAGATTTGTTTGCTTGTACCGAAAACAGGGAAAATAAAGTTAAATAAATGGAATTGGTGTCCGCAAAAATAGTCCAGTCCAGACGATCGCCTTGTTTGTTGATAGGAGCCATCGTATGAAGGAAATCAATGAAAAAAAAATGTTGGTGACATGACAGCTGAGATAATGAATACTGACTATAAAGTTATGAATAAAAGAGAGAAATATATGATCAGGTGGCATTTCGACACTTTGATAAAAAATAAAAAAAAAGTAAAGCAAATCTGTTAGCTCAGAAATAATATTACAGTCGGGAAACCATGTGTGAACACAGGGGTCATCATTTGATCAATGTTTTTGTTGGTGTCTGTTTTCGCAGTAGAACGCCGTAGGAGATCGCGCGCGCACACACACACACACATCATCATCATCATCATCATAATCATCATCATCATCATCATTGTCATCATCATTGTCATGAAGTGTGAATCTGAAAAAAATCTGTATGTTTCTGTCAACGGGCCAAATTTTCAATTCTGACATATTTTATTCAACAAATTATTTGTAAATGATATTAAAAGAGAACATTTTTAAAGATTTCGAAATTAACGGACACGTTTTCATAACTATTTTTTTTTTTGTAATTAACCAAGAAATTTAAATTAAAATACTTATATTCAGAGAAACATATTTATATTATCTTAGATTTATTTATTAATATTTAGCAGGATATGAATGTACTTTAATCTAAGGTAAAGTCAGATCGGTGTTAATCCCCTAGTGTATATGTGTGTATATATTTATTAAGTTTATGAGTTTAGTTAAAGACACATTAATTTAAAGGAGACCCGTTTAACCCGATTACCGCGTAATATCAAAAATGCATATATACGCACACATTTTTTCTTCACCCATAATACATACACTGCAAAAAGGAAACAATGATAATCATAATGGAAATATCACTAGTATAAAGAAGTGTGGGGAAAATAGAAACGGCCTACCTCGCAAACGTTCTCGCATCTTCCTGGCCTGTGGGTTGAGAAAGGAAAGAAAAGATTCAAAATGGCGTCCGTGACTTTTAATATTCACGGTCTCGTGCAGTCACGCAAAGTCGCGTTACACACATGCTAATGAGGTGTGTCTGGGCTCCATAAAAGCGGGTTGCTTGGAGACATTGGCAGACCAACATTTCACCCGTGCTTGGTGTACATCGTTTTGCGTTGCAGACATTTTCAGACGGAAAGAGTTGCGTCCCTTACACTGTTTAAGTCGACTCATTTGCTACAAGAAGTAAACAACATAATACAAAATAAACAACATAATAAAAAGCACATAACATAAATGGCTAACAATAGTTTTAGTTAGCATCATATATTCGCTTCTACCTATATATAACTCCTTATATATATATATATTAAGTAATACATCGAGTCTGAAAGAAACTTCAACAGAATGAAGAAAGCACTGGACGGCCGTTTCGTCCTATATTTGGGACTCATCAGCAGTGCGCATCTACTACCGAGAATTGAAACCCTGACAGTTATGTTGTCAAGCAAACATCATACCAACTGATCCACCGAAGAGATTGCCAATCAGACTCAATATAGCGTCGCTCGCTCACATATTCCGTGGTGGAACTCTTACTGAGTTCTCTGTAACCATAGGACTGTGCCTCCTGGAGCCACGACTACTATCACCAGGCCGCTCACTCTAGAGCATTAGAAGCCGGTTCAAGCAATGAACATCCGCGCGCACACACACACACACACGCACACACATACATACAAATTCCCACGAATACACATTTTTCCACAAGCAAATCAATATTTAATTAACCATACACATTACAATATATATGCACATAAATATATATATATAGAGATATAGCGAGAGAGCGAGAGAGAGAAAGAGAGAAAGAGAGAAAGAGAGAGATGTGTGTGTATATTATCACATTTTTTAACTTGAAAACCAGGAAAATACCGTTTTAACAAATATATATATATATATATATATATATATTATAATAATATATATATATTATAATAATATAAGCTCTATTTCTGTATGGAGCACTGTCTTCTTAAAATAAAAAACAAAAAAATACTAAGGAACCCCGGATTATGCACCCAACGTGTTCTTTTCTATTTTCTGCATACCTTTGCACTTATATATATATATATATATATATATATATATATATATATATAAGTGCGTATATATATAGATAGATAGATAGATAGATAGATAGATAGATAGGAACAGAATGAGATAGATAGATAGATAGATAGATAGATAGATAGATAGATAGATAGATAGATAGACGTGGATGCATTGAAGGGGACTTGATCTACAAATCCCATACGTTTAATTTACGATAGGCTGCATCAAATTATCGCCTCTTCTGACTGAATTAGGACTCGAACAATGTGGAATAATTCTTTTCAATCTTTTAAAATTCTGTTTTAATTTCAGCCTTCTAGATATTATTATTTAGTAAAAACTATATTTATTAATCATAAATGGAAAATAAGAGCGATAACTATAGTAAATTATTTTCTGAAAATGTCGTGTATGGACGTCCGTATCTACAAAAATCAGCACATTTATACACATGCAAAAAGGTTCGAAATTTTAAAAAAAAATATTGGTCTTTGATAATTTTTACTAAGCTTTTCCATTTATGATTGATAAATAAGAGCGATATCTATAATAAATTTAAAACCAACATTTCTAAAATCCAATAAACATAAGATTACAGAGAATATTTTCATGGAATTAGATAAAATCTAAATCGATTTTGTAAAACAACGTTAGGCTAATTTGTGGTGGTCCGAATTCAAGGAGAAACTTGGGATGAATGCATCGTCTCTTCTTGAATTCGGAAAGCCACAAATTATACTAGGGTTCGTTTAAAAAGTCAAATGCACGTGATACATGTCTGACCAATGAAAATCAAACAAACAAAAGTAAAAATACCAGAATTTCTTTCTCCTTTTTCTCCATATCTCTTTCGATGATGATGCTTTAATAAAAGTGAAACATGTTTTCCTAATTGTTCTTTTTCATTCATATATATATATATATATATATATATATATATATATATATATATATATATATATATATATGTGTGTGTGTGTGTGTGTGTGTGTGTGTGTGTGTGTGTGTTTGTGTGTGTACTTCTAGCATAACGGATTTATTATTTATTAATCCGACAGATTTTATCACTTTACACGTTATTTTAGTAGATACTTATATTTGAGTATACGCTCCGTTTATCTATTAAATAGTATATATATATATATATATATATATATATATATAGAGAGAGAGAGAGAGAGAGATATTGTCATCCACAGACAGACTGTTTTGCTGTATCACAGCTCATTAGTATGGCTAGACGACCGGTTGCCTCCAGCTAGGATCAAAAACTGTCAAACTTTGCTTGGAGGTTGTTTTGATTGGTTGTTGTAGGATGATGATCTTTTCCTTATTTTCCAAGATATTTTTGGTGTGATGCACATTTTGTTTTTAATTTCCCAGGTATACTTAGAAAGCATTGTGCTGTTTGCATATTTACTGTTTGTGAAACATGTTTTGTGTGCATAATTTCTTTGTTTCCAGGGTCCTTCAGTTACTCCTATGTATACTTTTTCTTCATTATTTAGTGATTTTATCGTGGCTTTGTATATTATGTTGTTTTTTTAAACAATTACCGTTTAAGGGACATTCGTTCTTTATTCTGCAGTTGTACGTGGGTTTAATTTGTTCGTGTGGTTTGTTGATAATTTTCCTGTTGTGCTTTTTTATTATTTGTGCCATGTTCTCGGTGCAACTGTAGCTGATTTTTACTGTGTTTTTTGTTGAATATTTTGTGTAGGGTGCTTGATTCCGGAAGTGTTTGTGAAAGAGTTTGAACAATATTTTTCCTACGTTTGTTTTTAAGTTTTTGCTGTACGGTGGGTTGAACCATATGATATTTGTTTTCCTGTTGGCCTTTTTTGTGTTCTGTGGTGAGTATGTGAGTGTTGCTGAGAATTTGCTATCTTTTAGGGCTGTTTCGTAGACTTTTTAGCTTTGTTAAATATGGATTCATTGGAGGAATTGTCGGAAAACCTGCGGTTAATCGATTTTGGTGTCTGTTTGATTATAGAAGGCGGGTGGTTGGAAGATGTGTGTATATAGAGTGGTTTATTATTGGGTTTTCTGTAAGGTTTATATGTGCCTTTTCTTAGGTTGAAGGTAACATTCGTTTAGGTTAGTTTTTATATCTATGTCGAATTTCTTATTTTTAAAAATCTTTATTATTGCTTTTCTAGTTTTGTCTGTTTCTAGTTTTGTTTGTTACAGTTTCTTAAGATTGTGAGACCGTCGTTCCTGTAGAGTCCTGTGTCATTTCTATCTATTATTTTGCTTAGTTCGTGTAGTAAGTAAATACCTATGATTTCGCATGAGACTGCATGCAGATTTGAATTCAAAACCACCCCTGCATGTAGACTCATAAACCCAGCCAAAAGCGAACTAGGTAAAATAAGTAAAACGATACTAGAAAGAATTAATTCTGAACTTAGGAAGAAGTTAGGAGTAAACCAGTGGAAAAACACAAAGGCAACTATTGACTGGTTCCACAACATTAATAACAAACAAAACTGCCAATTCCTACAATTAGACATAAAAGAATTTTACCCATCCATAACAGAACGCATGTTAGATAAGGCCATCAACTTAGCTCAGGAATAATAAAACCAAGCGAAATCGACATCATTAAGCACTCCCGTAAATCATTACTATTTCACAATGAAGAAGCATGGATAAAGAAAGATGGGATATTTGACACTACAATGGGAAGCTTTGACGGGTATTTGTGAAATCATATGTATTTATTTACTACACGAAGTAAGCTAAATAATACCGTTAGAAAAAACAAATAAAGATAATCAATCCAAATAAATACATGAAGTAATAAACAAATCAAAAACTGTTCCCGCCAAAATAATAGAATAAACTACAACAATCAACCCTAAAAGTGAATAAATAGCTTTAATTATGTTCCCAAACCAAAACAAAACTATTAAATAAATGATATAAACAAATTTTTACTACGTTAATAAAAAACACCGATTAAAATAAAAAAAAAAAATAAATAAATATATAAGATAAGAAATAAAAATAAAAATAAATAAAAACAAGCAAAATAACTTAACCCAAATAAATAAATAAACGACTTCCGGTAAAATAATCGCCAAAATAGACTACCCACAATGCACCACTGACCGGTATATATTCGCTATTTGCCCATAAAAATAACAGCACTCGTTGCCTGACGATTGCATCTAGCATGAAACAGACTGTCGCCTCTAAGCGCTGACTTCTATGTTCACTTTTATATTTATATATATATATATATATTTATGTATGACAAAGTCGTAAAGGACTTCCATCACACGAAAACTTTTTCCACTTTGTCATACATTTTTCTTCCAAAACTGTCCTTGATATGTAGAAATGTATATATCGTTATCCCATATATATATATATATATATATATATATATATATATATATATATATATATATATATATATATATATATGACGCAAAGCAGAAAACCTTTTTTTTTTTAAATCACGGTTTCCTTCGTATGTAGGTTGGTGTCTTCATGTCAGATTGTTAGACAAAACTATATTTGTTGTATTGAAGTCGTTCATGTCTGTTTGCTGGGTTGACGTCTTTCGATCGGAATGACTGAACAAAACTGTGTGTTCTTAACGTGTTTTAATCGCGTTGTCATTAAAAAGCTTTTCCACTTTCTCTCATTTCTCCACTTTTGTGTGGATTGTATTTTATATCCCGTGACCTGTACGTAGGGCCACCAAAGCTGTCCTTCATATATAAAAATTCATATACTTTTCCCCATATATATATATATATATATATATATATATATATGTATGTATGTATGTATGTATGTATCTATATATATATATATATATATTACAATAAGGAGAAAAAAACACTAAGATATGTAATCCGGTCTTCTTATTAATATTTTTATTTTTACAAAACAGTGCCCAGTGCAAATCTACAGAGCATAAATATTATAAATCTGTAATAAATAAATCAATTACCATGTTTCAAAAACAGAAGCTAAAACTTCAAATTCAATTATAGAATTAAATTAAAGTTCCTAGTTCTGTTTCATTTTCAAGCGAATTTAATTTTATAATTGAATTTGAAGTTTTAGCTTCTGTTTTGAAACGTGGTAATTTCTGTGTAGCGATGGGACCATATATTTAAATTAATATATATATATATATATATATATATTATATATATATATATATATATATATATATATATATTGGCACCCAGCCTACAGCTGAAACTAACGAGCGCCTACTGCGGTAATTCTTAAGCCATGTCAACCATGAATTGAGAAGAGTCGTGATCACTCAAGCCTGCATCCCGTATGGCATCTAAGCAAGGTCCCAAACCCGAATTTGCATTAAAAAGAAAGTTATGGCGACATTTTGTTTGTCTGTAGCTAGATTAATCCAGTGCATTTTTTAAAATCTTAGCGAAATAATCCCAGTAGAGAATTATTGCTGCAAAATCGATAAAATACATTAAAAACTGGCGTGTAATCTATTGGTCAATAGTAAATGTCCAATCCTCTTGCATGACAATGTTCGACAACATGTCGCACGACCAACGCTCCAGAAGTTGAACGAATTGTCCTACGAAGAATTGCCTAATCCATCATATTCATGGACATTTCACGAACTGATTACATCTTCAATTGTGGTACCGGCTTCAGGCTTCTGGCTCTCCAGTCGACTTTCAACATCAAAAATTGAAATGCAATGTCAATCGTTATCTTCTTCGACATCCCCATTTCGTAACCCTCTACAATTAGTGGCCCTTGGGATTTGTATGGGAGTTCCCAATTATATATTCTTAGTATCCTTATTAAAGGAAGAGGGAAAATTACCATGTTGATACATATTCATTTATTCCGAGTACTTTCGATATTAGCACAATATCATCATCAGGGTGTTGTTTTTTCTTGGTCAAAATTGTTGTGTTCATCTGAAAGTTAAAGTTTTTATCTGTGAAGTGAAAAATGCTATGGTTATGAGCTGTACGATTTAAATTTCATGATATAAACGTCAGGGGAGGTAACTAAGTTATAAATGTCTTTTTAATATATATATATATATATATATATATATATATATATATATATATATATATATATATATATATATACGTTTTACCAGTTTTTGACTGAAAGAGATAATTCAGAGGAGGATATAAATCCAGAGAGAGCTCAATGTAGATTACAGAGCATTGTAATGATAAGAAGAAGACGGAGACTTTAAATATCCATTTCGTTTCTAATTTTTTTATTTCGTGAACACCGAGATGTTCAACTCATCAGAACGAAATATCCGCAAATGGAGAAAGTACACCGGACGAACACATTAGACTGGTAGTGGGAGAGGGAGACTAATAGGGAAGGGATGGGTAAAGGACTAAGAGAATAGTGTTTAGTAGTAGTCGGTTAACCTAACCAAGAATTTACTCTATCCTTTTGAGATTTTAATGTCATGTGTTTTTATTGACCGATACGATTTTGCTGTTCTGGAGCAGGACAAATCAGGTTTATTCAAATTAATTTAATGTTATTTAATGGAAGAAATCTTAATCTAAATAAAGGCCGGTATTAATGTAGTCATACTTGAGCATTTGTTTTTTTAAGCCGACGTCTAATGATCAGTGGAGATCTTGTATTGAAGGGAACGCAAGAGGGAGATATGGAATAAGTGGAAGACTCTGTGACGGATGGGATGGACGGGGGGTGGATAAGAAGAGGGTGAGAATGAAAAAAGAAGTAGTGGTAGTTTAAGCAATCTGGATATTTCTTGACTTTTGGAACTATGTGAATTTGTTTAAACCTTGGGTTGATTAGTGGTAGGTACCATGAAGTAGTCACTAGTACAAATAATAATAAGTAGAAATCACAATAATATTATCAGATACAATAGGTGAATAAACCTGATTTGTCCTGCCGCAAAACAGAAAACGGTATCGGTCAATGAAAAACAAAATAAAAATTATAAACGAAATGGAAAATTAAAGTCTCTTATAATCATTATATATATATATATATATATTTTTATTTTAAATATGATATAAATAATATATTAATTTATATCATATATATATATATATATATATATATATATATATATAATAATAATAATAATGGACTCTCCCACCATCGGTTTCGACGTATGAGGATCTGCCAGCTTATCGATTCAGTTATGAAAGTTTATGCTGTAATCATAAGTGGCATTTAAGACCCGCTAGTTGTTACATTTTTTTTTTGTATATATTATGTAACGAGTGAGCCAATCCAAATGACTTGACTCCCACCAATAAAAGGTTAACCAATCAGAAGACGTAGAACATTCAATCCGTCGTGTATAAAGGCGGCCATTTTTGTTCACTCTACCCGAATGTCCAGTCCAGCTTGTTGGGCGAAGAGAAATAGAAGGAAAAACTACGCTCTGTTACTTTTACCAAAATATCCACTGCTAACCTGAACAACGCTTTCCTACTGTCTTCGAAATATTCACTGCTAACCTCTGGATTCTATACTCGAAGACGACCGTCATCATGAATAACATTGGTTATGAGCCAAGACCACGACTATATTTTGACGGGAATGAATCGAGATATGAATTGTGGGAGACGAATTGTGGCTACCTCAGAATACAAAAACTCCATGACATCATCCTTTGCGAAGACGACCGGAGAGGGGGGGGGTGATGATTTTATGGAAAAAAATGCGACCGTGTTCGCTGAATTAATACAATTCCTGGATGACCGGAGTTTGTCTTTAATAATGAGAGAGGCCAAGGGCAATGGACGGCGAGCCCTACAAATTTTGCGTGAACACTAATTGTCAAAAGGTAAGCCTAAAATTATTGCTTTATATACTGAACTAACCGCATTAAAGAGACGAGAAAATGAATTTATGACAGATTATATCATCCAAACTGAGAATGTTACAAATGCCTTAAAAATTGCAGTTGAGACTATCTCAGATGGGCTGCTAATAGCCATGGTCTTAAAGGGTTTACCACCGAAATTCAAACCATTCACGACAGTTATAACTCAAAAAGATAAACAATTAACATAGTTATGAAGAAACTGAAAAATGTGCACCCCCCAAAATCAAGGCAATAACGTAATGCAACTGAGAACGTCATTTAAAAAATTCAGAAAACCAGTCCCTCAAACCGATCAGACTAGGAATTATTATATTAAGAACAAGGGCTTTAAAAACAATTATTACAAGAATTATAACGGAAATAACAATACTAAAAGAAATATCGTTTATTTTCATTGTGGTAAAATCGGCCATGTCCGTGCAAAATGATTTTTGTAAAAGTGTAAAAACTTTTTCGAATGAGCGGACATATACTTTTTCGTTTGGATTAGATACTGTCGCCAATAGTTATAGTTCGTACCTAGTCGATACGGGTGCGACAAATCATGTAATTACAGATGAAACAAAATTTATTAATTTTGACCCCAATTTTGAGCCTGATTCACATTTTATCGAGTTACCTGACGGGACCAGAGCTAATAATTTAGTTTTAAAAAGAGGCGATGCCTGCACTTATTTGCGAGACACTAAAGGAAATATTTGTAAATGTTTGTTAAAAAGGGCTTTATATATTCCTAAATTTAAACAAAATATTTTTCAGTACAATCTGCGGTTAAAACTGGCGTTAAAGTCAATTTTCACCGAGACAATTCAAAGTTAATATATCCAGACGGAACTGAATTTAATATACAACAAAATGGACGTTTGTATTATTTGAAAAGTATTAAGTCTTCGAAGACAGTCACGCACGACTTAAGGACTTGGCATAAAATATTAGGCCGCTGTAATAATTCGGATGTTAAAAGATTACAAGAACACGTCACAGGAATGAAAATTACATTTCCAAAGGGCTTAGAATATTGTGACACGTGTATTAAAGAGAAAATGACGAAATAGAGAAATCGGGGTCGGATCCCAAAATCAACAGATATCTTGTTCAGAGTTTATTGCAACTTAGCGGGTTCAATTTCCCCAATGGGTATAGACACCTATTCATATATATTAAACTTTGCTGACGAATTTTCAGGAATTATTATGATATATTTTCTGAAAAACAAATCTGATACCTTGCAAGCTACAAAAATCTATTTATCTGATATCTCTCCGTATGGAAAAGTAAAAATAATTCGGACAGATAATGGTGGAGAATTTACTTCTGATGCTTACGAAAACCTCCTAAAAATGAAGGCATTAAACATGAGAAAACCTGTTCTTATTCTCCACAACAGAACGGAGTCGCTGAACGTAATTGGAGGACGCTTTTTGAAATGGCTAGATGTTTGCTAATAGAATCTAAGTTACCCAAAAATCTGTGGGTCTATGCGTTAAATACAGCCGTATATATAAGAAACCGTTGCTATAATAGTAACATTAAAAAAAAACTCCTTACGAAGCTTATACGAACTTCAAACCCAATGTGGGTGATATGCATATTTTTGGTACAATTTGCTATACATATATCGACCACAGGGCAAAACTAGATCCAAAAAGTGAAAGGGGCATATTTACTGGATATGGCAAGTCAAGTTCCGAACCCGAAGAAAAGAACCTTAACTGCGAAGAACTAGTCCAACCCGAACTAGTATGGCCTAATTATGTGTCTATAAGTAGAAAACCCGTTCAAAATCCACAATCAGAGGAAGGTATTATACCAGAGGATGTAGACGAGGAGAAATCAGACGCCAAACTTGAGTTAAAAGAAAATACAACTGATGAGGGGGGAAAAATTCCGCGTTATCCGACAAGAAATAGAAGAAAGCCAGGCTATTTTGGAATGGGTCAATGTAATACCTGCGACATTGATTGTTGTTATTCGGTACAATGTATCCGAAAGAACTATCAAGAAGCCATACATTCTGCCAATTCCAGACGGTGGATAGCTGCCATGCAAAAAGAAATTAAATCTTTAGTATCAAACGACATGTTTGAATTAAAAAAGGACCCGGATGATAAAAATATTATCGGCAGCCGTTGGGTTTATACTGTAAAGCGAACTGAGGATGGATCGCCAGTATACAAGGCTCGTTTTATAGCTAAAGGATTTTCGCAGATATACGGGGAAGATTATGTAGAAACAACAAACAACAACAAACATGACAACAATTAGAATTTTGATGCAAATGGCCGCACATTATGGTATGGATATACACCATATGGATGTTAAAGCAGCTTATTTGAATGCCGCCATCGATTATGAAATATACATAGAACCGCCAGAAGGTTTTGAAGAAGGTGATAATTATGTATGGAAACTTAAAAAGTCACTATATGGACTCAAACAGAGCGGGAGAACATAAATTAATCCATTCTTATTTAATACAACAACAATTTCAATCCTCCCAAGTTGACCCGTGTCTATACACGAGAACATTTAATAATGAAATATTAGTAATTCTGGTTATTTGGGTCGACGATATGTTAATTGCATCAAAGTGTGAGGCAGCTCTATTAAAAATCAATTTTCCTAGAAATAAGATTTAAAATGACTGACTTGGGTCGACTATCATGGTTTCTTTGTATACAGTTCGAATTTAAAGGCAACACTATTTCAATGAATCAATCGAGATACATCGAAAGGCTCTTATCTAAATTCAGCATTCAAAATTGCAAAACAAGAACTACTCCATGTGAAATGGATTTAAACACAATTATGAACAAGGAAGATGGTATAGCGGCGTGTGAGAAAGAATACAAAACATTGGTCGGAAGTCTTATTTACGTGATGACATCAACCAGGCCAGATATCTGCTATACGGTTACTAAGTTGTCCCAACACTTAAATAAACCGGGGACTGTGCATTTAACAAGAGCTAAGCAAGTATTACGTTATCTAAAGGGAACTAATAGTCAGTTAGTCTAGTATTTAGACAATCAGATAAACCATTAAAATTGGAAGGATTTTGTGATGCTGATTGGGCCAACTCACCAGATCGTAAGAGTATAACAGGCTATTGCTTTAAGCTAGCTGACGGTAACCCAATAATCAGCTGGAAATCGAAGAAACAGGGAATGATTTCACTTTCTACTTGTGAAGCTGAATATATTGCATTGTCAAAAGCAACACAAGAGGCTATTTTTCTTAAATTACTAATAAACACAATTACAACACTGGTAATAACTGAGCCAATAATTATTTACTGCGACAATCAGGCCAGTATTGCTTTGGCCAGAAATCCAACAATACATCAAAGATCAAAGCATATCGATATCAAATATCAATTTGTTAGGTACCAAGTACGAAAGAAAACAGTACAAATTGAATATGTTCAATCGGAAAATAATATGGCGGATTTATTTACAAAACCAATTACGAAATTCAAATTACGGGCTTTCACTTCTGCCATATTTGGTACTGACCTATAAGGTCCTTATTGGTCCTGGGCAAGACGTAAAAATGCATCCATTAAGTCCCTCTTAGGTCCTTATTAGTCCTGGGTAGGACGTAAAACTACATCCATAAATTATTGTCTTAAGAAACGTCAGTTCAGTTTTTGGTATGAATGTGAGTCCTTAGTTTCGGGTTATAAATGTAAATAGTCCTACTTTTAGCCCAATCCTCTTCTAATGACCCCCAGGATCACTCTGATCCGGAGTGATAGTAACTGTTTTAATGGGTCCCAGCTATGGGTAAAATAACAATTTTTTACTTTCTACTGACTCTCAGGATCACTCTGACCCGGAGTGATAGTGACTGTTTTAATGGGCCCCAGCTATGGGTAAAGTAACAATTCTTTCTACTTTTTTTGTTGTGATCACAACCCAAACTTATAATATTATTGCTAATGTTTATTAACCTGAATACTTAACTGTGGACAAACTGTTTGGAATACTAAAGTATTTGTTGCATATTAATATTGACTTTACTAATATTTTGAAGGAAGATTCCATAATATACCCAAAATAAGAGGGGTGTTACAGTTTTTGTATATATTATGTAACTAGTGAGCCAATCCAAATGACTTGACTCACTTTATAGTCCACCAATAAATAGATTAACCAATCAGAAGACGTAGAACATTCAATCCGTCGTGTATAAAGGCGGCCATTTTGTTCACTCTACCTGAATGTCCAGTCCAACTTGTCAGGCGAAGAGAAACAGAAGGACGAACTATGCTCTGCTACTTTTTACCAAAATATCCACTGCTAACCTGAACAACGCTTTCCTACTGTCTTCGAAATATTCACTGCTAACCTCTGGATTCTATACTCAAAGACGACCGTCATCATGAATAACACTAGTGATTTACAAAGGCGGCCACATATGGAACAGGTGTGAGAATTGTGAGATGAGATCACTGTTAGATTGGCTGACCTTTTAGATCTTGCCCTCGCTCCTTGAAGATGATTCAGACAAGCAGATTGAAAATTGCCGAGTCCACTAAAACACGTTGATCTCCATTCTACCCGCTCCAAAGCTAAGCGTTCAAGGATTTTATATATATATATATGGAATAAAATGATACATATTTTTATATACCAGAACAATGTTAGGAAAATTAATGACAAATGGGAGAACAAAACATTTTTATATGACGCGTAAACATCTATTTCGCCTGATGTACCCTTTAAAGAGTAAAACACGCCACAAAAAATATGCTTCGACCCCCTGCCACGCACACACATATTTTTATATATGGGTTAAGACAAAAAGAGAATTTATCTTAGCCGACTTGTTTCGTCCTCTGAGAGACGTTATCAAGGCAAATGCAAGTATTTATAAACAGAAGCAAAAAAATTTGAAATATAAGAAAATGTC
>CAHIKZ030005162.1:1187500-1265000 GCA_903632075.3 Acanthosepion pharaonis | reverse complement strand
TTCGAAGTTCGTATACTGACAACCCTAAATTACCTTTTGTGTGTGCACGCATTTTCTTAACTTTACAGGACCTCTTGCCTGAGCAGTGAAATTAATATAAAAAAATAGTTCCTTCGTCATACGAGGTTTACCGCCCTCCGTCGGTGTTCCTGTAGTTTTCTTTTCTGTGTCTGTACACAACACCTCATGTCGAGGCGGTGTAAATTAATACAAGAAAATAGTTCTCTCGTCATATTTAGCTTACGGCCACATTACGTTAGAACACGTACGATCAACGAAGTTAAGCAACGTTGAACCTTATCAGTATCTAGATAGGTAAATGTTTCAGAATGCTGTTTAATTAAAAACGGAGCATTTAGTTAAATAAATTATATCTATAAAAATAACGTATAAACAGAAAATATATGAAAAAAAGAAGAAATTTAATAGCCGATATAAAGGTGTAGCAAGGCCGCACAATTAAGTAACGCACAGTATATGGCATTTGTCCATTAAGCCTCAGACTATGATTTTGAATCCCATCCGTGGGTATCGCGCTTCCGCTGTTAAGTTGAAATTACCCGATAATTCCTCTTCATCATCTTTCACTTTATTACTTATCTTCATTTATTCATTACTAATGTTTACACAATACAAGGCTCAAGAGCCACTCAAGGCAGAGGGTTACTGTGTGGTGTTGTAGAGATTTTCCAAGCGTAGCTTAGATGTGGCACAAGGCCGGAAGTATGGGGCATCCAGTGAGGATCGAACTCTCTTTTTAGTAGTAACTGATCAAGCGAGACAAGCTCGCTAACCATTACACCATGCCGAGGTGCCCGACTGTGTGGCGTTGTATGAGCGCAAGAGAGTGCAAGAAGTGAAGTTCTTGGGTTTATGCAGGAAAGATAATGGCTAACTTTAGACTTGAAAAGGTCAACATTTAATTAGTGAATAACATTTCAGTGTCAGTTTAATCGGAGACGTTAGAAGTATAAAGTAGACTTTAGAAGGAACCGGAAATCCAATTAAAAAAAGGGATAAAACTCTACTCCTGTTCAAAAGATTGGGAGGAGTGTGAACCGGACGATAGGCAAACTTATCTGCTCCTATTGAGGAAAAAAGAAGTAAATAAATAGTAAATAAAATTTCATAGTTTAGGCAGGGAAGTTAGTAGTATAGTGTGGAAGCACTACATTTGGGCAGACTGGGCGACATAGCAATGCATGCAGGCAGTGCAATGATGACATGGCATGCATCGCCGAGCGGAGAGCTTCGTCATCTTCCGTCAACGGCCAGAGAGGACTGTCCCCCTGTTGAAATCCATGGAACCGCAGCGACCCCAGCAGCCACACTCAGTCATGGGACAGATGACGATGTTTTTTAATAATGTTCACCGAATACAAGGCCCAAGATCCACTAAAGGTAGAGGGTTAGTATGTGGCTTCGTATGAGCGAAAGAAAAGGCAACAAGTGGGCTTTGCAGGAAAGATAACGGCTAACTTTTAACTTGAAAAGGTCAACATTTAATTAGTGAATAACATTTCAGTGTCAGAGTTCATTCGAAGACGTTAGAAGTATAGAATTAAGGAACCGGAAACCCAATCCTAAATAAGAAACAAGCGATAAAACTCTACTCCTGTTCAAAAGACCGAGAGGAGTGTGAACCGGACAAGAGGCGAGGCTATCTACTCCTATTGGGGGAGAATAAAATAATTAGTGAATAAAATTTCAGCATTGAGGCGTGACGTCAAAAGTATGGAGTTGCTTTAAACCATAGAAGGAACAGGAAACTAAATGCTAAACAGGTAACAAGAGATAACCCCCTACTCCTGCTCAAAAGACCGGAAAGAGGTGTAAACCGGAAGATAGTAGGCGAACCTGTCTACTCGTGTCATTTATTTTAAATGAGTAAATTTGCAAAAATTAACCTCTGAAAGACCTAATTAAATAAACGAATTACATGCAGGGAAAAGTAGAAAGATCAGCGCCTCCGTAGCCCCATGGATACGACTACGGCCTCTCTAAACCGAGGATTACGGATTCGAATCCCATAACCGTCAGTGTGCTTCTGGAAATGTTTCTATCGGATTTATTTTACTTTATTTCATATCGTGTTTTATTTTCAAAGCGCCAATTTGATAAAAAAAAAATCTTCTGAAAGAGTAAATCTTCTCGTTTGTGGAAATCTCGATGCTTTCCGGACAACTTTGACCTTCAAAAGTTTAAATACAATGTCAATCATTATTTACTGTCTTCTTGATTCCTCTTCTATTGTTCTAGCTTCTTAATAATGTTTCACTTTTTTTTTATATTCTTTCACATTGCGCAACCCCTTGAGTCTTAGTGATTTTACTACTTTGAAAGGGGTGATATGATTAAAAAAATACAAAAAAAAAAAGCCGTTGCAGGTGTATCGCTTCGGCATTATTTGTCAGTTATTTTATCTTTTTTTTTTTTTTTTTTTTATAAATTCATATCATCTTCTATTTGAAAGCGTCAAATTAAGAAATAATGTTCTGTAAAACTAGATTAAATAAACAAATTGTCCGAGAAAAAAAAAGCGGGAAAGCTACAGCTTCCGTGTCTTAAGCCGACGATTACGGTTTCGAACCTATCACACGTAAGACGCTTCCGCATCGTCTGTTATCTAGAAATTATCGCAGAATTTCGCTTGAACGTTATGTATATCTTCTTTTATTTCGAACTGATCTCTTCATTAATCGGCGGTGGCAAACTGTTTTCACTTCCCATGTCAAGGGGACATCTCGTCCGGTACTGCTCAGTTGTTACTGCTTCCATGCGGAATAAACTCACAATTACTATGTCACCAAATTCAGGAATCGACGTTTTAATCCACTAGGCTATTGTACCTTGGGACAATCCTGAGTGTAGAACATGAAGCCGTGAACTTAATCTACCTCATGAGGAGACTGCTGCTGCTTGTCACGCTTGACTGCATTCATCACTTAGGCAACGTTTTTTTTTTTTTTACTGCTACTGCTGCTGTTGAAACGACCAAAACGTTGTAATAATGACAACAAAGATGTCAGTCTATCTGTCAGTCAGACTTCGAGCTATCTACTGGTGTTTAATTATTACACAAGGTTTTGTAAATTTATGCGGGAATGGCTTTACGTTGACTGAAAAATACGAGAAACATACCCGAGTCAAATTTGGCAAAAATTTCGAAAAATATGCTAAAGTGGCATTCAAAAGGCTTCTTCAGGGCTTTGGCGAAGATTGTTTAGATCAAACAATTTTTTCCGAGTGGCGGAATCGTTTCATCGCCGGTAGGGGGGGGGGGTCAGTGTTCAAGCATTCTCTCTCAAAACGTGAACTCATTCATATTTAGTCCATCAGTCGTGTACATTTATTTTTAACGGCATTTGTTATGGGCATAAAGCATTTCTCTGTCACCGAGGATTAAATTTATCCGAATAAAATGCGCAGATATAATAGAATTTAACTGTGACTCGTTTGTTATTTTATTCATAATATATATTTTTTGTTTAAAAATGATTCCTTCGCTACATAAGAGTTCACATGTTTCAAAAACGAGAACCGAAACAATCCAAATAATTATTAAAATTAAGTTGAATTGAGGTGTTTAGTCTCGTTTCATCTTCAAGCGAAATTTTAGGAATAAGCTATCTCTTGGTTTACGTGTGTTTTTAGGTCCGTTACAACATTCGTTATAGTGGGAGTGGCTAGGCTAGTTTTCTTCGTTAAGTGGTCAGAGAGTTAATTCTTATCTATAGATTCATCATCTTCTGAGAGGTTTTGCTAAGGTTGGGTAGGGTATCTATTTCAAGGCTAATGTTGGCGGTCATTCTCTAGTTAGTTCCCAGTGAGCGATATTTTTATGGCGCGCCTACAAATCGTTATGTGTCTGGAGAATTGTCTTTTATTATTGTCCATCTGATTATCTATTTATTTGTTTATTCAAGTGGGTGTTTTATATACAAACCGTATTGCACTGAATTTCAATTTGTTTTTTGTTTTTTTTTTGTTTTTTTTTTGACGACTACAGAAAGGGTTTTTCCTATTTAATGATTTGGCTAAGATTTTAAGACTTTTATTAAGCTATGGGATTTTTTTTATGCTAATTATTTAATGCGAAAGTTTGTTGATGTCGGCAAAAAACCGTTAACCCCTGCCTATGGTTGAATAATTTTTCATTATTTAGAAATTTAGTGATGTGTAGTTTTTTAATAAAGCTCTACTTATGTATGGAGCACTGTCTTCTTAAAAATAAAAACAAAAATACTAAGGAACTCCGGATTGTGCACCCAACGTGTTCTTTTCTATTTTCTGCATACCTGCGCACTATATATATATATATATATATATATATATATATATATATATATATATATATATAAATTAGAATTCCTCCTAAATAAAGACAACAACTACACTTAAACCAATGAACTTTACCATAAACACTGAAACATATAGTCAACAAAACTATCAAGAAACTATTAAAATATAAAAACAAATCTTGGTCTAGATTAATAGATTACCATCCAACTATTCCCACACTATATGGCTTACCCAAGACAAACAAACCCGACATAGCCATTAGTCACACTGTGTCCAGAATTAACAGTGCACTCCACAATTTAGCTAGAGCCATCATTAAAATCTCAACTCCATTCCTAAGCGCCATCAGTACAACACACATCAAACATTCGGGTGATTTACTCCTAAGAATACAACACATAAATATGACAAACATGTATATGGCTAGTTTAGGCATCAAATCACTATATACCAATATACCCATCACCAAATACCTTAATATACTAAGAAATCACTTCAATAAATCATCCAAGTATAAGCTTCCTCTACCTGCCCACAAAATTATAAAAATATGTAAATTAATTACTAACCACTGTTTCTTTTCTTTTAATAATATATTCTACAAACAAAAATTCGGTTTACTCATGGGGTCTCCTATCAGTGGTATTCTCGCTTGCTTCTTTCTTGAATTCTTAGAATCCGCTCCATTTAAACATATACCTAACAGTTCTAATTACCTAAGATACATTGATGACGTCCTCTTATTTTATTCCCAACATTATAACCTTTTAAACGTAATAGCTAAACTCAATTAAGTTGAACCAACCATCGAATTCACACAAGAATTTGAAACAAATAATTCTCTATCTTTTCCTCGATATCCTATTAATATGTAACAATAATGAATTAGAATTTAAGGTTTACCGTAAACGCACTAACAAAAATGACCTTATCGATTTCTATTCCCACCACAACCGGAGAATAAAATCTGGTACAATTATAGGATATTACCTTAGAGCTCTTAGGATATGTAGCTCTGAATACATCAGTGAAAAAGAGGATTATATTGAGAACTCTACACTATCCATAGCATTTCATCTTAAACTCAAAAAAAAAAACGAACTCACAAAATCCATAAAACCAAACAAATACTTCCAACAAAAATTATACAAAATTCATAATCCTACCCTTCAACACTTCAACTAAACTTGCAAATGAATTAGTCATATCTAATACGAGGATTGTTACAACGACGTCCAAAACTATCGGAGATATAATCAGGATGAAAAATAAAATAAATAACAATCCAAATGCTGGAGTTTATCAAATAAAATGTCTACAATGCAATAACATGTACATTGGGGAGACATCACATAATCTAAAGACCCGCATCCAGGAACACAAAAGAGATTTGCGTTTAGATAAACATTCAAATTCTCTTGTCTTACACCGCAACGAAGTAGGACATGACTTTAATTTCACCAATGCCAGCCTTATCAAAAAAGAACATAACTCTTTAAAGAGAAACTATTATAAAAATATATTTATAGTAATATTACCAACAATTAACACACGTTTATGTCATCATTTTTCTATAGATCCATTATTCATGAATCTAACTTCCGAATACATAAAAATCAATATATATACAAAATACGCACGCGATATACTCTAATGAAAAATTGTTCAAAATATCCTGCGGTGTCTCACTAACCTTTACATACTTTAACATCTAGAATGTTCTCTTACACTTATTTGAGTATTATCTGTTACTTCCTTTACGCGTGGCACGTATCCAATCAAAACATCTTACTAACTTTTACACACTTTACCGTCGAGAATTTTTGCCACACGTATTTAATATTATCTGTTACTTCAATACACGTGCCACGTATCTTAGCAATGAAATAGCCTAACACAATATAACATTAATCTACGTCTCTTTGCTTTCAATCATTTTTATCATTTCTATCTTGATCTCTGATGATGCTTTAATGAAGTAAAACATATTAGATTAAGATCTGTTTCCTAATTGTTCGTTTTCCTAACATTTTGACGGATTCCTATCCATACTCATCCATATATATATATATAATTATTTATATATTATATGCGCGGTACTTATTAGAAAGCGTATGTATAGACACAACACCACCCATATACACACATATGTCAAATCCGAAACTGTCCACATATGTTTATATATGTATGAGTCCCGACGGAATAGCAAGTGTGTATGTGTGTCTGCGTACCTCATCGGGTGTACGGACATGCATTAGCACGATGACATCACGACGATGATTCCCCCCACTTCCATAATAACACCAATACACGCAACCCAAATTTTTAAAAAATTAATCAGTTTGTCTGACGATCACAAAAGCGTGAAACCCAGGGTTACAAACTCACATCAATCCAAGCATATATATATATATATATATATATATATATATATATATATAGTATTAACGATTTTTTTCCGCAAATACATGATCCGTCTATGTTCCGGTTTATCATGACATGAAAAATAACTCACTCACCTCCACCCTATGGGCCTATTTTGTATTTAGCGCAAATTTAACATTTAATTGGTTAATCAAGACATACCCACAAGTCTTTTTTTAATTCTGACCTTATGCCCTGCCTCCGCTTTAACTTTCGGAAAAGAAGTCACAATTCGGTTTTAAATTTTCTTAAAAGTAATTTAATCACCAGTTACTTACCATCGCCTGCAGAAGTACAATCAAAGTATTGAAACATGAAAGCTTTTGTTTAGCGATTCCAACATGTTTTTATTATAATCTCTTATAATAAAAAAAATAATAATGTATTGGTCTATTTTGTATTGAGCTCTTTTAAAAGTAAATGCTACGAACAGTGAAATTTCACTCCATCACTTCTTTCACTCATTTGTATATATATATATATATATATATATATATATATATATATATATATATTATATTTGGATAGATGTGAGTTTGTGAGCTTAGGTTTCACGCTTTAGCGATCGTCAGAGAGTGTCTGACGATCGCTAAAAGCGTGAAACCCAGGGTCTAAACTCACATCTATCCAACCAAATATGTATCTCTGATATTGAGCGCTTTCTAATAAATACCGCGCATATAATATATAAATAATTATACATACTTATATTTATTTATATTTATATACACTTTTCACACACACACACACACACATACATATATATATATATATATATATATATATATATATATATATATTTCTTTACTATATCTGTGTGTATTTATGAATGTATGTATTAAAAGAAATATTGGGTGAATTATTCGACAGGAAAATACATATTTATTTTAAAGAAATATTTGTTATTGATTAAATCTTTCATTATTTTTCCTGTCATCGTAAAATTCATTTTTGTTTGTTTTTCTCTATCCTTTCCGATTGTCACTTTATTCTTGGTTCATATTTTCTTTGCTGTGATTTTATTTTTTTAAATTCCTTGCGTCATCTTTTTAAAGACTGTTTATTTTCTCCCATAAAACGAATAAATAATAAAATGATATCACTTACCCGTCCATACAAGAAAGAGACTTCCTCTCCTACGATATCACCCCCACCTCTCTACGGCTATGAGATTCATTCGTGGTGTATAGGTCCGCAATCTCACCAGGAGTGGTGTGGTTGCTTTGGTCTCTGTAGCAGGCAGGTTTTACACAGGTTTGTGCTAACAGCTTCAAGACCAAATCACTTTTGTATTTAGAGTAGGTACCTTCACAGATTTGCTAAAATATTTAGCATGTCTTATCAATGTTTACCTGGATGTTGAATTAAAATCGACGTTCGTTTGTTTATTGGAGCCCTCTACATAAACAAGATTGCATCAGTGGAAATATCATTTAGGCTGGAGAGGAAGTACATTTGAGTTGGGATGGAAAATGGGTCGGAATCCGAAGGAATGATCAGATAAAGAACATATTGGAAATTTTAATCAATCTAACATGATTCACATTTATTAAACCTTCGTCAGAGATTGAGATAAAGGGAAAAAGAAACATCAGATCATACCAACGTTGCTTTAAAAGAGTCGAATGCACGGAATACATAATTGTCCAATGAAAATCAAACAACACAAAAGTAAGTTATTGACGGTTGTGTAAGATCTTGGAACGTGCAAAGACGCAACGCTAAGTTTTTCAAAATTTTTTTAAGTGAGAATTTTATTTAAATATTTCTTGTGATGTGTTAAATCCACGTATTCTATTTTTACAAGTGTATTAGTTTTTATGTTATGAACTAAGTATATAGTTCAATAATATAGTGTAATGTCTTAGTAGTTTTTTTATAGGAATTTTTATGTACTGCGGATCGATAGTTTTTAATAAACATAAAACATTAGGCAGCATATGATTTACATACAAAGAATAATCACACATAGAATTAATCAGAAGTACTAAATACTAAGACTATCCGTAAGTACTAGCATTTTAACATAAAATAAACTGAAAAACTACAGACAACAAGTTTTTCTTCAAGGATCAAAACTCGCACTATGGATGAACAGGATTTTAATGCATATATTTTGATTTCTAGCGATGGATGTCGCCAATAATCGCATTAATACTTCTGATTAATTCTATGTGTGATTATTCTTTGTATGTAAATCATATGCTGCCTAATGTTATATATATATATATATATATATATATATATATATATATATATATATATATATATATATATATATATATATATATATATATATATATATATATATATATATATATATATATATAAATAAAAAAAAAGAAAAGAACAGTAAGATATATAATCCGGTGGTTTTATAGATATTTTTATGTTTACAAAATAGTGCTCAATGTAAATTTACAGAGCATTAATATTATAAATTAATTGATTTAAAATATATTTTTTCCGCTACACAATTTCTAACCATGTTTCAAAAATGGAAGCTAAAAGCTTTTAGCTTCCATTTTTGAAATATGGTTAGAACTGTAAGCAAAAAAATATTTTAAATCAATTAATTTTATTATATATATATATATATATATATATATATATATATATTAAATAATTAAGAGACAACCTCATGGTTCCATGACCATAATTTATTTACACAAAAAATATATTTTACTTTATTATTATAATTATATTTATCTAATTAATAATTAATATTTGCTCTGTTGTTACATTGAGCTCTCTGAATTACATCCTCTTTGGGATTATCCACACGGATTACCAAACCCTTCATTACCTTACTATATATATATATATATAGTGTTAATTTGAAATACTGTTTTGGAACAAAAATTGCTTGTTTTTCCGTAGTTTGCTGATAAGGCATTTAAGGTAATCAGGCTTTGTGGTAGAGTGCTCAATATTGAAGACAGGGATAAGGCGTTAATAGAATTAAAATGAATACGCTTTTTTTCATTTAATTCATGTCGACGAGTGGCTAGACACATACAGCCATGAAACTCCGAAGTAAATATTAGTTAAGTGATAAAAAATCTACATTAGTTTTTTATATATATATATATATAACTAATGTAGATTTATATATGTGTGTGTGTGTATATATGTGTGTCTGTGTTTTTTTTGTGTGTCTTTATTCGTATATATATACAGGTGTATAAAAAACAAGGATAAACGTCCATAGAAATATCCTGAGTAAAAGAGAACAAGAAGACTTTATCAAGAACCATAAAATCAATCGTAAACTGTGAATTCGCCAGCAAAGCATGAACTTTTGTTAAATCTACTGACCTAACATAACACTCACCATCACTCAACCCAACTCCAGGTAGGAATTGAAACATGACAATCCAAAAGCAGGTCCGCATATCGAGGTTTTCTGTTAGTATATGTAGCAAAACTGTATCCATCGCAGGCTTGCTAGGCCTATCGTTTAGCTTACAGTGGTCATCCGTTTCAGTACTAACCAGGCTAAACTTTGCTTTACTTCAGTGATTGGGCAAGAACTGATGTTTCAACATGATATGGCCGTAAACAAACTAACCTACCCTAACCAGTATTTTTCAATATATTTAAAAATTCTTCGAATAATTTATCGTCTTAAGATCGGAATCGTTCCTTTTGAATACACAATTTAGCTGAAAAATTATATAACGGAATAGAAAGCTGTGGAAAAAAATGTTGATGACTATTATTGTAATGGACGTTCAATATGTGAATGAATTTGTAAAGAATGTTGGAAAATTTTGTTACAGGAGAATAAGAAATACGAACGACTTGATAAATATTGGAAAATTTGACATCTTTCTATGCTGGAATATGTTTTTTGTTTTGTGTTATTTTTTCGGCCGTTTCCCTTTCTTCGACAGGTTTCCTTTCTTCAAAGAATTTCTTTTTAACATAGCCATTTATATTTAAAAGTGACACGAATCAAGAAAAGAAAACTCATGCTTTGAAAAATGTCTTTTAATGCCTACCGGTCGACACAATTCAGAAAGAAGGACAGAAAGCGAAGAATCTTTAAAAACTGCCGCATTATAATCCTAGTGTATTATTCGTAAACGTATGATAGTGAAAGTAGCTCCTTCCATACAAAAAAATATTCGACTTTCATTGATACAACAGTTGGCGTTAATGTCGACTTAAATTTATAAAATCGTATTCCTAGAGCAGTTTTTCAGAAAATTAGATTTCCTAAGTCCATTAACTTTTATATATTTTTCTTACATTATTTGATATAGGCTATTGGGATTTTAAAGATGTATGCAATACAGTCTTTTCCATTATTTAAACGTGGCGAAAACTTTAGAAACGCTTTTCCAATACAAGGCAAAGGTAATAATGAAAGTAACTTTTTCCATAAAGTAAACATTCGGAATTCATTGACCGAAAGCTTACTCTTGATTGAAATTTATAAGATTTTTTTTTTTTTCGGAAAAATCGTTTTCCCAACTTCAGTAACTGTTATCGTCCTTTCTTGTATTGATGGTAGTTTCTTTCCTAATTGTTTGCATTCCTGGGCATGACGATAAACTGCATCTGCAATTGGGTAAGACGATAAACTACATCCGCGTCCTGGGTAGGACGACAAACTACACCCGCGTCCTGGGTAAGACGATAAACTACATCCAACAGCAAAGCCTCTGATCAGAAGGTTTTGAGGAGTATGGAACCACCTCTTAATTGCTGGTGTTCCCAGGTCCACCCTGACCTAAGGTGGTTGCACCTGTTAGGGTCCTAGCTATAGGCAAATAGCTAACTCCCAAACTGGGGTCGAAACACTATCAAAGTGTAAAAATAGGTTTTAATAACAGAAATACTTTGTAAAAAATTATTACCAGCAATACATCTTTGAAAAAAAAATGCCAGAAATACCTTACATTTTTGAAAAAAAAAATATTATAGCAATAAAAATCTTGCCAGCAATGAATAACCCATTGATGTTGATACGCCATAAAGCAAAACAAGCCAAGCCAAACCTGTTTGTTATAGGTTGAAAATTTCAGTTCCACAGGGTCAGTGGTTAAAAGAAATCTGCCTGGAACTGTAAAAATTGTACAGGCTCCAGAAAACAGAAAATAGGAGCCACCATTTGGAGGATGTCCTTTTGAAAACCAAATGAAGAAAACCTATAGTTCTTTGTTTAAGCAGGAATCAAAGTATTTTCTTCATAGTAGTTACCTTGGTCTTTTTGTCAACTTTTAAAATGTGAAAGGTATTTCCGCTGCACTCTGTAGAACTCTTTGGATTGCAATAAATTTATACGATTTTTTGCTGTCGAAAAATCATACTTAAAATCCCATATTAGGTATAGCATGCATCTTAAATAAGAGGCTGATGAATTACTTGAAATTAAATTAATCATTATTTCCATATTGATAATGTTAATGAAATATCAATGATATAAAACAGACATATTAGAAACTAGCTTAAAAGCCGCCCGAACGAGCGTCAGTTAAGCTAACTCCTACGGAGAGCTCTTTATTTGGCCTTCGGCTTGTTCAGGAGTCCCTAAGTCTTTGTATATTCTCAGCATAAGAAGCACTCCCGGCTGCCATTTGATCTAGATTTTCATTTTCACGGCACATTCTTCTCTTCACTGCAGACTTTTGTTTAGCGGTATATCAACACCTCGTTGGTAATTTTTTTATATGATAATATATTGTTGATATTTTATATGATAATATATATTTGGTATTTTTATTATAAAAATATATTTTTATACCTTCATAATGTTTTGTTTGGGGATTCACTACTTGTCCATACCTGGGACACTAACAGGTGTTACCACCCCGGCTCAGTGTGGACCTGGGAACAACAGCTATTAATAGGTGGTTCCATATTCCTCAAAATCTCTAATCTCCAGATCAGAGGCATTGCTGCCGAATGTAGTTTATAGTCATACTGAGTTACATACTCTTATCTTATTTCCAACGAAATTTTCCTGTTTCTTAATACTTTGCTTAGTTTCTGGTATATTTCGTTATTCGAATTATTCTTCGGGTTTCTGTGTTATATATGTCTGTTATAACAATTTCCAGCTATTTTCTTTCAGGTGATTATCCAAATGGAAAAAAGATCAGAAGTGTTAAGGATTAAGAACTTAAAGAAATCGAATCTACTTAGGGTAGACCATGAAAATGAAATAAAACGGGCTATAAATTTTGGCCAGAAAGACTTTACTACTACTTTATGAACATGTCGAAGAATATCTTTTTGGATTGTAAGAATATATATACGAGGTGTGATCAAAAAGTATTCGGACTGTTGGTATGTTAACGGATGTACGCAGAGTGAAGCCACTTGGCACAGAAAGAACTTGAACTCCTCATCCAAACTAAGTCATAGCGTCTTTGCTTTCTTCTGTTGTTCATAGTAATGCTTGGAAGGAAAGTGTGTAGAGTGTGGTCGTCTCACCACATCACTGAATTTCCATCAATGACCATGGCAGAGAAAATTGAGCAGAGAATCTGCATCAAATTTCCCAGGTTCGACAACCACCGTATTGACCAGATCTCTCTTCAACCATGTGACTTTTTTCACTTTATCAAAATCAAATCCCTCTCGAAAAGAACGAGATATCAAGACGTCGAAAAAATCCAAGAGAATGCGATATGGCCTCTGCTCACTATTCCCCCAATCACAACCACCAAAAAAAAGAGTTCCTGGAATGTTTCCATCAATGGAAATGACGACGGATAAACTGTGCGACTTCAGAAGGGGGACTACTTCGAAGGAGATTAAATCAGATCCCATATATATATATATATATACTCGACTCTCCCTCGTTGAATTCTTCGACGTATGAGGGTCAAGCAGATCAGTTCCTAGGAAACCGACAGCCCGACAACAGCACATGAGATTTGATTATAATGGTGACGGTTTCGTGCAGGACCATCCACACTTTTTGAAGGGCCGAATACAGAGACCTGCTGCACTACGTGTCACAGGGTCCCCAAAAGACCTTCCTCGGGTTTTGAATTCAGAGTTGTCCTTCTCCTAGACCAACTGTCATCCAAGACTATAGAACCCAGTCTGTCCTGCTATTTACCCATAGCTGGAGGGAAAAGAGGATTCACACCTTTCCCAAGGGTATTAGCATGTAAGTGAATGTAATGGATTCGACTGGAATTCGAACTCGGCTCTCCGATTCCTCAATCCAAGTCGCTCTCAATTACTCCACCGTGCCTCCCATATATATATATTATTTGGGCAGCTATTCCTCTTTTATTAAGTTTTATTAAAAACGGCTGACAGGTTTTTTATTTAATTTTTGAATTTTGTCAGTACTTTGTCAGTCGTTATTAATTTAAGCGAACACTGCAATAACAATTTTGGAGGGAATAAAAAATGATTTCACCTACTATTTAACCCATACCTAGGGGGAATGTGTGTGTGAGTGCGTGTGCGTGTAAGAGAGAGAAATATCCCCGCCACGACGAAAATGATCATGTTTCGCGATAGTCTTTTGTTTTCGATTACTTTTTACTGCTGTTAATACAGACTAGCTCGTTAACCATTGCCCCACGCAGAGCTGTCCTATTAACTAAGCTTAGCCGAGTTTGACACAAGGCCACAAGTATAGAGCACCAAGTGGAATTCAAATAGATTATTCAGTAGTAATGGTCAAGCAGACTAGATCAATTAACCATTTCCAAGACGGAAGATGATTTTTATTGTTTACTGAGCTTAGTTTAGTCAAGTAGAAGGCTACAAATAAATTCACTTTTCAGTAGTAACGGTCAGCCAAAGTAAATTGCTAACAATTACATCCATATTGATGATTCAAAAATATGGGGCACTCAGGGAGGATCGAACTCACTATCGTGTCGTAATCGTTAGCAAGACTAACTCGGTAATCATTATCCAACATCGAGCCGTAATTATATTTACTAATTGCACTTATGTGGCTTAATAAATCTATGTACAAATATCTAAATATTGTTTTTGAAATTCACTTAAAATATTACGTTCTGACCCAACAGATAGATAGATAGATAGATCAGCACAAGAGCGTCTTTCTGTGCCTTCTGCACTGACCTGTGATGGAATAATTACATTGAATCAATAGCTTCATCTACCGCAAGGAAAGTTGGTTCTCTGTGTCGCGCCAGAAGATTTTTCTCGTCTGAGTCCATCCATCAAATCTATAAATCAACCATCCGTTCTTGCATTGAATACTGTTACCATATATGGTCTGAATTGCCCTCTGTTCATTTCAAGGTTCTCGACAAAATCCAAAGACGGACATTCACTGTGATATATCCTGACTTGACGTCTCGACTTCAGTCACTTTCTCACAGACGTGATGTGACTTCCCTCTGTCTTTTCTACAAATATTTTCATGGCAACTTCTATGACGAGCTATTTTCACTGGTGCCTCAACTGCATGAATTTAAGAAACGACTAAATGTAGCCGTCTCTTCTACTCCAACAGCTTCTTCTCTCGCACTTCCCGACAGTGGAACTCCCTTCCTCATACTTGCTTCCCTGATAACTATAATATTCAAATATTCAAGTGTAAGGTCAATCGACATCTTCTGATGCCCTGTTCTTGATCCTCGTCCTTCTCTATTCTTTATTCAAACACTCCACTTTACCCTTAATTTCACGCTTTGTAGCCATTTGCGTGTTAGTGGCACTCCCGCCTTGCTTGATGAAATTGGGTGAAATGCTTAAAAAAAGATAGATAAGTATGAACGATATGTAATACAAATAGAATGAGATAGATAAATAGATAGTATGAATAGAGATAGATTGATACGTATGTAGAGAAAAATAGTCTCTGGGTAAAATGAAATGAGCCACCATTAATCACCCTAAAATCTCGTCTGCATTTGAAGGAGGTTGTTATACTGGAACATACCTATTCTATTATTAATAGACTCTCCTACCTATAATAAATAGGAGTAGTCGCAGTCACCGGAGGGACTCAGTGAGTTGGTGAGTCAGTCGATGTCGGACATTAAAGTATCAACCACCACAACTTGATTGCTGCGTCATTAACTATTATATCAAGTTCCTAACGTTTTGTACGTCGAACCTTTTTAGGGCCGACTTAGTGAAATACACGCCTCCACTGTGAAACTACTTTATAACAAATTTGGCGATAAGGGATTCGTTCTCATACGAAGGAAGAAAAAACTTTTCGTTCACTCTACAACAGAGGCAATTCTGTGTATGTGGTACAATTGAAAGAGCGTTGTGCATTACAAGCTCCCACGAAATCAGATGTTGAATTCAGATAAATACTGTTCCCACTTGGACTGATTAGAATTGGCTAATCAAAATGGTGCTGTCTTCCACCAGGACAATGCCTTACATCTCTTACCCAGCAGAAATTGGTACAGCTTAGCTAAAATATCATACTACGACTATTGTACTCACGTGTCCTTGTACGTTCGGATTATCATTTATTTTAAGAACTAAAAAAATTGTTTAATGGGAAGAAGGTCAGTTCTTTAGAGGCATGTAAAAATCAATTAGACCAATTCAACCCAGAAAGATTCCTGAAGTTCTGGGAGGATGTAATCAGCAAGCTGCCTCAAAGATGGGGAAAGATAGTGGAACAAAATAGCACTTATGATGTGGTTGAATAAATATATGTACAAATATTTAAACATCATCTTTGAAATTCACTTAAAACAGAAAACGCTACAAATGGTCTAAGTTATATCAGGAGATATACTTTTAAACTTCCCGGTGGCATATTTGTGAATATTTGAGTAATTAAATGTGAAAAAAATGTTTGTACATATATATATATATATATATATATATATATATATATATATATATATATATATATGGGGTATCAGAAAACTATTACAAACATCGGGGACCGGATTCCTGACACCAAAGCAAGGAAAAAAGTCTGCAAATCCTTCGATTTTGAGTTATTAAGTTTAAAGAAAGATTAAGGTAGCTGGCGCAGTGTTGCCATTTGGACTCGGTTACATTTGTCATTCGTGTACATTTGTGGCTAGTCAGTCTTCAACGTTTAACGTGTGTATCAGTGAGTTAACTGAGAAGTGTCCCGTTTAACAATAACAGGCTACTGATATCGTGAGCAGGTAGATATGATTTTTGCATACAGCCGCAAGAATGGTAATGGACACGAGCCTGCACGGCTCTATCAGATTCAGTTTCCAAACCGAAGGCAGTCATTTGCTGCTTTTGCGTTGCTTAGACAGGATCCGTGGCACCACAAACTATGGTAATAAGTATTTTAGGATTGTACATTTGACAGCGTTTGCTGTAAACTTTAAACTTAATAACTCAAAAACGAAGTATTTGCCACACATATGTTTATATGGACCTTTGTACTTGTTTTGGCGTAAGGAACCCGCCCCTAATATTTTTAAAAATATTTCTGATACACCCTCTCTCTCTCTCTCTCTATCTATCTATCTATATATATATATATATATATATATATATATATATATATAAGTTAAGAAGCACATGCAGATCAAATATGGAGTGGAATTCGACAGGCTGATAAGATAAAATAACAAATAGGAAACGTTTATTAACTTAACATTAAAGCGTCGGCAAAAATTGTGAGAAAACAGACAGAATTTCTGGTATTTTCAATTTTGTTTGGGTTGATTCTCATTGGTCAGTTATGTATCACGTGCATTAAAACCGTAGATAATTCTATATGCATGTAAATTTGTAAATATGAATAAAGAGAAAGGGAAAACCTACCTTAACCGACGCGTTTTGTCCTTTGTGGGACTTTATGAAGGCCAATCATAGTCTTACAGAGGACGAAACGCGTCGGTTAAAATAAGTTTTCCTTTAAATATCGTTTTCCTTTAAATATCGTTTTCCTTTAAATATCGTTTTCCTTTAAATATCGTTTTCCTTTAAATATCGTTTTCCTTTAAATATCGTTTTCCTTTTAAATATCGTTTTTACTCTATCTGAAATTTTTTGCACACACATATATATATATATATATATATATATATATATATATATATATATATATATATATATTGTAGACATTCTTACTGTGTACAAATGCTTAGGTTGCTATCCCTGTTTGTTTTTTTTCTTATTTTTCTTGAACGTAATAACAACCAGCCTAAATCGGGAATTCTACACAAATCTACAATAGGCCACCTAGTAACGATACTCAGTAATCATAGTCAATCAGACTAATTCGCTAACAATTATCTCACGCCGAGGCTCCCAAAATCTTCAGATTGACTCAAGATCACAAGTATGAGGCATCCATTGATGGATTCGTTTTCTAAGCAGATTATTTAAAGCCAGAAAATATTTTTAGATTGTAAGAATTTTTTTGAGATAATCGTTATTTAGTGATACAAGCCTAAGTAATTAATTACTAATTAACCCATAGCTGAGGGGAGAAAAGATGGATTCATAGCTTTCCCAAGTATATTTGGGCGTAAGTGAATATAACGAATCTAACTGAAATTAGAATTCAGCTCTCCGATTAAAAATACCGGGCCATTATAGATTACACCTCGCGATTACACTTACAGCACCTGGTATTCTTAAGCGGTCTCCCATCTACATGCTGACTAGGCTCAACGTTGCTTAATATGGAGCATTCAGTCATAATCAAACTCATTACATAGTAATAATCAACCAGCTTACCTCACACCGAAGCGTCCAGAGTTGTTTTGCCTAAGTGTTGGGCGTCCAGTGAGAATTGAACATACGACATTGTTGTAAAAGTCAGTCATATATTGCTCGTTATCCATTACCCAATGCCGTTTAGCCTGCTATTCTTATTCGTTTGTCGTTGTGGCACTTGCTCTTCAATGCATTTGAAGAGATTTTTCAAGTAGATTAGGCACCGAAATGTTATTGCTTGTTGAAAACAAACATTAACATACCGCTGATAATTTTGAAAATGTCTTTATCATTTCATTAGTTGGGATGAGGATGTTTCTTGTTCTTTGTTTGCTGATGAATTGAACTGTTGAAACAACACTTGGAAAAGATCGATGTAAATGAACTGAAGTGTATGATCAGATAATTAGGAAAGCATTCATGAATCTCAACCAATTGATCGAAAAATTCAGTTTAAAAAAGAAAACAATATAACGACAAAGAAGAGAAACAAAATGGCGGTTACGAAAATGGGATGTGGAAAAGGATGAAAAACGTCGAGTGATAGTTTTAGCGAATGAAGGAAAAAGAGAGCTTAAAACACAGATATGCGAAAACCGCGAAAACAGCAATAATAATCCTTACATATAATACGCGACATACATTTGTATATTTTTTGTCTATAATGTCCGTGATTTTTTGCTCTGCGAATGTTATCTCATTTCTAGTGGAAACGGCAACTTATCGTATGCGTATTACAACTATATGACAGACAGTTATAAAATAGTTACCAGACCGATTCCGTGAAAAAGCAAAATACAAAGACAATAATTGAAGAATATTTACCGAAAGTGACATACGTTAAAAGTTTTAAATCACAGTAAAGTCTATGCTATGATTTTTAATGGGCATAAATAAACGGGCTGCTCGATCAAGGAATGCCAGACGTTTCCTTATAAGGAAACGGCTGTTATTACCATTACCATTGTAAAGACATGCTGACAATCTATATGCAACTCTAAGCTTAAACCAGAGTCCACCACACGGTAAACAGAATTAATCATAGAAATTAATAGTTAATCAGATGTATTTGGGGTTCATTTTAGTGCATATCTCTCTGGTGTCAATATTATGACCATTTTGTTTTAAGTTCATATTATTTTGATTTCAGGTAAAGATTGGATATTCTTCCAACATTTTGCAGTGAAATCTTCACTTTTTAAAAACTATATTTTATAATTTCCTTTAGATCAGTGATTCTCAACTGTCGAGCCGCGGTACACTAGTGTGCCGCGCGATCTTCTTAAGTGTGCTGCGAAATATTGTCACGGCATATATATGTGTGTGTGTGTGTGTACAGCTTTAGTATTTGAATAAATGAATAAGTATTAAGCTTTCTTTTTCAAATAATTCTTTTCGCTATTCTTCGATTATATTATTTCAAATACTTTGTTTCAATATTCATTTTTTTAAATTTTCCTTCATTCGGATAAATGAATATTAATCCTTTTTTCATATAATTCTACTCAACATTCTTTGTTTTATTTCATAATATTTAAATGTATACCCTTTAAAAATATTAAGTGTGCCGTGATATTTTCATTTGCTCCTAGGCGTGCTGTTGCGTAAAAAGGTTAAATATAGATACATAAAATAATGAAAGCATTAATTTAAACTGATACCAGGAGAATACGAATTAAACTAACACATTTTTTTTTTTTTTTTTTTTTTACATATATTGTGATCATTTTGTTTAAAGTTCATCTTGGTTTAAGATGAAGACTGGGAAATTTCCCAACATATTTCAGAGAAATTTTCACTTTCCAAAATTATAGTTTAGAATTATTTTATTTTTATGGGAAAAAACATTTCGTTAGTTTAAACTGACTCGCGAATGATGTGGTGGTTGAAGGAGCTGAATTCTGTTGCTATTCCAAGTAAAAGAATTGTTGATGAAAATCCATGTCATTGTAGATTGCTCGTAAATATTTATGTAAAAAAAAAAACCAAAAAAAAAAACCCAAACAAAACAGTTCCATTACAAGTCGCTGGAATTGGCTCACCATTGTACAACGCTGAGCTGCTTCGTTGAATCTAAATATACTGTAGAGTGGTGGAATTCCTTCTTCTGGCAAAGAGACTTCTGTTTCTTGAATTATTCTCCGCGGGAGGGTTCATTAGATGCTGCAGTTCACTCACAAATATTTGAATGTCTTGATAATGACAATGCCGCCTGCAGCACACGGCTGTTCCGTGACATTTTCTCATAACCTTTAAACCTGTCCATTATTGTATATACGTACACATATATAACGTTTAGTGAAGTATATATATATATATATATATATATATATATATATATATATATATATATTTTGGTATTTGGGTAGCCCCCACTTCTATAAAGTTTCATTAAAACGACTAACAAGCTACTGCGGTTAAGAATAATTAAATAAAAATTTAACGGTAGTGACTTGTCAATCGTTTTTAATGAACCTTGTGTGTGTGTATATATATATATATATATATATATATATATATATATATATATGTCGAGTTTAGAAGAAACTTTAAAAGAATACGCTAGACGACCGTTCCGTCTTATTTAAGACTCATCAGCAATGCGCATCCACTCCCAAGAATCGAACCCGGGGGCGTTACGATACACCGCAAGCGTCATACCACTAGACCAGAGGGACTCCGTGGCGAAAAAGAAACTGACTAGACTTGATTTAGTGCCGCTACTCACTAAATTCCGGTGGTGAAACACATCCAAGTTGACGAAACCCAATGGATTGTGCCCCAAAGAGCCACGTCTTCATTCCCCCAGATGCTCACTCCAGAGCATTAGAAGATAGATCATGCAAGGATATACAAGTGATATAAATTTGTGTGTGTGTGTGGGGGGGGATTTGAATAACGATTTATAGTAATTCATGGAGTCTAGAAGAATCCTCAATAGAATGCAGAAAGTTTTCTGCACTCTCTCTCTCTGTATATATATATATATATATATAAGATTTTACATCGCTATATTTTAAAACTTAATATATATATATATATATATATATATGATCGAAATAAAAGTATAAAATTTAATATTACAAGACATATTAAAACAATATTAAATAATAAAAAAAAAAAAAAAACTCATATACAAGGTGGGTAAGCAACCGGTTTCGCTCCCGCTCGTCAGGCTTCCACAGGAGATTCAATTTTAAAACAGAATGTACAATGTGAATAGGTGGAAAAAAAAAAGCGACACATATATATATATATATATATATGTGTTTTGATATATCAGAAGTTATATATATATATATTTTTTTTTTTTTTTTTTTCCCTATTCATTGTTTTAATATGTCTTGTAATATTAAATTTTATACTTTTATTTCGATCATTAAATTTTGTACCTACAAAAATATCTTTAAAATATATATATATATATATATATGTGTGTGTGCGTATTTTCTTTCCTCTGGTCCATGTTTATATTCTATTCTTCATGTGTCAAGGCACTTCCCAATGCATTTCCATTGATAAAATAGATACGAAATCGAACATCATGATTAATGCTCTATTCCTTTTTATTGAGCTATATATTTTTAAAAAAACTGTTTGTATAAAAACTATGTATTACAGTAATATACTGGTTCAAATACACACACACACATATATATATATATATATATATCAGTATATTACTGTAGTATATAGTTTTTATGTGGGATATTATTTATATTATGTATATTCACTAATATATAGTTAAAAGATTTGTTATATAACACTGTTATTATAACACCTGGGTAAAAAATATATATCTAAGTGCAAGTATATGTGTATAAACATATGTATGTTTTTATCATATCATATATATATATATATATATATATATATATATATATATATATATATATATATATATTTATAATTTTTTTCACCCTAAACAAGGCAATAAAAGCTACTATGACGCAAGGGGTTACTGAATGTTAAAGAATATTAGAAAAATACACTATTAAGATGAGGGGACAATAAAACAAGTACGGATACAGAAGATAACGATTGACATTGCATTTAAATGTTTGAAGATCAAACTCAACTCGGAAGCTAGAAGCCGGAAGAGATTTCCACAAGCTAGAATTGCGGAAGAAGAAACTGTTAGAATAGAGCTTACGGTTGCATCTAGCCATTTCATCTGGAAAATGATGAGACCTTGCCGCCAATCTAGTACTGCACTTAAATTCATAAATCTATGTACCAGAGAGTAGTGTTCATCAGAACAATTAGCATGAAAGTCTTTGTAGGAAAGGCACAGTGGTGAAAAAGTGACTACCAGATGACAGATGAGGACCAATAATATTGCAGATTCTCCTTTGGATTTTTTGAAAATCTCTACATATACAGCAGGAGTACCAAACTAGCAATTTTCATTGCGAGGAAGAATAGTAGATATATAAATACGTCAGATTGATTCTATCGAGAAAAATTGTCTAGCTCGACACCGTGTACCAACTTTTCAAGCAGCAGACCTAGCAATTTAATATAGTCCACCCACGTCATGTCAGTGGAAAAGGTTAGTCCAAGAAAGTGCAATGAATTACTCTCGTTGGTGTTAGCATCAGCCATGCTGATGGAAGATAAAAATGGTTCTCTTAGGCGACTAAAAGACAGCAGTTTCGTATTGGATGCGTAAAAATTATATATATATATATATATATATATATATATATATATATATATATTTCAAAAACGTTTGGTTAAATAATTTAGACATACTATGTTTATTTTTGTTTTAATCCTTTCAAGTACACGAATCAATTTCTTGGTAGCCGTAAAAAATTGATTATGAAAAATGCCAAAATTTTCTTTCAAATAATTTTTATTTTCCCAAGTACTTTCGGTCTTATCTGAGACCATCTTCAGGGTTTAAGTTGTCTGTTTATGTGTATATGTATTTCTGTGAATTCAAAACATTTTCACAGCTCATTTTACAGTGATTTTTATGATTTAATATCAATTTCAAATTCACGAGTTTTTTCTCCGTACAAGAAAGGCACCATTTTTATTTCCCATTATATATAAATATATATATATATAACTGTAATTAACAATCGGTTTCTTTTGTCCCTCTCGTCCGCGACACTTGTCGCCAATTCACCACAACAGTAAATTGTTGTTTTTCTCACTAAGTCGTGTCCTCGTTCATTCCATTTTTATGTATCATTCACAGTCAAAATTTGCATATCTGCAAGGATAATCTCGTGAAAGAACATCCTACTCTGTGATCTAGCTATTTTAAATATGCGACCCGCGAAGGCGCCATTTCTTTCTCCGTTGTACTGTTTATACCGTGAGGCACGTTCGAATCTTTTCTTGCGCTGGAAGTAAATTATTTTATTCTTGATTTTATTCTAGCTTTGTAAAAAGGACATGCAACCCTGGGCCTCTTTGCCCTCTGCTGTAGTTCACTACAAAAACTTTGCTGCTTTAAACATTTAAGAACTTATATATATATATATATATATATATATATATATATATGATAATGATTAGGTTTACTGGTAGGTAAGTTAGTTGAATGTATCGCACCCGGCCGGAAGTTACTGCCGGCTACTCAAACATCTAAAAGCGTCACCGCGGAAAACATAACGAATGCCGTTAACTTCCGGTGACTAAGCGTTTTTCAGTCAACGTCTCACACAAACTAAGAAAAAACGAAACATTTACATATACTAACTTTCCTAACCAAAAACAATTACCAGAAACTACTTTATATACACATGGTGTCCGAATGGAATCCATGTGTACAGCCAAAAAGTAGAAGGTAATTTTCAGTCATCACCCCAAATATATCGCTGACAGGCTACGTTGCCGACCTCAGCCTATATATACACAGCGGATTTTTTCCACCAAATTAATCTTCTCGGCTGATTTTTGGCCTCGGGGTTGAGCGACGAGCTCCCCCCTCTCACCTACGCTGACCACACGAAGCAGCAGCAGCCTATCCTCGGTTACATGATATGCACTAGCCTATCCTCGGCTACATGATATGCACTAGCCTATCCTCGGCTACATGATATGCACTAGCCTATCCTCGGCTACATGATATGCACTAGCCTATCCTCGGTTACATGATATGCAATAGTCTGCCCTCGATTACATAATATGCAATAGTCCTTTTCAGGACTAACCTAGCCGCGTCCTTTTATTAGGACTACCAAGCTGCGATCCTGCGCGACACTCCACCCAAGGACGAACTGACTACACCACAGCACTGTCCGCGTCGATCCTCTCTCTCTGCAAGTACAGACATCCAGGGATCGACTGGACCTAGAACATCGCTGGTTCCATTCGGCCTACCTCCAAGCTGTCGCCTTGAGACCTGACAACACTCCTCCAAGACTACACGACCGAACTACTACAAACGATTATCTGTATATATTCGTGCCAGATTTATTTAATAAAATTTGGCTTAAACTTTTACATCCTCGTTTTGTTGTCCTTGCTTCGATCGTATTATCTTATATTATTTTTCCGTTTGCGGGTTAACAGTCAACCTGCTTAGCGCCGCAACAAGTGGTGACCCCCCCGATATTTACGATCGAGCAAGATGGCAACTGACGAGTGGGAACAGAACACTCTCATAAATGTGGCAATGCCACTCACAAACCTCCCTCCGTACAACGAGCAGAACACCAAGAACTGGTTTTTTACAGCTGGAAGCCATTTTCTCGGTACGGAAAATCACATCACAACAAGCAAAATTCGTCAACGTGGTACAAGTTTTGCCACCTTCAGTTGTCGACGAAGTAGCCGACATCTTGGAACACGTACCCGAGCAGGAGCCATATATACTCGCCTCAAGGAGGCTATTCTGAAACGAACCGGCCGTTCGGACGAGGAACTGCTCCGGGAACTTTTTACCCACGTCACCAGGGCGACAGAACACCCTCACAGCTGCTACGCTTCATGAGGAGCCGACTGGGGAAACATTCCATGGCCGAATCAATCTTGCGCGAACTGTGGATGGACAAGTTACCCACTACCATAACGCAGATATTGGCACCAATCGCTGATAACACTCCACTGGACCAGTTAGCAAACTCCGCTGACCGCATCGCAACTAAACTGGACCAAGGAGTGTGTGCCGTTAAACGCCCAGACGACACATCAGCCAAAGAAACAGACCTGGAAAAGGCAGTAGCTGACCTGCAGCATCAGCTGCAGGATATACGAATGCTCCTTTCCCGCACATCGAGAGGCCCGATGCCGGCGACCGGCGGTTGGCGACGGAGAGCACGGAGTACCAGCAGGGGTCGACGAGTCGACCCGGAATTATGCTGGTACCATCACAGATTCGGCACCAGGGCAAAGAATTGCTCGGCACCCTGCAAATACAGCTCCAAAACCAAGTCGGAAAACTAAACAGCCGGCGGGTAGGGCGGCAGAACCTCCCGGCAAAAACATACGAAGCCGCCTTTTCTACGTATGGGACCGACGGAACAACATAAAGTTTCTAGTGGACACGGGAGCAGCTATCAGCGTTATACCCCCCAAAGAACAGCAAGACCGAAAGGCGACCCCGTATAAACTCCAGGCAGCAAACGGCTCGACGATCGAGACATATGGAGCCAAGACACTGACTCTGAACATCGGTATGCGGCGCGATTTTACATGGACTTTCACCCAGGCAGACGTAAAAACGCCAATACTCGGTGCAGATTTCCTGGCCCATTATGATCTAGCCGTGCACATGAATACGAGAACTTTATCAGACAATACCACGAACATTGCTGTTAAAGGCACCCTCTCGACACAACACCACTGGAATCAGTGTGACAACTTGCCACGGACGAGAGTACATCGAGATCCTAAACAGATACTCGGACCTCATTCAACCACTCGCAGGTACCGGTCCGGCAAGACACCAAACACAGCACCATATAAAGACCAGTGGACAGCCTACTTTTTTCCCACCCACGACGACTTCCTCCTCATAAGCTGGAATACGCCCAAAAGGAGTTTAACAACATGCTGCAGGACGGATTTATACGACCCTCCGATAGCCCATACGCCTCACCCCTACATCTCGTACCTAAGCCGGGAAGCACAGACTTTAGGGTATGTGTCGATTATAGAAGATTAAACGCTACAACCATACCCGATCGCTATCCGATCCCGCATATTCACGATTTCGCCTCAGGGTTGCAGGGCACTCGCGTCTTTTCGAAGATAGACCTAACTAAGGCCTACCACCAGATCCCCATAGCTCCGGAGGACATTCCAAAGACAGCCGTAACCACTCCCTTTGGTCTCTTTGAATACCTCAAGATGCCCTTTGGCCTGAGGAATGCTGCACAAACGTTCCAACGCTTCATAGATGAGGTACTGCGCGGCTTAACGTACGCGTATGCCTACATCGACGACATACTGGTAGCCAGCATAGATGAGAACACACACAAAAAACATCTAAACGAAGTGTTCCAAAGGATAGCACTTTATGGACTCCGGCTGAACATGGACAAATGCACTTTCGGGGCATCTGAGGTGAACTTCTTAGGCCATCATATCGACAAGGACGGTATCACACCATTACCCGAGAAAGTCGACGCGATACAAAACTTCCCTACGCCGACATCCACAAAGCAAATCAGACGATTTATCGGTATGATAAATTTTACCGCAGGTTCATCCCCAACTGCTCGACAATTCTCTCCCCGTTAACAAACATCATAGAGCGGAAGAACAAACAAATTACCCTAGAGGGAGATACCTTGCGGGCTTTCGAAACGGCAAAGACAGCGCTGATAAACTTCACAAAACTCTCATTCATCGAAAACGACCCGAAACAAGAATTTTCCTTACAACAGACGCTTCCGACGTTGGAATAGGAGCAGTAGTGGAGCAGCAAGTGAACATGACGAGACAGCCGATAGCCTTCTTCTCAGCTAAACCCTCTGCAGCCCAGAGAAGATACAGTACCTTCTCACGAGAACTCCTGGCGATCTACCTGTCCATACGTCATTTTCGACATCTTCTGGAAGGCAGACATTTCACTATCTTCACGGATCATAAACCACTGATCAACGCGATGAATGTCAGCGCAGACAAGTATACATCCCGTGAAACACGTCACCTCGACTACATCTCACAGTTTACGACGGACATCAGACACGTCCAAGGAAAGAACAACACCGTCGCAGACACATTGTCCAGAACAGACGTCAATACCATGGATAACGACGTTTGGAGCCAGGAGCTGATAGCCGACAAACAAAAAGACGATACGACGATACCTGACATCATTAAGGAGACTTCTTTGAAACTGCAGGAATTCCCGTGTCCGTTCAGCGATAAAACTCTTTTCTGTGACACCGCACTGGATACTCCGAGACCGTACATTCCTCCATCTCTTAGAAAAAAAGTATTTCTCCATCTCCACAATCTATCCCATCCGAGCAAGCGAGCAACCGTCAAGCTTATCGCCGATCGATTTGTGTGGCCCAACATGAATTCAGACATTAGGAATTGGGTCTCAACATGCATACAATGTCAGAAATGCAAAATTCAGAGGCACACAAAATCACCAGTTGGAACATTCGCCACACCGACGCACGTTTCAGCCACATCCACGTTGACCTCGTCGGGCCTCTACCAATGTGCCAAGGGTACCAATACCTTCTAACAATCATAGACCGTTTTTCGAGATGGCCAGTCGCTGTGCCGATTAAGGACATTTCCGCTACCACAGTTTCTAAAGCCATTCTCACCAACTGGATTACTAACTTTGGCGTACCACAAGTTCTCACTACAGATCGGGGACCACAATTTCAGTCCTCGCTTTTCCGAGAATTCTCTCAACTTTTGGGTGTCAGACACATTAAAACGACGGCTTACCATCCTTGCGCAAACGGCCTCGTGGAGAGATTTCACCGATCCTTAAAGACGTCCCTGTCAACCAAACTCAACATACACAACTGGGTCGACAACCTCCCCATGACCATGCTCTCTTTGCGGAATACCCTCAAGACGGATTTAGGGTGTTCGACAGCAGAGCTCGTGTTTGGTACGCCTCTCTCCTTACCAGGGCAATATTTTCACCTTCCGCAGTACTCTTGCACATCCACACCAAGTTCTTTCGTGCAAGATCTGCGCCACAAAATGGACAAACTTACATACACTCCCCCACGAAAACAAACCACAAGCTCCTACTTACCACAGAATTTGGATACCTGCGATTTTGTTTTTGTTAGGAACGACGCCGTAAAAAAACCTCTCACACCTAGCTACCAAGGCCCTTTCAAAGTTCTGAAGCGTTCTAAGAAATTTGTCACGATCATGCGCGGCAAAAACAAAGATACAGTCTCCATCGACCGACTTAAACCAGCTTGGTTAGAGGAAACTTCTCCCGAGCCAGACTTACCAACAACGACGGAAGATGAAACAACAACACCAGTCGTACGAACAAAATCAGGCAGAAGAGTTCATTTTCCTGCCAAACTAAAGACTTACATTCTTTTGTGAATTGATCACGATCAATCCTCTAGGAAGGGGCCTTATCGCACCCGGCCGGAAGTTACTGCCGGCTACTCAAACATCTAAAAGCGTCACCGCGGAAAACATAACGAATGCCGTTAACTTCCGGTGACTAAGCGTTTTCAGTCAACGTCTCACACAAACTAAGAAAAAACGAAACATTTACATATACTAACTTTCCTAACCAAAACAATTACCAGAAACTACTTTATATACACATGGTGTCCGAATGGAATCCATGTGTACAGCCAAAAAGTAGAAGGTAATTTTCAGTCATCACCCCAAATATATCGCTGACAGGCTACGTTGCCGACCTCAGCCTATATATACACAGCGGATTTTTTCCACCAAATTAATCTTCTCGGCTGATTTTTGGCCTCGGGGTTGAGCGACGAGCTCCCCCCTCTCACCTACGCTGACCACACGAAGCAGCAGCAGCCAAGGCCAGCAGACATCAGCAGCAGCTAGTGCCAGCAGAGCAGTCCGGTCTCCTCCTCATCAGCAGCAGCAGCAGCTAGAGCCAGCAGAGCAGTCCGGCCTCCTCCTCATCAGCAGCAGCAGCAGCTAGAGCCAGCAGAGCAGTCCGGCCTCCTCCTCATCAGCAGCAGCAGCAGCCAGCAGAGCAGTCCGGCCTCCTCCTCATCAGCAGCAGCAGCAGCTAGAGCCAGAGCAGTCCGGCCTCCTCCTCATCAGCAGCAGCAGCAGCTAGAGCCAGCAGAGCAGTCCGGCCTCCTCCTCATCAGCAGCAGCAGCAGCTAGAGCCAGCAGAGCAGTCCGGCCTCCTCCTCATCAGCAGCAGCAGCAGCTAGAGCCAGCAGAGCAGTCCGGTCTCCTCCTCATCAGCAGCAGCAGCAGCTAGAGCCAGCAGAGCAGTCCGGTCTCCTCCTCATCAGCAGCAGCAGCAGCAGCAGCTAGAGCCAGCAGATATCAGCAGCAGCCTATCCTCGGCTACATGATATGCACTAGCCTATCCTCGGCTACATGATATGCACTAGCCTATCCTCGGCTACATGATATGCACTAGCCTATCCTCGGTTACATGATATGCAATAGTCTGCCCTCGATTACATAATATGCAATAGTCCTTTTCAGGACTAACCTAGCCGCGTCCTTTTATTAGGACTACCAAGCTGCGATCCTGCGCGACACTCCACCCAAGGACGAACTGACTACACCACAGCACTGTCCGCGTCGATCCTCTCTCTCTGCAAGTACAGACATCCAGGGATCGACTGGACCTAGAACATCGCTGGTTCCATTCGGCCTACCTCCAAGCTGTCGCCTTGAGACCTGACAACACTCCTCCAAGACTACACGACCGAACTACTACAAACGATTATCTGTATATATTCGTGCCAGATTTATTTAATAAAATTTGGCTTAAACTTTTACATCCTCGTTTTGTTGTCCTTGCTTCGATCGTATTATCTTATATTATTTTTCCGTTTGCGGGGTTAACAGTCAACCTGCTTAGCGCCGCAACAAATGTGTCCTACCAAATAATTTTACTCGTCAGAGTCTATCAAATACATTTACAAATCTACCATTCGTCCGTGCATTGAATACTGTTGCCATATCTGGTCTGGCGCTCCTGCTATTCATCTCGAGGTTTTCGACAAAATACAAAGAAGGATCTGCAATATTATCGGTTCTGACCTGGCATCTCAGCTTCAGCCACTTAACATGACTTCCCTCGATCTTTTCCAGAAATAGTTTCATGGCAATTGTTCTAATGACTCTCCCACCTCGACAGATTGAATTTAACCGTAATACTAGATTAGCAACTAGATTCGCCATAAACTGTTTTCCTGACTCCTTCTTTTTTTCTTTTTTTTTTTTTTTGTCCTTTCTCCTCATTAACGTCTTCTCATTCTCTTTCCTTCCCAGTAACTCCTTGCGTCCTAGTGATACTATCGCCTTGCTTGGGGTGAAATGATTAAAAAATGATATGCATATAATGTTTAGAATTTGAGGGCGTGTTAATATTGAGGGCAAAATTTTTATAGATATAGACATAGAAATCAATAGTTCATGGTTACTGGCGGTTTCAGGTCTTAAGCAGTGATAAAATGACTGTTTAAGGCGTGGATTATTGAATGGTAACTGTAATCACTCGATACTGATATCTATGTACATATTCATGATATATATATATATATATATATATTACTTTATTATAATTTTATCATATAGACAAAACTATTTTACTCACTACAAAGATGCAACTTGGTTTCAGTGTATTTCAACTGCACATCGACGGGTGATTTTTATGGCTTCTGCTCTGACGAGCTATTTTCACTGGTGCCCTGATTACATGGATATAAGCGTGCTACTAGGTTGGAATCTCGTTCCCACCTTTTTACTGTCGAAAAACTTAAATGTAACCGCCTCTTCTACTCCAATAGCTTCTTCTCTCGCTGGGATTCCCAAGCGGTCACCTATCTAGGCATTGACCAAGCATGACGTTGCTTAAATTCGCTTATCGTACGGGATTTCAGTGAGATGTGGAAGTAAGCCTTTAATTTTTATTTTCAGGAATAAATATTTCGATAAATATGCCTTCCGTCGATGTCTTTTATCTTGTACATTGTAATAAAAATGTGAATCAACTGACAGCCATAAAAACAGTTACCCCTACTAAGTTTACCATACGTCAAGTTTACCTTGACTATTGCTGCCACATGATTTGGCTTCAGTCCCCCCCCCACCGTAACATAGTTTCCCTGTGTTTCTTCTATAAATACTTTCAAGGTAATTGTTCAGATGAACTTTCCTCTGTGGTACCTAGACGTTATGAATTTAAGCATAGTACTAGATTGGCGAAGGGTCTCATTATTTTACACTTGAAATGATTAAATGCAACTGTAAGTTCTATGCTAATACTTTCTTCTCCTGCACTTCTCACCTGTGGAACTCTCTTCTGGCTTCTTGCTTTCCAGTTAACTTTGATCTTCAAGAATTTAAATGTAATGTCAATAATTATCTTCTTTCTTCATAATTCCTCTTTTTTATCTTTCTTTTCCTAAATGTTTCTCTTTTCTCTTACACTTTCACACACACAGTAACCCCTTGTCTTTTAGTGGCTCCACTGTGAAATGATTTAAAAAATTGATAGAGTACAGGCTCAACCCAAAGGCTTATTTGCATTTTTGACAACGTGTGGTATATGAAGAGCGTTTTGGTGCATTTTGGCGCGGTATTTGGGGCGCTGGCGTTTTGACACGGTCGTTTTGTCGCCAGCCAATAAAAACTTGCATTCCTCTAAGTCTTTGACGAAACAAGCAATGAAAATGACAAAGCACTTTTTCCATACCAAAAAGATTGACGCCAAATTAGCTAGCGCCCAAAATGGCCATGCCAAATTGCCATCCCCCAAACGGCTGCGTCCAATCATTTCATTCCGATGGGGAGAACCTACCATGATTTATTATCGGTGATAAATAGGCTGACAACATTACTGAATAGACTGGACGATCTACCATAGAAACACAGATATCGGTATGCAATCGAGACATATCTAGGGAGCTGGTTGTGTGCTCAGCTACGCCATGAAAACAGCCGCTCATGGGACAAATGATAATAATTATAATTAAAAGTTCGTCTGCTATAGTTGGTCTATTAATAAGTTTTCATTATATTCTAATGAGCATTAATGATTACTATACAGTAATTATTCCGGACTAATTTCTTCATCTTAGTTTTAGCCGCTGTATCCGTCTACCTTTCTCAGGGGTATGAGATATTCGATAGCTAACTTGTTCTAATCTCTTTTATCTGACATATCCGATTCCTACAGCGTTATGGCAATATTTAAAGACTTTCCAATTTTCGAAAGTTTCTTCTTGATTCTTGATAAAATCCAAAGAGGAATCTGATATGTTATTGGTTCTGACTGGTAACTCGGCTAGCAGTCTCTTTCTCTGTGAATGTTCTAGAAATAATCCCATAGTAATTGTTCTGGTGAGCTTTTCTCTTTGCTGCCTTGACTTTACGAATTTAAATGCTCGATGTAAGTTCTATGCAAACGGCTTCTTTTCTCGCATTTCTTACTTGTGGAAGTCTCTTCCGGGTTATCGCTTGGCAGTCAACTTTGATCTTTAAAAAATGTAAATGCAATGCCAATCGTTATTTTCTGTCTTCTTAATTCCTGATTTTTTTTATTTTTATTGTTTTCGCTCCTTAATAACGTTTTTCTTTTTCTCGTTTTTTCTCACTCAGTAACCTTCCTTGTGTCTTAGTGGCTTTATTGCCTTGCTTGGGTTGAAATGGTTAAAAAAAGTACACAGAAAAGACCAAATAGCCTTATTTTCTTACCTTTTGTGGCTTGTTATTTTCTTCGGGTTTATTTTTTTCCCTTTCTCGACAATTCCTTGAATCTCGCAATTCGTTTTTCTTACTATTCTATTGGCGGTAATTGCTTTCGTTCATGTTTCGAAAGGAGGTTAATATTTACGGGCTACCGTGCACGTAATACCTATTTTATTGAAACCTTCACCAAATGTTAGAGATGATGAAAAACATTTTCTCCGTCTGAGGCAAAACTCACACGACTGAAGAATTTCAGTCCCTGTAACTTTTCATGGACCTACGTATCACCGCGAGTGGCCCAGGCTTCTAGGCGATGGCAAAATTTTATCGAATCACCATCTATAGATTGGTTGCTAACAAAAGCTATAGAACCCAATATGTCACTTGCTATTTAAATATAATGGACTCATACATTTCCGAAGGGGAGTTCTGTATTAGTGAATGTAACTATCACAACTGGAATTCGAACCCTTGACCCAACACTGCATCAAAGGCTTAATTGACAAATACGATGTCTTCTAATGGATCTTCACCATAATTCTGCTGTTTATGCCCAGAAAAAGCAGGCGTACAGAAAGATTAAAATGACCAATGAACACAACAGTCTGATCTTTGATTTTAGGCAGATTTTATACTATATATATGGTGGAATCTTCCGTCGTATTCGACGTATGAGGATCAAGCAGCTCAGTTCCTAGGAACCAAACAGTCAGACACCAGTACATATGATTTAATTATAGTGGTGAAGGTTTTATACAGAACCAACCACACCTTTTGAAGACCTAGTGCAGTACGAGCCACAATGTCCCCAAACAACCCTCCGCAGGTTTTAAATTCAGGGTTGTCCTTCTCCTAGACTAGTTGCCATCCAAGGCTATAGAACCCATTCCATCCTTCTATTTATACATAAATGGAGGAAGAAGAGGATTAATACCTTTCCCAAGGGTATTAGAATGTAAGTGAAGGATTCGACTGAAATTCGAACTCGGCTTTCCGATTCTTCAATCCGTGCCGCTACTCCATATATATATATATATATATATATATAAACGTTAAACGTTATTTGTTTTGGGTACTTCCGTTTAATTTTTTTTAATTAATTAAAAAGAATCTTAGAAAACAAAAATAGTTCCGACATATTCATTGAAAAATCTTATGAATGACAATATCATTATCATCTGTTTCGTGATTGTGTGTGGTCATAGGGTCGTTTCGTAACTAAGCCCTTGACCAGCTCCTTCCACGTGTCTCTGGTGTGTGTCTTTTCTCTGTAAGGATCTTCCAGTTCACTCAGTGACGTTTTCAGTCGATTTTTTCTCTTCCTGTATCTTCTTCTTGCCAAATGTTTGTATTGCCAAATGTTTGTATTGTCGGATTGTATTGGAAAATGTGATGATCCTTATGACATTTTCATGTCATTTCAATTTTCTTTTCTTCGATGCTCCAATGGGTCTTCGTCGTAATTCTGCTGTTAATGTTCGGGAAAACAGGCGTACAGAAAGATTGAAATGGCCAATGCATGCTATAAAATGTTATTTAATTCTAGGCAGATGTTCTTTTGCTATGTCATATACTGCATTTGCTGACATAAGACACTCGTATTTATATCGAAAGGGCATGTAAACGAATAAGTTATCGTTTGTCGATTAGGATCGAGACAATAATTTAGGATTCATTAAAAAGAACGATTGTAAAGAGAAAATGATATTAGTTTAAAACATGGTAAACATCGAAAAATAATCTACAAAGCATTTCAGCGAATGAGGAAAGAAATCAAAGTAAAGCACCACTTCTGCCGCATTTTCCCATAAGCAAAGAGAACAATGCATTTCAGAAAATAATCTGTTTTTCCCGTTTCTATAGAAAATTTACTTCTATTAATAGTCGAGTGCTTCATAAAAAAGAGAGGGAAAAGGTAAAATAAAAATATGGAGTCCAATCACTTAGCAATTGACGTCAGCATATCTCCTCTTAACAAAAACAGCTACAAATTTACAAGCCTTCAGCCTATAACATGAAGGGAGATTTTATACCAGAAAAAAGTCCTGTTAGAAAGTAATCAAGACACTTTCTTCAATTATTCCCAAAAGCTTTCTTCATAATTGCAATTGTTATTACCAAAATTATATCGAAATCGTAATGAAGATAACAATGGTATCAAGAATATTTCACGCAAATATTTAGACATATAAACTGTTTGGACGCACTGAATATATACTATATATATATATATATATATATATATATATATATATATATATATATATTATTTATTTAAAAATATGATTTCAACACGCTACATAAGAGTTCTCATGTTTCAAAACAAGAGCCGAAAACTTCAGTATAATTATTTGAATTAAATTGAATTAAAGTACTAAGCTCTGTTCCATCTTCAAGCGAAATTTTTTTGGGAATCGTGTATATATATATATATATATATATATATATATATATATATATATGTGAGAGAGAGTGTGTGTTTTATTTTATGTATTTGGGCAGCAACCTTTCGTTTAAACATCTTTCATTAAATACTGCAGACAAGGACGTTATAATTAATTTTTTATTTAATTTTTCCAGCATACATACGTTTTTCCGTTTTGTAGGAGTAAGGGGGTATCAAATTTTTCCATAATTTTTATTGTCCCAAGAGCTTTCGACTACGTCTATAGCCATTTTCAATTGGGTCTTGTTTTACTGAGCTACTTTTTCATGTTTTTGGGGTTGTTTTGAATAGTACTGTTCATTCCGAGCCTTCGCGTGTTGAGCACGGCTGGAATTCGCGTGAGCATCTTTCTATTAAAAAAAAAAAAATTTTAACATTCCATTTCCACTGTTAAATTCGCAGAAATTAATTCATATTAGGAGAGAGATGTTTGACATACATAGACTCTCTAATAGCGAAATGTTTCTAGTAATGTAATTTCTATAGAATTTTAGTGTTTTCGACCAGAATTTTTACATTAAATCGAGCACTATTTTATTAATACCATCTCCCTCTCTCACTCTCTCTCTCTCTCTCTCTCTCTCTCTCTATATATATATATATATATATATATATATATATATATATATATATATATATATATATATATAAATGAATATAAGATACCGCACATTGTGTGAAAGGGTTAATAAAATGGTGCTTGATGTACCAGAACAGAATTTATAAGTATATATTTATAAATGTACATGTTATTCCTCACCAGTTGCACGACTCGGACGGAGTTTCAAGCCCAACGCAATCTTCAATCCTCATGAAACTCTGAGTCGTGCTACCCGTCAGGAATAATATATATATATATAATTATTTATTTAAAAATATATATTTTTCCCACATATATATATATATATATATATATATATATATATGAAGAAAAATATATACGGAAAAAACAAAACAAAAATCCTTATATACAATTATGCTGTTTTAATGTTAATATGTCAACGTCGGACGTTTCGGTATAATAAACCATTTTCAGGACATATTCAGAAATATAACATTATCAATACAACATGACGTCTTTGTCATGTTGTATTGATAATGTGTGTGGTTATTCCAAAAAAAAAATAAATAAATAAATGTGTAAAAATTCACCTTCCTCTCTGCTGCTTAGAGGGCAATTCATCTTCCTCTCTGATAGCTTAGGGGGAAATCTCTGACTGATGCCAAATCAATCGGATTTCGATCATGGCTTGAGGCAATCGGATGTCTATCCACACTGATGAGCTCTGATACAGAGAAACAGTCTGTCTGTGGATGACAATATATATGTGTGTGTGTGTGTGTGTGTGTGTGTGTGTCGAAACAGCCGTGCAGTGCTTTCTGCATTCTGTTGAGGTTTCTTCAAGATTCGATGAATTGCTTAATTATGCTTATCTCAAATCCTCCTAATAAATTCTATAACTGCTTGAACCGGCTTCTAATGCTCTGGATGGAACGGCTTGGGGGTAGTAGTCGTGACTCGTGGGTGCACAGTCCTATGGTAAGGGAAACTCTGATGAGTTCCACCACGGAATATATATATATATATATATATATAACTATCATAGCTATATATATATACATAGTTATCATAGCTAATTATATATATATATATATATATATATTATATGATAGTTATATATATATATATATATATATATATATATATATATATATATATATATATATATATATAACTATCAATATATATATATATAAATATATATATATATATAACTATCATAGCAATATATATATATATATAACTATCATAGTTATATATATATATATATATATATATATATATATATATAGCTATATATATATATATATATATATATATATATATATATATATAGCTAGCATATTCCAGAAGACAACAAGCTATCCATTACAGCACCTAGTATTCCCATGCGGTCACCCATTTAGTTACTGACCGGGCTCGACGTTGCTTAGGTTCAGTGATCGTACGGGAAGGGATGTTTCAACCTGATTTAACCGTAAGCCATAAACTGTGTTCTTCAGTCTTGGTTGGCACCAGTCTAAGAGAAGGACAAATCTGAATTAATATTATGTGTAACTCTGTCAAATGGCATCCCATGATAACTAGATATGGATTACGAACATTTAACATGGGTATATTTATTACCCGAGCAAAATAAAAAGTAAAACTGCAAAAAGGAATAAATAAAGGGATTCTGTTGAAATGCCTTTTTCGTGAGTTCGTATATTCAAAGTTCACATGAAAAATTGAAAGAGCCTTGCATTGGAAAAGAGTTCTTTTTTTTTATTTTATTTGATTTGATGGAATTATTAAACACACATGTTTGTAATTAAGTAAGCTTATAACCCTCGGGACATGGAACGCCGGGACATTGAACAACTACGGCCAGTTTGATAATATTAAACAAGAGATGTACAGGCTTAACGTCAACATTCTAGGTGTTTGTGAAACCAGATGGCCAAACAACGGTGACTTTGTCAGCGAAAAACACAATAATTTATGCAGGCGGTGAGACGAACGACAAAGGAGTAGGACTAATACTAGATAACGAACTTATGAAATGCGTTCTAGGATAACACAAATTTGCCGAAAGAATTCTGCTAGTGAAGCTGAAAGGGGAGCCTTTCAACGTAGCTATTATAGTAGTGTACTCACTGACGACACAAAGCAAGGGAAATCGTTCTACTCCACGCTGGACAGTGCCAGGGCTCTATGCAAATAACAGGAAGTCATCATTATCAAGGTAGACTTAAACGTCAAAGTAGGCAGGGAAAGTGTAGTATATATAGAAGGAAGATTCGGATTAATAACCTACAACGAACGCGGAGAAAAATGAATCCAATGGTGCACAGCCAATGACCAGGTTATAGCCAACACATGGTTCCAGGAACACTCGAGACGACTATGGACATGGAGGAAAAAGCTAAAAAACCAAATTGATTATATAACCATCAACAAAAGATTCAGGAATGGAATGATTCATTGCAAAACCTACCCAGTTGCCGACTGCGGAAGCGATCATCGCTCTCTTATATGTAAACTAAGAGGGAAACTGCGGAAACTGAAGAAGCCTAACGCAGCACCCAAACTGCAATACAACAAACTCCTGAGCGATCCTAACCTAAAAGAAAAATACATAGACAATGTGGAAAGAAGATACAAGGCACGCAATGGAAACTTGAAATGAGACACTCTATGAGAAGCTTTTGTGACATCAGCAAACGATATTATCCCAAAGGAGACAGGACGGAGGAGGAAAGAATGAATGACTGATGATTTTCTCGACATGATGGAAAGAAGACAGAAAATTCGGTCAAGATACGGTACGGAATACGGAAAATTACACAATGAAATAAGGAGCAAATGCAGGCAAGCCAAAGAAGAATGGCTAAACGAAAAATGTGCAGAAATAGAAAGATTGAGACACGCACAAACAAATAAGACAACTAACAGGACAGAAGACATGCTCGTCAACAGGCTGCCTAAAATCAAAGGATGGAACGCTTATATTAGAGAAGGAAAAAAAATTCAACTCTGGAGCGAGTATATTGGAGAACTCTTCCACGACGTAAGGGAACAACCAGCAATACACAGAACTATCGACGGACCTGGAATTCTGAAAACCGAATTAAAAGCCGAATTGGCCAAATTGAACAGAAACAAGGCAGCTGGGCCAGACGGAATTGTAACGGAAATGCTGACAGCCTTAGATGACTTTGGCATAGACAAGATCACCGAAATAACAAATGAAATCTACAACAGCGGGGATATACCGGAAGACTTCAGCAGATCTATCTTCATAGCTATGCCTAAGAAAACAGACGCAAACAATAAGCCTAATGAGCTACGTGATAAAACTCATCATCCGTATTCGAATGAACAGAGCGCGCAGCAGAATCAGCCCAGAGAGAGGGCAAGAACAGTGCGGGTTCGTTAAAGACACTGGAACAAGGAACGCGATATTTATGTTCAGAATGTTACCAGAAAGAGCGATCCAGATGCAGAAGGACGTGTGCCTATGTTTCATAGAAAAACGCAAAGGCCTTCGACAAAGTAAGCCACAAGGATCTGATGGAACTGCTCAGCAACCTTTATATACTCGGGAAAGATATCAAAATAATCAAGGACCTATATTGGCAGCAAACAGCATGCATGTGCATAAGGAACGAGTTCAGTGAATATACAAAAATAGAAAGGGGTGTAAGGCAAGGATGCGTCTTCTCACCTGATCTATTCAACCTATACAGTGAAGCAATTCTGAGAGAATTGCAAACCCTACCGGGATTTAGCATTGGCGGCCACAATCTTAACATAAGATACGCAGATTACACAGTACTGATAGTAGATACGGAAAAGAAATTACAAAATATTCTACAGAAGGTAGCGACGGAAAGTGAGAAGAAAGGACTAAGTATAAACTACAAGACAGAGTGTATAGTCATCAGTAAGAGGATGAAATCGAAATGCGATTTGAAGGTCGAAAACACTAGAATGAATCAAACGCGAAAGTTTAAATATCTGGGATGCATGTTGACAGAGGACGGTAAGTGCGACACTGAGATCCGTAGACGTATTGGGATGGCCAAGGACACATTCCAAAAGCAGGACAGAGTATTGCAAGACAGGAGGATTTCTTTGGTAACAAAGAAAAGAATACTGAACTGTTACGTGATATTTGTCCTTCTTTACGGCAGCGAATGTTGGACGATTTCCTCAAAGATGAAGAAGGGACTCGAGACGACAGAGATGTGGTTCTACAGTAAGATGCTAAGGATATCATAGAACGAGCGTGTGAGCAATGATGTGGTCTTAGTGAGGTTGTAAACAAGGAGGAGGCTTATACTTGATATCAGGAAGAGGCAGCTAAAGTTTTTGAGAGACATAATGAGGAAGGAGGCCCTGGAGAATCTGATACTCACGGGTTGAATAGAGGGAAATAGAGACAAGGGAAAACAATGCGTGACACCCCTGGCGGACTTAAGCAAGTGAATGACAGAACGTTGTCTGGAGGAGGAAACAGAGGGAGGGAACTTGTTGAGAGCTGCAAGGGATAGAGGGCGGTGGAGAGCCGTGATCACCTACGTCCTGAAATGACATGGTATGTAAAAACGAAAGAAAGGGCATTTTTATTCTGTATACTATGTGTTCAATGCTAAATATGGTTCGCTGAATACCAAGGGATACCCGAGAGGTCAAACAAGACACGTCCTATATATAAGCAACCGTTGGCTAGACAAAAAAAGACGGTAAGACATTTGCGCCTTTTTCTATAAACTGCTTCTGGCAACGCCATCTAGCGGTTGTTAGCAGTAGATCTTTGGAAGACAAATAACGTAATCGTACACTGTATTTATTTGTGCTTTTATTGTCTATTAAGGGTTATTGTTTTGTTTTTGATGAATCATACTATAGTCATACTTACAAAGGTGCCCACAAGAAACCTTTTCGAATAGTGAGGCATTAACTATCAGGATTTTCCCAATTATATTTTGTAACAAAAATATTGTGACGCCAGCAAGAAGAAAGGAACACAAACACAGACGAAAATGTTTGAAAAACTTGTATTGTAGGAAAAGAGAGGAAAGTTTCATTGGAAACAGTCGGGATTGCGGAACTTATCTGAAAGATGCGTCCTTTTAACAGTTTTATATTTCCTGTGTCGTTTTGGCTGGGTTGAAGAAAATAGTCTTGACTTCTGTGCTTCAGTTGCAGTCTAAATCCCCACACGTGTCCTGGTGTTTAGATGACGGAGAGGGCAGACGGGGAACGTGTTGTCTCTGAGGTTCCCAACAAGCAAAAGAGGAAGAGAGCTTGTAAAAACCGCTCTCGTGGGGGTTTGGTGAAAATCTAAAAAGGTAGCCTGTGATTGGTTGTTTTTCATCCAATCACAGGGCACCCAGTTAGCGAATCCGTAACAATTTCAATATAACCGAGAATCACTATGAAAATTCGGTTGATGCCCTCAGCTCTGTGGGGATAGTTAAAACATTGTCCACTACTTTCGTTTACTGTCATTCAGCGTCATACCTTGTATCAGTTTTAGAACATTTGGTATCGGCGATAAAGAAATTGAACTCAGGTTGTACGAGGAACAGTTTTTCTCCAACATCGTAAAGACATTGCAAATCTAAATATTATCCTGAGAATTCAAGTCATGTTTTTAAAGACAAAGAAATTGAACTCAGGTTTGTACAAGAAGCAGTTTATCTCTAACACCGTAAAGACATGGCAAATCTAAATATTATCCTGAGAATTCTAGTCATGTTTTAAATAAGCTCATCAGATATTTCCTCACATACAGCTGTCATGCAAAGCGTTCATATCGTTCAAAAATGTCCAAACTATCAAATATATATAACATTTTTCTCGGATCAACAATTAAAAATGGCTAGAAGCGAACGATATCAGATATTATATACTGCGGCTACAGAATCACAAATCAAGAACTATATAAAATAACAAAAAACACATTGGTTGAAAACTTTCAGCACCGGCAACAAATAAAATGGAGAGCTTGGAAAATAATGATATAATTAAGATGTTTGATTTTCCACGTTCCCTTCAAATAAAAGTTTAGGAAGGAAACACCTTTCAGTGCTATAACAATGCACTTAGAAAGCCTATTTTCATGAAAAAGAAAACTATTTTGGGAGAAAGATTTTATATATTTTAGCCGAAAGTTACGCAATTTGGTTAATAAAATAGTGCTCGATGTAACAGAACAGAGCTATTAAGTATATATTTATAAATTTACATGTTATTCCCCACCGGTAGCAGGACTCGGACGGAGCTTTATGCACAACGCAATCGTTAATTTTCATGAAACACCGAGTTGGGCTACTCGTGAGGAATAATATGTATATCTATTAATATATATATATATATATATATATATATATATATATATATATATATAATTTGTAAACAGTAACTGCTACTGCTGATAATGCAATGCTCTTCTATGAATCGAGCACTCTGAGTCAGTGGCGTGTTTATACCAAAAAAACAAATACGTAAAATTCACCTTTCTAACTGCTGCTTAGGGGACAATTCACCTTCCCCTCTGATAGCTTAAGGGAGAAATCTTTAATTGATGCTAAATCAATCGGGTTTCGATCATATATATATATATATATATCATTTGTAAACAGCGACTGATACTGCTGATAATGCAAGGTTCTTCAGAACAATTACCATGGATATATTTGTAGAAAAGTTACAGGGAAGCTACGTTATAACGGCTGGAAAGTGATGAAGCCGAGATGTCAGGTCAGGACTTATAACACTGCAGATTCTTCTTTGGATTTTATCAAGAATCAAAAAGATGTTTGCAAAAAGGGGAACAGTTTTTTTTAATATTGTCCTAACGCTGTACGAATCAGATATGTCAGATAGAGAAGTAATTCATCGAATGTCGCATGAACCTCAAAAAGCTATGATGGCTGGAATTTTAAAAGAATGTAGCTGAAATTTTCTTTAGTGAGAATTTTTATTTTTTACTATTTTTTTCACCAAATACAAGGCTTCTCGGCCAAAACTGACTTCTCTTATTTCAGTTTAAGCGAATTCACCTCAAATAAAAAAAATAGATAATGCAATAAGAAGTAAAGGAAAAAGATATAAAAAAAAAACGTACGTAAATATACATCAACTCGAAGTTCATTCATATGGCGAAGAATAAAGTTTAGCTCCGAGTGTACTTCAATTTAGCAGCTGTAGGCCACAACAAAACATAAAAAAAATACCTTAATCTTGTTTATTTGGACCTCATCTCTTTACTTATGCTAGTTCTGTTCTGGACAAAATTGTACAAGATTGCATTTAATATCCTAACACCTACAATTACTTTACTTTTCCAACGAACAAAACGATTTTTCTTCGCTGAGAAACGCAAATAAAATACAAAAAATATAAAAAAATATAAAAAATATAAAAATATATAAATATAAATAGAAAAATAAATAGAAAATAGAAAAAACGTAAAAAATATAAAAAAAATAAACGTAAAGTTCTGTCAACAGGACGTTCATTTCTCGTAACCTAAATTAATGGACGGTGTGAAATTTCTTATTTACTAAAATGGGAGGCTGGGATATGGAAATTCCTTATTTCTGTCATTTTTTCTCTCCAAAAAGAATAAACGTCCAGTGCCGTCTATTTAAAGCTCAAATGTCTGAGAGAAAAATTTTGTACATAGTAGAAAATAGTTCTTGTCTGAATTTCTGGGATAATAACTCCACTGCCATCATAACTCTTCTATCGTCGTTATGATATCAGGTTAGGTTTCAATTTGGCCACAGAGAATTGTCCCGTGGAACGATGACCTAGTGGATTAAAACGTTGGTTTGTGTATTTGGTGACATGGCAATTCAGAGTTCAATCCCTGAACCAGGTAGTGCGAGTATTGTGTACTTGGAGTCAGTGGAAACAGGAGTAGCAATAACTGAGCAATACTAAAATTAAGGAACAGTTGAATAAGAAGAATATAACTCCGTAGATTAAATAAAGTGTTCGGTTCGGAATTCTCCAGCTTACCTGCAGAGCACAACTGCCGTTGTGATAAAAAAAAAAAAAAAAAAGATCAGGACAATAGTTCGAATTGTACATAGTGTAAATAAAGACCGCGAAGTATTAAAAGAGAGAGATAATCGGTATTCTTCTTCTTTATTTGCCGTGTCCCGTCGAAACATAAATGATCATGGCTCACCACAATTTCCAGCCCTTGGTAGCTCTTAATAAATATTGTCTTTTTGTTATTTCTCCTAAAACTTGTTCCACGATTTATTTACTCTAGCTCACTAAAGAATGCGTTGTTTTCCTCTGTCGCTCTTGACTTTAATCTGTCCTATGAGTATCAGATTTTCCAAGCCTTCTTTTCTCATTATATGCCCTAGAAACTTCAACCGTGTCTTCTACACAGAGCGAATGCGAGATTGATTAAGTAATAATCCACATAACTCATTTGCACAATTCTTAGAAAATTATTGTTCCTATCTTGTTGTGTCTGCTTTAATATTACTTTTCAGCCAACTTGCTGTAGTCCCTTACGTTGTTATATTCAATAACGTAAAGAGCGATTGTATCATCAGTATATATATATATATATATATATATATATATATATATATATATATATATATGATCATAATATACTCTTAGGTAGATCATTTATGTAAAAGTTGGTTGGTCCGAGAAGCTACCCCTGGGGGTAGACTGCGTTGATTGCTAGGCTACGGAATGGTCGTTAACAACTTTCAGGGACCTATCCGTTAAGAAAGACTTTATTATTGAAAAGAATCTTCCAGTACATAGAGAACTTGAGTAGCAATCTTTTGTTTCACATCTTTTCAAAGGACTTTGAAATATCTAAGATATCTTGAGATGTATTTGTTGGCTAGTGTCTTACTAATTCTGTGAGTAACGGTGGTTAGGATATCAGCAGTGGATTGGGTAGATCGAAACCCATACTGCTTGTTGTTCAAGAACTACTTCTTTTTTTTTTAACTTTTCACCCTAAGCAAAGCGGAAGTGCCACTAGCACGCAAGGGGGTTACAGAAAGTGGGAGCAAGAGTAAAGAGTCGTGAAAGAAGAAAGGGTGAAGAGAAGAACGGGGGAATAGATCAAAACATCTGGAGATGTCGATTGACATTGCATTTGAATAGTTGGAGATTATAGCTACCATGGAAGCAAGTAATAGGAACGGAGTTCTGCAGACGGGAAGTGGGGTACCTCGAGGTGGTGTAATGGTTAGCAAGCTTGTTTCGCTAGAACAATTACGAATAAGTAGTGAGTTCGATCCTCACTAGGTGCCCCTTACTTTCGGCCTTGTGCCACATCCAAGCTACGCTTGGAAAATCACTACAGACGGGAAGTGCGAGACATGAAGTTATTGGAGTAGAAGAGACGGCTGCATTTAATCGTCTCGACAGTGAAAAGGTGAGACTGTGATGCCGACCGAGTGGCACGTTTAAATTCATGCAGTTTGGGAACTAGCGAAGATAGCTCGTCGGAACAGTTGCTGTGAAAGTATTTGTAGAAAAGACAGCGGTTTCATGTCTTTGAGAGAAATGACTGTAAACGAGATGCCAGTTCAGAGCCAGTCACATTGTATATCCGTCTCTGGATTTTGTCGAAGACCTTAAGACGAACAGCGGGGACTCCAGACCTTATAAAACAGCAATATTCCATGCAAGGGCGAATGGTTGATTTATAGATTTGAAGGATGGATTCAGGCGAGAAAAACTTTCTGGTGCGACACAGAGAACCAACTTTTCTTGTGGTAGTTGTTCTTATTTAGGTGCTTAACAATTGTTGATTATAACCTCAAAATTCTTGCTAATGCCACTCCGTAGACTGACTGGTCTATACCAAGAGAAGTATGAGAGCTCTCCCGCGTTCTTGAAAACCGGGCATAGTCATAACGCCTCCCTAAGACTCAGGAAGTAATTTCTCCTTCAAGTAGCGGTTAATAATTTCGCTAAGATCATGGATAGTTCCTAGTTTATATTCTTAAGGATAACCACTGGAATTTTGTCTAGGGCAGTGACTTTCTTAGAGGTATTTAGCGCCCCCCCCCACAAGGGTTACATATGTCTCAAGGCCGGGTTTTTTTTTGGGGGGGGGGATTTCCGAGCCCGTAGGCTCGGCCAAAAATATACCCTCTTTGAACCCGCATAAACGGGTTCAGGGGCAAGTCAACCACCCCCGAACGAGACTCTGCCCTTCGGCGGAGTCTCGTCCGGGTTCCTCTCCGCCCGAAAGCAGAGAGTTAGACTGTTACTTCTCCAAAATGCAGAAGGTCACTTTCTTAGAATGAAGACTTTTGATAAATCTTGATAGTTCCTGAGCTGTGATAAAATACTACTGAGATTGGGTTCAGTGAGAAGGCGAGAAGAAGATGTCCAATAATGTTGAGTTGGAGGCAACACTGAGGTAAATGGCTTCTTCTTATCTAACAAGGAGGATATGACATCGACGACATTTACTGTAGTGTGCAAAAAACGGTGACTGAGCAATAATTTTTTCAATTATTTTTAACTTTAATTACAAATAAAAAATGTTTTTCAATCAAAATATGCATATTATTAGTAAAATTAAAAAAATAATTCGGAAGTTTTTGTTTTTTTTAAAAAAAAAAAAGAGAATGTTTTCTACTGTGCAAAAATATGACTCATTAAAAAATGTCATTATTTTAAAACAGCTTGTAATTTTATTTCCAGTATTTTATGGTTTGGATTTGCTTCTCATTCAATGGGACTGAATTTTTCAAACCAGTAGATAAAACGCTGAACAGCACTCAATACTCAAAAATATTGGACACCTGCTTGCTGCCATCTGCCGAAAAACTCGAAATTGATCAATCAAATCTCATTTTTATGCAAGACAATGCTCCGTGCCACACATTAAAGCAGATGAAAAATTACTAAAAAAATTTTCAATGTTATGGAATGTCTTCTGACCTAAACCCAATCGAGAATTTATGGAGCGTAATAAAATTGAGACTTTCGAAGAAAAACATTCAAAACAAAGAAACTTTAATAGAAAATGTTATTGTGGACTGGAACAGTTTGCTATGAGATGACATCTGCAAAAATCTCATTAAAAGAATGCAGGCTCGATCAACAAACATCGTGCTCCATAGGTTTAATTAATTAATCATGTTTTATAAGTCTAATTTTCTTATTTTGTAGAAACAATTTTGCTGAAAAATTGGAACTTAAAGAAATAAATATGAATGCAATAAAATGACAGAGGAAATTCTCCGATGTGTTAATGAATCATTCAGGCATAGAATTGAAATGTGTTTTGAAAAAAAGGAGGACATTTTGAACAGCGAATATATCACAATTAAAGAACTAGTAAATAATTTTTTGTGTTTAATTATACTTTTAATAAATTATCCCGATGGTGCATGACTTTTGCCTCACCCTGTCTATATACTAATTGTTGACTCAATACAAGGCCCATGAACCACTCAAGGCAGGGGTCTACTGATTGAGGTTGTTGCCTGTAAGAGGAGGAGATAAGACGATCTGTAATAAAGATAGCGTTTAACCCTACGCTTGAAGCGGTTAGGATTTTGGTGATTGAGGAAGCATCCTCTTGGGAGCTTGTTTCACGAAGTAGCAGTTCTTGCGAAGAAGCTGTTCGAATGGAATTTCCTCCTTACTAATGGAATCCGAAGAGAATGGGGATGATTTATCAAATATACATAGAGAGAGAGAGAGAGGGGGGGAGAGAGAGAGAGGGAGGCAGAGAGAGAGAGAGGGAGAGGGAGGCAAAAGACGCCCATCATAGGAATTAATGGATAGGTCAAAGAGTTCCTGCTGAGTGGCGACCGAGGTCACCAGATTTCACATCTCTGGACTTTTTTTTTTTTTCCTGTGGGGCCATTTGAAATCAGTTGTTTATCAGACGCGCCCAAGTAATATTGAGGAACTTAAGGAAAGAAATAAATATGAATGCAATAAAATGGCAGAGGAAACTCCCCAAAGCGTTAATGAATTGTTATAAGCGTAGAAATGAAATGTGTTTTGAAAAAGGAGGACATTTTGAACAGCACATTTTTAACAATTAAAGAACTAATAAATAAAATTTTCATATGTAATTTTACTTTTAAAAATTATCCATGTGGTGTGCGACTTTTGGCTTAAACTGTATTTGTTTAAGCATTGGCATAATCCTGGATGTAATATGAGTATTGACTCTCTTGAACCTGGTCAGATATTGCCTATAGTCTTCATAAAATACGCACAATGTCTTGCTATCGATACTGGCATAAACCAGCTATAATTTGAGTATTAAATATCATGTTACCATTCGAGTATTGATAATATCAAATCTTCGTAAAACCCACAATGCATATTGCTATAGACTCACATAAGCCCAGAGATAATTGTCATGAACCGTGCATATTGACAATGACCTTCGTACACGCTTACAAAAGGGTTTGCTATGGGCGTTGACATATTCCTGGTTTTGTTTGAGGATTGACTGTCATATCGCCGAAAGATCATGAATGACATTCTAATGAATCCTGGTTTATGTCTGAATATTAGAGATTATGTCACCAGTCAAATATTTCGTTTAAGCTTCAATCCACCCAGTACAATGCTGTAGGCACTTACAATTAAGTATTGAATAGCATTTTCTGTGTGCGATGTATAAATTGTCGTCTAAATGACGCAAAAACGAAAATAACACTGACATCTCGTTTTAACAGATATATTTACGAAAATTACACAAAAATATCTTGAAATACTAAAGAGTAAATTTATTCAATAAAATCGCCATTGGCCTCAGCCATGGCCTCCAAACAACTTCGGAATCTTCTGCAACTATTCTGGTCGTCTTCTTGTTTTAGTTGGTAAATGCTGCCATAATCATTGCCTTCAGTTCATCTTTGATGTTACAAGGAGTTTTGCTGGTCCTTCGCTCAACTGCGCCCCACACATAATAATCAAGGGGGTTGCAGTCTGAGGAGTTAGGTGGCAAAATGTAAAGGGTGATATTATCGCAGAAATTTTCTGACAACTATGATTGGGTTCTCCTGCTTGTGTGGGATGGTGCAGAGTCCTGCTTCCAGACATAGGGTCTTCCAGCAGGATCCAGGGCATTTCTACCACCAGATAACCCTGACTATAATATAAATATTGACTGTCATCTACTTGGTAAAATATTCCCTATAATCTTCGTATAGGCACTGGAATGAATCTGGCTATAATATGAGTATTGACTTTTATGTACCCTGTCCAAAATTCCCTAGAATTTCCGCCCAATTCGCCCAGTGCATTCCTACAGGCATCAGCATAATCCTGGCCATAATTTAAGTATTGAATTTCATGTATCTAGTAAAATATTTGCTATAAATTCCGTATAATCCACCCAATCCATTACTATGGACATTGGCATATTCTTGACTATAATTTGAGTATTGTCTTTCATCTTTTCGGTAAAATATCCCCCCTAATTTTCGGACAATCACGCTATGCATTTCTATAGGCATTGTCATGATCTTGGCTATAATACATCGTCTGTCATGTACCCAATCAGCACTCTTTTCTTTGTTTCTAACGAACTGTTCCTGTTGAAAGCGACACTTCGGAATCTAAAGTATAACTTGAAACATCAGATTCAAATGAAACTAAAAGTGAAGGATTTTTTTCCGAGAGGAAAACCAATAAATCAAAATACTTACAAGATCGGAAAGCTCCCGATGAGTTGTAGATAGCAAACTGTACTGTAGATTTGTCATGACCCAGAATGATATTTCATCATTCTAAAAATAGCCTTGCCATCAGTGATGATAGAAAAGGATATTCGTGATTATAAAAACGACCTTTCCACCACGTGGAGGGACCAGTAGACAAGCAGTAGTAGTCAGTAGAAATACACGTTTGGTAACAGTATGGAAGATCGAAAACAGACGATGTCAAACGCCATCCTCACAAACGAGTGGCTTTCGGGCCTTGTACAGGATGAAGATCATTGTAAAAGAACATCTTGTGATACAAAAACATGTTGTCTCTTTAAGTCTCTGGTTAAGACTTGGGGGCAACTAGTGTTACATAAAGCAACGGCAAATAACAACAACGATAGCGATAATAATAATGATGATTAAAGCAGGGGGACTTTCTGAAAGCACAGAGAGAACAACGTGATGAGAACTCTTTTGAATGAGTAGGAAAAATGGATCTAATACAAGAAACAATGTTTTTTCTAACCCTGAGTATGACGATAAACTACATCCGGCAACAAGGCCTCTGATCAGAATATTGGAGGTTTTGAGAAGCGCGGCACGACCTTTTAATTGCTGTTGTTTCCAGATCCATACTGGAGTGGTAGCACCTGTTAGGGTCCCAGCTATGGGCAAATAGTGATCCCCCACAAACAAAGACAAAACAATGAGAAAGTATAAAAATACATATTTATAGTAAAAGAACCAACAATCCATCTTTATATTAAAATAAACAAAAATACATATTTATAGTAAAATGACCACTAATACATTTTAAAGCAAAATGAATACATATAATAAAATGACCGCTAATACATTTTAAAGCAAAATGAATATATATTTATAGTAAAATGACCACTAATACATTTTAAAGCAAAATGAATACATATTTATAGTAAAATGACCACTAATACATTTTAAAGCAAAATGAATACATATTTATAGTAAAATGACCACTAATACATTTTAAAGCAAAATGAATACGTATCTATATTAAAATGACCACTAATACATTTTAAAAACAAAATGAATACATATTTATAGTAAAATGACCACTAATACATTTTAAAGCAAAATGAATACATATTTATAGTAAAATGACCACTAATACATTTTAAAGCAAAATGAATACATATTTATAGTAAAATGACCACTAATACATTTTAAAGCAAAATGAATACGTATCTATATTAAAATGACCACTAATACATTTTAAAGCAAAATGAATACATATTTATAGTAAAATGACCACTAATACATTTTAAAGCAAAATGAATACATATTTATAGTAAAATGACCACTAATACATTTTAAAGCAAAATGAATACGTATTTATAGTAAAATGACCACTAATACATTTTAAAGCAAAATGAATACGTATCTATATTAAAATGACCACTAATACATTTTAAAGCAAAATGAATACATATTTATAGTAAAATGACCACTAATACATTTTAAAGCAAAATGAATACGTATCTACATTAAAATGACCACTAATACATTTTAAAGCAAAATGAATACGTATTTATAGTAAAATGACCACTAATACATTTTAAAGCAAAATGAATACGTATCTATATTAAAATGACCACTAATACATTTTAAAGCAAAATGAATACATATTTATAGTAAAATGACCAACAATACATTTTATAGCAAAATTACCAACAACATTTTATCTGTAGTTGAAGGCATCGAACTGCGTTGAAAATATTTAGATTTCAGCATTAAATAACCCATAGAGGTGAATATGCCGCTAAACAAAATCTACCAACCAACGGCCGGATTATTAATTGCAGCTTAAGATTGGACGATTAGAAAAATACGTGGACAATGATGACATTTTCGCAGCATGCTGATTGTGCAGTGAAGCAAATAAAACTACTGCATATGCACTATCGGAATATTCGATGCCTGCACAGAAACTGGAGACATAGAAACTTTATCGGAAATTTGTATTTGAACGTGAAGATAAACGCTAAAATTATAAATCTGAAAGGATAAGCGAAGATTAAAAAGCAAATTTTTTATATAACATAACATTTATTTAATCGGCCTGAATATTTGAGAAATCTTATAAAAGAACAATATGCGCTCTTCAACAGGATTCCAACCAAAGTCCATCTGGGAAGAGAAAACCATTATTAGATCTGACGTGCTCTAACTGACTAAGCTACGGAGAGCTCAACCGATCAGGTACGGTTGAATAGTGCTTTGCAGCAAAATCCCTCTTGTCATAGACTTCCCGAAATTTTTCATATCTGCTCAGTTTCATATCCAAATGCTATCAAAGCAATTTTCTAAAGAAAGGAATGGATTTTTATTTATTAATCCAACAGATTTTACGCTTTAAACATTATTTTTAATGGACATTCATATTTGAGTAGACACACCATTTATTTATTAAACAGTATATTTGTTTATTTTCATCTACTGACCCAAATATTGAAGAAATCTTATTAAAGAATAATATGGACTAGGATTTCTTGAACATTCAGAAAAGGATGGAAAAAAATTAGAAAAATAGTCAACCAATTTTCAGTCCTTTATCATCAGAGATCAATCAAGGAAAAAATAACCGTGAACTATGACCATAAAAATTATATATAGTCAAAAATGAAACTGCTCTCTTTTAATCATCTGAGAGAACCTTTTTTTCCATTCCATCAGCATGGGTGATGCTAACCACTTCTGGAGATTGATTCATTGATTCTTGCTTCCTTCATTGATTCCTTCTTGGGCTAACATTTTTGGCCGACATGGTGTGGATTTGGTTCATTTTGTTTAGCAACATATTAATCTCTGTGGGTTATTTAGTACTGAAATCTAAATATTTTGAACAATTTTATGGCCTCAACTAAATAAATTTTGAACCCATAGAAGTTGATATGCCATGAAACGAAATCAATCAACAACAACCAGTCAGCTTCTAATTTATTCTTTATTTTTTTCTTATTTTTCTCTTCCTTTCTAAATATTTATTTGCTTTTTCCAAATGTCTTTTATGGTCATTGTAATAATTTTTTCCTTCGTGTTTATTTTTCCTTTTTTTTTTTTTTAAATAAATCTGTCTGTTTTTATAGCATGACTTAAATTTTATTATCTACTCAGTTTTGTATCCAAACATAAACAAAGCAATTTTCTAAAGAAAGGGATGGATTTTTATTTATTAATCCAATAGATTTCACGCTTTCAACATTATTTTTAATGGACACTCATATTTGAGTAGATACTCCATTTATTTAAAGAAAAATAAAATAACAGCGAACTATGACCATAAAAATAATATATAGTCAAAAGGTAATTTGTGTGAAAACCATAATAAGTAGATATTAAGTTTATATTTAGATTACATTGCATAAACTAAACAAATGCCCTTTGCTTTGTGTTTTTTATCATTTTAAATATTATTTTAGTGGATACTCATATAGTTTATTAAACAGTATATTTATTTATTTTCATCTACCAGTCTGAATATTCAAGAAATGTTATTAAAAAAAAAAGATATGCATTCTCCGGCAGGATTTAAACCTGTGTTCCCTTGGGTAGAAGGTAAACTTTTGTTAGATCCGACCTGGTCTAGACTGGCTGAGCTATGAAGAACTTTGCAGATCAGCCAAGGCTGCATAATGCCTTTAAGTAAAATCTTCTTATTATAAATTCATCAAAATTTTCATATCTGTTCGTATCCAAACGTAAACAAAGCAATTTTCTAGAGAAGTAATGGATTTAAAAAAAAATCTATCAATGCTTTAGAATAGTGTGTAATAAAAAAATTCTGATAGCTACTTGAGTTTTCATAGGACTGCGCGGTATCTATACAATTCTTATAAATATGTAATTCCCTTTAGTTTTTATTATCAGAATTCTTTGAAAATAACAGCACAATTTGCATTATCGCCAGTCGAGTTTTAATTTTAAACTCTATTACGCATTTAATCATGGAAGAGGAAATCTTTCAACACATTTGGAGCGTCAAAGAACTGACATTTTTTTTCTTGGTGGCCACCCATAATCATTCGATAAAAAAGTTTATTTTATTTTTTATTAAAAGATAAGTTTAGGAATTACATTATAGAAATAGTAAATGGAAATATATATTATTTGGGAGTAAAACTAATTTAATGGAAATAAACTTATATTTAACAACCAAATTCTATGGAGCATTTATGTACACTAGTAAAATAAATATAAATAAACCATTTAAAAATATGTGAGTAATTAATAAATTAAAAAAATTCAGATTTGTTCAATGAGATCTCTGTTGTTGATTCTGCTCAGAGAGATTTTTGTTATATTTGACTCCATCGATGTCAATGATAGTCGAAGATCATCACTTTTCACAATGACTACTCTATTACTATATTAATTAATTTATATTAATATTTTATTTATGTTTAATATTAATATTATTATTTATTGTTAATATATTAAACTAATTTATATGATAAATTATAATCTTTTTATAATTTTCCATTATATTAGGTTGGTGCAAAAATAATGACGTAATAATGTCGTTTTTTGACGTATTTTTTAACGTCAAAAACGACATTCTTACGTCATTATTTTTGCACCAACCTAATATATATAATCCTTTCTGTATATAGCATTATAGATTCCTTTCTCTATATATCATTATATAATCCTTCTTCTATATATCCTTCTCAAAACACCCGGTACAGTAAAAAGGACGCTTACATCGCATGATCTCGTTTTCTGCTAGTTTTAGAGTTGTCTTTTTATTTTCAGCATTCTAATATGGCGTAGATTGCTGTAGAAATTCCGATTCTCAGTTGCAGAAAGCGTTCCGAAGTGAAATTTCTTTGTGGAGCACGAAAATATTACCGTGGTTCCCCAACAAACGATTTATCATTTCACCCCAAGCAAGGCGATAATGCCACTAAAATGCAAGGTGTAGAGGGAGTGAAAGGGGACGAGAAGACTTTAGTGGGGAAAGAACAATAAAGGAACAGGTTTCAGGAAGACAGACGTTGGCGATTGATGGGATGGAAGAAATCGGGAGTTCCCCAGGTGAATAGTACGAGGAAATAAACTGTTAGAATAGAATTGGCGGTTGAATCTAGCAAGTTCGACATTACTGTCGAACTTGCTAGATTCAACCGTCAACTATGGTGAAACCTAGGTTTGCCGTTGAACTAGCTCAGGAGCCGTGAAAATGTGTTGGAGCGAACTCTTATCGGTCGGTTAGGAATTCCAAGGGTCGATGATAGTGAAGGGGTAATGGGGAGTCGGTGTACTCATGACTCTAAGCTAAATTTTAGTTACTGTACATGTATGTTGTATTCTTCAGTGCAGATGAAAGAAAGGCACTGAACTCAACGATCGACAGAAACAAAAATCTTAATTACATTTATCCAAGGAGCTTTGAACTTATTTTGATGAGACTTATTTAATGCAGCATTGAACAATGCTTGCTATCTTTTAACTTTTTTTTTTTTTTTTTTTTTTGTTGGGAATTCTGAACCTGATGACGCTGGTGGGGATTTTTAACCTGATCCCAATTTTTTAACTTTTTCATACATTTTAGTTAACATTTGAATTGCCAACATCGGGGCTAGTTTTAAGCTTCAAAGACAGTTTAAATTGTGGTCACTGGGGAAGGAAGAGAAACAAAAGTGCGTCTCTGGTCAAAAAAGTTTGACGACTCTTGAACTAACAACTTAGATAGCAACCGCCATTTCTATTCTAACAGTTACCGTTTCTTCAGCAATTTATTTATTCCTATCTGTTGAACGTTTTGTTCTTTTGTCAGTTGGTTCTATTCTGTGATCTTGGTATGCTCCGATCACTCGGACGGAACCAATTTTGTTGAAGAAGAAAATTGTGAAAAAAAAAGAAAAGAAATACTTCTACAAGATCAACACATACACATACACAAAATGAATTCTCCCTCTCTCACTATCTTCCTCCACACATACACACACACACACACACACACACACACACACACACACACACACACACACACACACACACACACACACACACACATACATATATATATATTTAAGTTATGAAGAACTTGGTAATTCGTATGGGTAATCCCAAGGAGGATGAAATCCCGAGAGCTCAATGTAAATCCAAAGCTAATATTTAAAAGAAAAACAGACCAGTTTAAGGTACCATTATAATAATTTATTTCACCAGGGTCCTTTTAAAAAACGCCGGATCATCAGATAGCACTTCCAAAAATGAAATGAAACGAAAAAGGAAATTAAAGTTGATGGGTAGTGTAAGTTTTATATATATATATATATATATGTGTGTGTGTGTGTGTATATATATATATATATATATATATATATATATATATATATATATATATCGTTCTCTTTTCTTTTCTCTACCATTACCATTCTTTCTCATCTCCACTCTCTTTCTCACATACACGTTCTATTTTCCTTTCTCTCCCACTATCGTTCTCCCTCCTCCTCTATTTCTCTCAATCGTTCTATTTCTTTTCTATCCCACTATGGTTCTCTCTCTTCTCCCTCGCTATCTCTCTTGTTCTCTTTTTCTTTCTCTCTCGCTATCGTTATCTCTCCTTCTTTCTCTCTCGCTCGTTCTCTTTTCCTTTCTCTCGCAATATCAAACTCTCCCTTCCTCATTATATTTCCCTTTATCCCCCACTATCGTTCTCTCTCTCTCTCTCCCTCGTTGCATTTACCTTTCTCTCTCACTATATTTCTCCTTCTCTTTCTCTCACGCGCAATCTCTCTCTCTCTCTCTCTCTCATTTCTTTCTCGTGGATTATTTGCACAAGATCAAATAAAATAGGAAAAATAAGAGGTAAGTGAAAAAAGAAAAGCAGACAACAATCGGTATTCAGGTATTATATCACCATCTTTTCCAAGTGTTCCAAAAAATGGAATTCAAGATAAACCTTTCCAAAACAGAAACTGTGATCTGGAATTGGAATGAAAGCAGTGATGGCACCTACTCTGAACCCATCATAAAATATCGCGATGTGGAATTAGTAAATACTAAACACTTCAGATACGTCGGTGTATATATCAGCTATAAAAAAGTAAGTGGAAGAGAAAATGAAAATAGACCAGGCTGTGTCTGAGGCAGTTTCCCCCAATATCAAAACATCAATCTAAAAACACAAAACATTTTCTTAAATAGCCTCGTCAGGTGGAAACTTTCGTACAGCTACCATCCATGAAGCCAAACCTGTTCAGAAATATCTAAACTGTCTAAACCGCTTCCTCAGATCAATGGTGAATAAAAAGGTCTTGAGCGAATAAAACCTGGGAGTCTGGGCAAAGATCATCCTTCTTTAAACATTGTGGACTTGTCACTACAGAATCACAAACAAAGAATTGTATCAAATAAAAGACACCACATCAGTTAAGGACTATCAACAGCAGTAACGACTAAAATAGATAGCACATCTTACTCGACGATAAAATAATGATATAATCAAGACGTTAAGATTTCACAACACTTCAAAAAAATGTTAGGAAGGAAACCCCCTTCAGTGCCGGAAAGAGCGATAACAGCTACTGGACTTGAGAAATCTATTTCTTGTTTACTTTATTATTTTTATTTACCCTTTAATTATTTTTATATAATACTAGCAGCATGGCCCGGAGTTGCCCGTGCTTGATTCAAAAATCGTACGACTCATACAGCAATCGCTATCACTTGACTTAAAATATTTTTGCCCTTTCTTGCCTTTAAAGGAGTGCTCTTTGTCGTGCTGATGTTGCTACATGCCTTACTTCTTGCCTATCTCACACTGCGAATTTTTTCTAAGCTCTATACTAAACATTAAATCTGTTACGAAAAAAGAACTAAACAAAATGAACACAAAACGATCAGCTTTAAAAAAGGACTCGCAACTGGAAAAACCGAATGAAAAAAGAATGTTAACAACAAATACTTTTTCACACCCAAACCAGTTCTGCGGAATCAGAATCAACGTTGAGTTTAAGCAAGTGAATGAGCCAATTGGAGTAAAGTGCTATGCAGATTTAAATTTTTCCCACTTGTGACGAATGCAGCTATCGATTTTTTTTTTTTTTTGCATGCTAGCATGATAGTTAACATTCACGCTGGCCAATAGAATCTTCCTGCCTATTCGTGGCAGCCAGCTATAGGCTCTCACTCTGGCCAGTACAAAATGGCCGCAAACTACATGAAAACTGCCGTAGAAGCATGAAAAAGTCATTTCTTTTTTATTTTATAAATTTTTATAAATCCTTTCTCAAATCTCGTTGATTGGCGCTACAAAGTCACAAAGAACTCCACCAAATAACAGGAATTCTTCAGTTGAAGATTTGCAGCAGTAGAAACATCTATAATGGATCGCATATGTAAGTCAAAGAGAAAATAATGACATAATCAAGATGTTAACATTTCACGCTACTTCAAGCAAACGCTTAAGGAGTTAAACCCCCATCCATACTGGAAAGAGCGATAACAGCTACTGGACTTAGGAAACCTATTTTGCTTTAAAAAATTGTTTTTTTAAGAGAAAGATTTTATAAATTTCAACCAAAAACAATACTAACTGCTCGATCAATAATTGCCAGTTAACTTGGACCGATTTTAAATGTGAATTAAGTTTACGTGTCTAATGATATTATTTTTTATACATAATTGCCATGATTTAAATAACATGATCAAATAGAGAAATAAATAAATTTTCAACAATAACACTGATTTATTTACTGCTGACTTTGATCCGTCTTAATGAAATATCCTTATATATAATCCGTCTTAATGAAACACCATTTATTACAAATACCATTATATTCAGAATATCAGATTTTTATCCATACATTATATGAACTTACTAGATTTATTTTATTCAACCTGTACAGATAAGCGGTGCTAAGATTACTGGGTGTCCTACTGTTATGGTTAGGCAAATTATTATCAGCATTAAATATGCAGATGACACTGAGATTATAGCAGACACAGAGAGAAAACCGCGGGTACTTCGAGAGAAGGTAGTAAAGAAAAGGATTTGGGAAGAGGAGTACCCCAAAGTGCGAGCCAAGAATTGGAAATATCAGAATCAAACAAATGCGGAAATTCAATTATTTGGGAAGTGCTTTAACAGAGGACGGAAAACGTGACATCGAAATCAAAAAGTTCATTGGAATAGCGAGAGAAGCCTTCTAAAAGCTAAGCAAAGGAAGAAGAGAGAGAAATATTTTATTAGAAATAATGAAACAAATGTTGAACTGCTATGAAATTTCTAATCTACTATATGGCAGTGAATGCTGGACAAGCATCTCATACCTTTCAGAATGTATGCAATTAAATAAGAGATAGATGAAATGTCGTTAGAAACAAAGAAAAAGTGCTGAACTGCTATGCAATATCTAATCTCTTGTGTTACAGTGAATGTTGGACAATTATCTCATGCTTTCAAAAAGTAAGCAATGTAATAAGAGATATGAAAATGTTAGAAATAAAGAAAAGTGTGCTGAACTGCTATGGAATTTCTAATCTCCTATATGGCAGTGAATGCTGGACAATCTCCTCGTGCCTTTCAGAAAGTAAGCAAAGTATTAAGAGATAGGAAAATGTCGTTAGAAATAAAGAAAAGATTGCCGAACTACTATGCAATATCTAATCTCTTGTGTTACAGTGAATGTTGGACAATTATCTCATGCTTTCAAAAAGTAAGCAATGTAATAAGAGATATGAAAATGTTAGCAATAAAGAAAAGAGTGTTGAACTTCTATGTAAGGAAAATTGTGAGAGTTTAAATGTTACTTACAGCAACAAAAGACGGAGAAGTTGTGGGGAGCCATGATCGCTTATCAAATTAAACACTCTCAGGACATATTGAAGACAGAAATATGTAATGGGAAAGAGCAAATAACCAACTTGACCTGATTGTGTGAATGGATTTCAGAACAGAAAGATTGTAAAGCGTCAAATGTTACTTAGAGCAACAAAAGACGGGAAGTTATGGAGAGCCATGATCGCCTAACAAATTTAACGCTCACCCGACATATTGAAAGCAAGAGCATTAAATAAAACTTCTTGTGACCAACTTGACGTTTTTGTGTGAACGGATTTCAGAACAGTAACAAAGAAAGATTGTAAGGCGTCAGATGTTAGTTAGAGCAACAAAAGACAGGAAGTTGTGGAGATCCGTGATCGCCTAACAAATCAAACACACACAAGATATATTGAAAGCAAGAGAAGCAGACCAAAACAGCATGTAAGCAACTTGATGTGTTTGCATGGCAAAACAAGGACAAAATGAGTTGTACTGGATCAAAAACAAGAGGACAAGCATTACTTAATTCTAAAGGGCGTTTCATTAAGACGGATCAAAGTCAGTAGTAAATAAATCAGTGTTATTGGTGAAAATTTATTTATTTCTCTATTGGATCATGTTAATTAAGTCATGGCAATTATGTGTGAGAAATAATATCACCCAAATATCCGCCAAGGTTTCGTAATAGGCTTCGATAACTTTAACACTTTTAATTGTTAATGTTTCCATAGTTGAAACTGCCAAAATCTTAAGTTGTTAAATCTGAAAGTTGTTTAATTTATATCTAAAATTGGTCCAAGTTATTGGAATACCTTTTACAAAACAATGGAAGTTGTGGAGAACCATGATTCCCCTCATTCTCAAGGAAAATGGCACGTAAAAGAAGATTAAAACTTATCCAGTACGCTTTGTTGCTAAAGTTATTTGTGTTAAGTGCAAACAGTATAAAAATATTTAGGTGCCTTTGAAAGCCTTTAATGTTAACATTGGGTTATATTACAGGCACTTGGGAAAAGAAATAAATTTTAAACGAGACCTTTGATTTAACAAAAAATGTTCTTTATGAGTGAATTATATTTAGACATTATTAGATTGTTGGTCATAATAAGACCATTAGAGATCACGGCTAAAGTCCTTATCTAAGCCTTAGGCTAAATCTTGGAACAGAAATATTTATAAAATGTATGGTATGCGATTAAAATAGCCGGAATAAGGTCTCATTTTATTTTATTTTCGCTTGTTTCATTAAATATTGGGTTGGAACAAAAGTTCGTCGCGTTTTTTAAATAGGTGGCGTTTGAAAATGTGATTTCGTTTCACATGTGAATGAAAATTATTAATTCGTCGTTGGCGAATATGTCATCTTTCCAAATATATATATATATATATATATATATATATATTATTTATTTAAAAATATGATTCCAACACGCTACATAAGAGGTCTCATGTTTCAAAACAATCCAAAAAAAACTTCGCTTGAAGATGGAACAGAGCTTACGTTAATTCAATTTAATTCAAATAATTATATTGACGTTTTCGGCTCTTGTTTTGAAACATGAGACCTCTTATGTAGCGTGTTGGAATCATATTTTTAAATAAATAATTATATTTATGCTCTATTTTTGTATCGAGCACTATTTTTTAAAAATAATAACTAAAATACTAAAGAACTTTGGATTATTTACCTAACGAGTTCTTTCCTATTTTCTATATATTTTCACACACACACACATATATATATATATATATATATATATATATATATATCAAGCGGATGACGATTACAGCAGAACTCAACGGTTGAAACATCGGTCGAAGAAGCCTATGCATAACGTACATGTTGCAGAAGGTGAAAGGTGAAACTGGAAGCTTCTAGTCCTCGACCTAGACATTGCCGACGAATTTAGTCATCAGCGTCATCTTTATAAAGAAATCGATCAGCAAAGAAGAAATTAAAATCTTAGATACGTGACATCGATTTATAAGCGGATAGTGAAATATAATATATACAGGGTGCGATGGGTAAATTGTCACGATTTTATATTTTTAATTTCACACATGCGCGTTGTTTTTGATTGAGTCACCTGCATAGTATAGTTGGGTCAGTTGGGCACCGTCTATGAGAAAAAGACGCAATTCAGTTCGCCAGAAATTTAGAAACGGCCTGCGGTAATGCTTGTCGCCGGGAGCTCCAATACATTTCAGAGTGTTTGGAGGTCAATCTAAGGAGAGTGCAGGGAAATGCTGTGTCTCCAAAAGATTATTGAGAGCGATGAAAACCAAATATCCAATCAACATCGTGGTGTTTGGAGTGATCACTAGTGATGGCGACGTCATGCCTCCATTCATCTTTCCACTGAGCCTCACAGAGTTCTACATCAAGTGCCTTGAGGAGGTAGTGCTGCTCTGGGTCAAGAAGGTGGCTGCTGGATGGCCCTATGTCTGACAACAGGACTCTGCACCATCCCACACAAGCAGGAGAAGCCAATTCTGGCCAATTCTGTGGCCACATCACCCCTTAGATATGGCTACCTAAGTCCCCAGACTGCAACCTCCTTGATTATTATTTGTGGGGTGCAGTTGAGCGAGAGACCAACACAATTCCTTGTAATACCAATGATGAACTGAAGGTAAGGATTATGGTAGCATTCACCAACTTAAACAAGGAAAACGTCCAAAAGAGATGCAGGAGATTCCGAAGTCGTTTGACAGCTGTGGTTGAAGCCAATGGCGATTTTATTGTATAAATTTACTCTTTAGTATTTCAAGATATTTTTGTGTAATTTTGGTAAATGTTTGTGTTAAAATAGGATGTTAGTGTTATTTTCATTTTTGCGTAATTTCGACGATAATTTATCCATCGTACCCTATATATATATATATATATATATATATATATATATATATATATATAATGCAAATGTCAGTGTGTCACACTTTTCCAACTTTACTCCTAAAGACCGTAGCCCAACATATCATACCATTTTGGAATCAGACCGACTCCGTGAGCAAATTAAAAACATTACGGACCGAATCCGGACGAGCAATCCTGAAATTTTGGACTTCCAAGTTTTCATTACAGCGATTGCTTTCGGCAATTTTTTACGTGATTTTTTGCGACGAATTTTTTTGTACGGTAACAATTTTTATACCTTGGAATTAAATTTAGGAATAATCGAAATTAATTACGAAATCCAACGAAAGTCAGCAGTGAAATAAAAATAATTGTTTGTACGGAAAGTAAGGACCTACGTACATCAAATTGTCTTTAAATTAAGTGGCGGCAGAAGAATTATCATTGAACTTTTAAAAGGTAACCTTAAATATTAATGCAATACTTAAATGCAGCGATCAATTTTGAGTTATTCTGTAGTTTATTGATGTCTATCACATCTACTCCTCCCAATCAATAGCCCCCCACTACCCGCATGAGCTAGCTTAAATGCTGCCCGATAGAGTGGTTTTAATCTAGTAATATAATATAGCCGACATTGAGATATAAGCCGACGACATCGATTTACAGAAAGGAACAAAAACGCAGTACAAACAATGAGAAGCGTAGGTGCCATTTATGGAGATGGTTCTTTACCTGAGCGTATTGTTTGCAAGTGGAACACTTGGTTCAGAAGTAGAAATTTTGATCTGAAAAGCCGAGATGACCAAATCAAAACGCCGATTAAAAATAACCCAGGTCACATGACTCGGAATATAACAGTTTTGTTTGATTGATCGATTGTTTTTTTACGGCTTATCAACCTTTTCAGGTTATTTAACGCCATAAAATATTTTTAGATAGTGTTATATATATATATAACCATTTACTGATACAAGTCCAACTAATTAATGCATAGCTGGGGGGAAGGGTGGATTCATGCCTTTCCCAAGGCGTAAGTGAATATAACGAACCCGATTGGAATTCGAATTTTTCTCTCCGATTTCTAATTTCGAGCCATTATCCATTACACCACCCTCACATGCTAGATCACAGCATGTGGTTCAACGCGAAATAGCCGTAAACCCATTCTACTACCCGCATATCCAAGCTTTCAGCGCCAGGTGGCCCCAAGTGGTCACCCATCTAGGTACTGACCAGGCTTGATGTTGCTTAACTTTGGTGATCGCACGGGAATCGGTGTTTCAACGTGACAGATCAAAGTTATACTTTCTATATATAATAGGACATTTGTAAGGCATTTGAACAAAAAACTTGGATGCGTGAATCGGTACGAAGTTTGTGTGCTTCACGATTTAATAGAACAAAACTATTTAATGAACTGCATTTCCATTTGCGATTCTCAAACGCAGTAAGAACGTTTGATCGAAAATAGATTGTTTTAAAAATGTGGAGTAAAAGGTCCTGGGAAAACAAAAATAAAAAGCCATTCTTTATCGGCCGGTGGTGCTGGGAATCTGGTGAGATTAGAAGTGCGCTGTGTATTACCAGTTCCTTCTGCAAAATCAGAAACTGAATTCAGACAAATACCGCTTCCATTTGAGCCAATTAAACGCTATCAATGTTAAACATCCGGAATTAGTCAATCGTAAAGTGTCAACTTACATCAGGAAAAAGAAAACAATCATGTCTCTTTGCCGACCCGACAGATTGACTGGGATGTCTTATTAAACACGATTTAATCGCTGATCTTGCACTTTCGGATTTTTTAATTGAATTAACCCCATTCAAGGCATTAAAGTCACTAAGTCACAAGGGGTTGCTGGGTGGGAAAGAACTAGAAAACAGTAACATTATTAAGCAGCGAGAAGAAAAGAAGTGTAATCAGGAAGACAGTAGATAACAGTTGATTTTGCATTTAAATTTTAGATCAAAGTTGAAATGCTTGTCATTCTCGCCGGGAGCTCCAATACATTTCAGAGTGTCAATCTAAGGAGAGTGCAGGGGAATGCTGTGTCTCCAAGAGATTATTGAGAGCGATGAAAACCAAATATCCAATCAACATCGTGGTGTTTGGAGTGATCACTAGTGATGGCGACGTCATGCCTCCATTCATGGCGTCGAAAGAGATTTCCACAAGCGAGAAGTGCAAGAAAAGAAACTGTTAGCATAAAACTTACGGTTAAATTTAGCCAATTCAGCTGTAAATTGATGGACTCTCTTGCCAATCTAGTGCTTAAATTCATAAAGTCTAGATACCATACAAAGAGCTCATCTGAACAATTATCATGGATGTATTTATAGAAAAGACGCAGAGAAGCTACATTACGGCGGTGGGAAAGTGACTGAAGCTCAGGTGCCAGGTCAGGACATTTTTAAAAAAAATTAATCAAAACATATCAGAGATGAAAGAAAGATTTGAGCAAGCTTGCAATCCTGTCAACTGAGAGAGATTTCAAGGTAGTTTTCAATATAAACCATGCAATACTTTAAAGGCATTAACACACAAGAGTGTAAAAGAACAAGAAAAATAAAAAGAGAAACATTATTAAGGAGCGAGAACAATAGAAGAGTAATTAAGAGGACAGTAGATAATGATTGATATTCTATTTGAATTTTAGAAGATCAAAGTTGACTTGAAAGCATGGAACCGGAAGAGAGTTTCCACAAGTGAGAAGTGCGCGATAAGAAACTATTAGCATAGAACTTACGGTTACATCTAGCTAATTCAACTATGAAGTGATGAGACCTTAATGCCAATCTAGTACTGCGCTTAAATTCATAAAGTCTAGGTACCATACGAAGAGTTCATCGGAACATTTACCATGAAAGTATTATAGAAAAGGCAAAGGGAAGCAACTTTACGTTATGTTGATACCTACAAAATTCACTTCTTCTTCTTTTTCTTCTTCTTCTATGTGCCGTGTCCCTTCAGGACGTTGATGATCATGGCTCTTCACAATTTCCTATCCTTTGTTGAACTTATCATTTTATGTTAGCTTACTTTCGATCCCAATTCCAGTTTTGTATTTTTTTCATGTAGTTTTAGGTCCACCTTTATATATATACATATATATATATATAAAAGTAATATGTTGTAGTGGTTCCAACGAGAGAAAAGTATGTATATTAAAAAGAAGAGAGGTGCCGCAAACGTTTTTGGTTGTAATGTGGATTTATTTAGAAAAAATATTATGCTTTGTTTTACATAATTTTACTACGACACGTGTTTCTGGTCTCGCGACCGTCTTCAGGTAAAAGTGGAGATTTCTACATATTATTAAAAATAATTAATTTTTCTTCATGTTCAATGTGAAATGTTCTCGATATGAGACATTCTCTGTTTGTGTGTTGGCAATCCGAATTTTCTTTCTAGAATTGTCAATGAAGAGTTCTGCGCGAAGGGTCATAAAACAATTAAGGTTTGTCCAGCGAGTAGTTATCGGCATTTAATCTTTTAATGTTTTAGTGACCCCTATGTGCTCTTGGATCTGTTTCTATTTTGGTGTGTTCCTGTCAGCATGCGTGTATATATGCGTGCGTATATTTCCCCTCCATACATATTGTCTTACTACAAGGAATTCGTAAACTTATTTGTACCTATACACGCATACACACATATACGCACATACACACTATCCCACCACAAGTAATCAGTACACACACACATATACACACATATTTCCCAAGCTACATGGAACCAGTACACACACACACACGCGCACACACACACACACACACACACACACACACTTCTTAAGTTGTCAACATCCGCATATACATACATAAATGTATGTATGTGTACATACACATATATATGTCTCCTCGTGTCTCCCGTATATGAGTGTGCGTCCAAGTATGTGAGCGATTTGATCATTGTATTGGGTCACCCTGTGTGCATGTTGTGTGTTTTTTGTGTGTGGGGTTACGATCTATTCAGTTCGGGTTTGAATTTGTCTATAAAGTTTTTTTCCTGTATTTGTAGATACGAGTAATTGTCTGTTTGATATATCGGCATGATATTAAACTTACCCTGGTTACATTTGAAAATGTGTTGTGATACAAAAAGTTTTCTGTTGTCTGTCAATATATATATATAAGTTATCTCAAAAATTGGCATCAATTTAAAATGTAAATATCTGATTAACTACATGTCAACGGCAAACGAAATTAGATAGGTTTCGCGTTGAATAATAAAAGATTTATTTATCAAAATTCGAATATACATTCAAAGGGATCTACATTTTGTAACCGATTTCACAAATGTTCACTACGCACACCTCCTGGAACAAGATACACATCAAGTCGGTAGTACAGCTCCTGATAAACATGATGTGTCTGCCTATATAAGACAGGGTGTAGTTAGTAACAGTAATCACTTGACTCAGTCAATTTGTGAGTTCGCGATTGGACTTCATTTGATTAACAACTCGGGTTGCCCTTCTGAATATTTTACCAGAGCGTTTAGAGTGCTGCACAAGACTCAGTCGGTTAAAGATTTATGGTTTTTAGAGGCTGTGCACATCAAGCTTCATCGACCGACTTTGTGCAGGCAAAAGAACTTTTTTTTTGTTCTCTGTGTCTCATGAGGTGTCGTGAGTAATTTTTTGTTTTATACTCATTCGGAGCTTATTTACATCCATTGTTTGTCTGTAGTAATAGATTTATTTTAGTCGTGGTTCATTATCCCACTTTTGTCTACCTTATTCAGTTTCGCAGTTTTGATTATTGTCGTTCCAACGAATGTTTCTGAAGAAGAGGTGAACGAAAGAGGTCTCTTTTAAAAAAATGCGTTCCGTAATTTTCAAAGCCATATTTAAATTCTGTGGTAGAAATTTTTGTTTATATCAGCCGGGTTTCGATTCTGGCTTTAGGCAATCGGATGTCTAACCACACTGACGAGATACAGCGAAAAACTCTGTCTATGGATGACAATATATACTTATATATATATATATATATATATATACACACACACGTTTCATTAAATAATATAGACAAGTGTTGTCTATTTATTTTATGTAAATTTTTTTCGTAACATCTGATTAAATTTAATAACATTATCGTTGAACGAAGAAAGAAATTCACAATATTGATCCATATTTTTTTAATACAATCTAAGCTTTCGGCTTACATAAGCCATTATCAAAGATGTCAATTACAACATATTAAGTAAAAGATGCTGCCTAAATACACGCAATATATATATATATATATATATATATATATGTATAAAGGTGGAGTCGTACTTTTCCCAAGGATAAGTGAATATAACGAACACATCTGGAATTGGAACTCGGATATATATATATATATCCTAGTTGTCATTTCACATAGCCCCATAGAAAAAAAATCACATGGTGTGAAGTCAATTGAACGTGGTGGTCATTTCAACAGGACATTATCATTGGATCGCCCGATCCATCTTACTCATTGAGATAAACACCTACCTAAGCAGAAAACGAAAGTACTCAACGCTATCCAGAGAAAGCAAAAACAAAAAAAAAAGCGCTTCAATGAGGCACAGCTCAACCCGCTACTTAAGTTTGACGCACTCGCCATCTTCAGGCAACAAAAGCGCCGATATATATATTTGGTTAAAGGAAACATTTACGTGAATTAATAATAACCATTAATGTTTTTGTTAGTACTTCCGAAATAATCTGCCACTCGAACTAATCTGCCCCAGAACATTATATAAATATAATTATATAAATCATTATATAAATATGAATATTATTATAAATATGCAGATAATAATGATGTAATCACAGTTTCAAACTTGATACTTGTAAATAATAACTAGTCCAAAAGCTCTATAAAAAGTAATTTTATACTGTATCCATTTTCTGAACAGGAAAGCCAACTTCTAAATCGATAAAAAAAGATCAATATTTTTTCCATCCTGACAAATATCATGGCTTGAAGAAGTCTAATGAATCCTAACCTACAAAAATTATTCCCAAAAATAATTTCCCCAGACCAAACCTCTAATACCCGAGGGCATCAAAGAAGTCAGGTGAATCTCATAGCCACCAGGTGCAGATTTACGCCTCATACGATATCATCACACTTGAATAATTGAAATGTTTTGCATAAAGATCACCAAAGAAAATAGGTTACGGACTTTAGTTCATATTTTTTTCTAGAATTTCTTTATTTAACTGGGCTTACGACCAGTTCCTGTACGATCACTGGAGTTAAGCAACGTTGAGACCGGTCACTACCTAGATGGGTGACCACTCAGTAATCCTAGGTTCTGTATGCTTATATATGCTGGTAGTGTCATGGATAATCACACGGAATTGTTAATCAGAAAGCCGAGTTCCAATTCCAGTTGAGCTCGCTATATTCACGTTATATTCGCGCAAATACCCTTGGGAAAGGTATGATTCCACCTCAACTATGGGTTAATTAGTAAGCCCTGTATAACTAAATTATTATTATCCTAAAAACAAAATTTAACAATCTCAAAATATTTTCTGGTTTTAAATAACCTGTAAAGGGTTGATAATCCGTAGAAAATGAATCATTAAAAACAATCCTCCGTATTTTTTTTTGTTTTTTTTCTTAAGAACTTACACGTTGTGGAATTGCTTTTCTGTACATTTCAATCTTTACCTTTTCAAGTAAACTCAATCATCATCTTCCTATTTTATCCTTATAATCATCATTTTCTACCGCTTTCTCTTCCATTCATATCCAACACCTCATTCAGTAATTACCATTTTGACTGTAATTCACTGCTTTGAGTGGCTCTAGAGCCTTATGCATTGTGTGATTCAAGCTAGGAAATATCAGATGATCTGAATCGAATTTAATGTCAATAATTTCATGCCATTTTCTAAAATGACTTCTGTACGTACTGGGGTCTCCCTAAAAGATACGAAAGTAAACTTTTCATTCAGTGTCATTCCAGAGCATTAGAGAAATAAGGTGTATCAGAGGGTCGAGTTGGAACGTGTCCTCATCGCCACTTTTAATCAGGCGTATTTTAAGGTTACCTTAAATCCAATACCCACTGTCTGCAATGCAGTTTTGGTTCTGTTGAAAAGCCCTTTTTTTTTGTTGTTGTTGTTTGTTTTGTTAGCGTTCAACAAAAACGCTACAAAATTACTATTGAGGCGTTCATCGCCCTTTTATTTTTTTTCCTCTTACCTTTTCGCTATATTTCAGCATGCTCGAAACCTCAGAGGTTACATACGGAAAGATAAAATCACATCTTTTTTATTAAATGAACATATCTTCTGTGCCATCTTAGCCTGAGATGTATGAAGACCGAGTCAATCAAAATCCACTCCGCAGGTTGTGCCAAGTGGCAGCCAAGTGTAATCAGTCTGAGCGGGGGGGGGCAGTTTGTCCTTGAGAAAGTGTTAACTAGCATGAAATATAAAACCTAGGCTTCAGAATCAATGTCAGAATTTGCCACGTAACGAGTTTTTCATAGCAGAAAGAACATGATTTGCTGGATTACACTGACAGCCGGTCAAGCAAACGAACGCGTTCTTAAAGCTGCGATCAATTAAGGTAATAAAATGAAGTTTTAGAATCGGGCACAGAATAGCGTACATCTTTGTACGCTCTTTTTAATTCTATATTATTCCAAGCTGAATGAATTCAGGAGATGCTGGCATTTATATGTTTACGAATGCAAATATTGTTTCTTTCACTTGGTATCCGAAACAAAATGGTTCCCCGTGATTTTCTTATGATGTACAATGTTTATCTTATGGGAAGAGATGTATGCATTGCTTTTTTCCACCAGAGAGGCGTGGGTTAAATAGCAAGGTACATTAGCCTCTTCACTATTCGAAAAGAAACCAATCTAGGAGAAAGATAACTACGAAATTAAACTCCCGGCCAGCGTCGCAGGGTAAAAATTATTGCTCTTCATGTCCGAAAACCTTGCAAATAGAACTGATGGACTGATAATTGTTTATATATATATATATATATATATATGTGTGTGTGTGTGTGTGTGTGTGTGTGTGTGTGTGTGTGTGTGTGTGTTGAATACGATAGACAATTTTTGATTTAGTTTTTTACAATTTATCTCATTTGATCTAATATTTTTTTTTCTTTTCAGATGATAAATTATATAAAAACTGGCCGAATGTTCCTTTTATACGAGCGCTTTCGGCCATACATTTAGCCATTTTCAAGGTTGAAATATATTAACTGTTAACAAGAAATAGTTTGTTGCACGTATGTTTTTATATATTTTCATTTTCAAAACACGGTCAAGATATTGTGTCCATGTTCAGAGTTGATATTATTGAGTGTCTTTTTTTATTTTATTAAAAAGGCTTCCATTATTTTTGTAACAGAGAGAGGTATATACACGCACACACTTACATGAATGCACACACGCAAATATAACTTTTATTGAATGGAAGTGGAAATGGTATTTATATATCAAAGTACAATTTGGGTTAAGATGGTGTTTACCGATGAGAAACACGATCTCAGGAAAGGAGGCGATGTTTTAAATCTGGATCATTAGAAAAAACAATAAAAAAAATGATCTAAATAAAATTTATCTGTTAAAAATTGAAATAGAGCTTACTCAGGCTACGAGATATTTGGTTTTGTTTAACAGTAATTGTTTTGATTAAAAGGTTGAATCAATGTTTAGATATCCCAAAGTATAATTTTGAGGAAGCAAGAAGAACTCGTGGTAAATAATTGGAGAATCGGTTTATATGTCAAGGAATAGTTTTTGGCACTCATGATAATCGCGTGCCGGGCCAAGGGTCGATTTATGATCAAACAGATTTATCTATATAAACCAGCGTAGTTATGCTGAAGAAGAAGGCAGACGGTCGAGCGAGACGGAAGAGGCCAGACGGGAGAGAGAGACGGGAGAGGCCGCGATCGGTCGGCACATCGTCGTCACGTGCGTGAGCACCCGCAGGCGACCGTAACGGGTCGCGGCGCTACAAGCCAGCCGAGAAAGACAGACGAGAAAGGCCGACGAGAAAGGCCGACGGGAAGGGAGACGGAAGAGAGGGTCGGGGAACGAGACCGTCGTCGAGAGAGTCACGAGATATTTGCGGGAGAATTAGAGAAGGAAGACTGCCCCCTGTTCTGAGAAGTCTGTATGAGACTGGACTACTAGTCATAAACCTGCCCCAGGCGATTCAATACGCATTTATCACACACAAACCCTCTCTCTGTTGGGAATTCACTGGATGCATTGTGTCTTTTTCTTTTCTCATTTATGTAGAATGTTTTTATTCTCCCTGTAACCTCTGTTCTGATGTTATCTTCTTATATAAAAGACGTCAATATTTCCCCCATTGTTGTCTTCTGCAGATATTACTTCTTGTTTTGTTTTGCCGCATTCTAAACTTCCTACCGCCAACTCTCACAGCCATGTCCAGACACCCAGTCGACCGTGAACGTATGGACAACACCCCGCTTACTGGATCTAAGAACTAGCACAGCGTGGGCAGCGAGCAGGACTTGACCAGTTGAACAGTCGAAATAATCTACGGGTACTCAGGGAGCGTACGGCCAGTTACCCCTAAGTTCGGTTCGGACCGAGTGGACACCACAACCCAAAGAGGAAGACGCCGGAGGTTAAGGGGCTGGGGACGAAGTGGTAGATTTTTAACCATTTTTTTTTTTTTGCATGTAGATGATGCTATTATATTTGTATTGTCAACAAGTATGTTACGAATAGGGTCCGATAGGTCTCCATGAATATTTAAATGAGATCTAATTGAACTATGGTCAGAAAGGTGTAGAGTGTGTCTTCGTGTCAAACATGTTGTAGTATGCCTTATTTATAATTATTTATATATATATATATATATATATATATATATATATATATATATGATATATATATATATATATATATATATATATATATAATATGAATGGCAAAATATATATATATATATATATATATATATGGTGTAACAGCAAAATTGTTCGAATCGTGTAACGGCTTAGGATAAATGTCCATCCCACAAAATGATTAATATCTAAAAAAATCAGGAGGTCACGACAGGAATAAGGATCATTTCAGCTTAGAGGTAAATACCTTCTTATTGTTTGAAGTTGAGTCAAATAATGTTACAAAAACCTCGGAGAATTCCAGTAAGATATCTTTAATCTTTTCTTAGTTATAATGGTTCAAAGTTTAATTTAACAATTGGACAATTTTGCAGAATAATTTTTGCATAGATATCTCGAATATTCAGTCCGGTAGACGTAAATAAATAGTGTTTAATATATAAACGGGTCGTTGGGCATCTCGAAACAGTGAAATGGTTAGTAAGCTTGTCTCACTAGAACAATTACAACAAAGTAGTAAGTTTGATCTTCACTGCGTACTCTCTATTTTCGGCCTTGTGCCACATCTAAGCTACGCTTGGAAAATCACCATAAGCGAAGCGTCTACTCAGATAAGATTATTCACTAGAAATAACGTTTAAGTAATAAATAACAATATATATAAATATATATATTAATAATTTCACCCTAACCAAGTCTACCATTTGTGCATGCTTTGAATACTGATGTCACATATACTTTAGTACTCCTGCTATATGTATAAATACTAAAAAAAAAAAATACCACAGATTTAGCTTTGAAAATGACGGGACCTTCATTCTTTTAAAGAGACATTTTATGCAACACTTCTGAAAAAGGCAAACAGGTTTTTTTTTTTTTTATAAGCTGTTTACATCAAGCTCCATCGAACGACTTTGTGTAGACAGAAGAAGAACTTTTTCGTTCTCTGTGTCTCATGGGTGGGGCGGAAGTTATTTTTTTCATGTTTTATATTCACTAGGGGCTTATTTACACCTATTTGTTTTTAGTTATAAATTTTTATTAGTCGCGGCTCCTTGTTTCAGCCGCCCCCCCCCACAACTCCGTGTTTACCTTTTTTTGCAGTTTGATTATTGTTTTGATTATTGTTTTTTCAACGAATCTTTCTGAAAAAATGTTGGACGAAAAAAAAAACCTTTAAAAGAATGCGTTTCGTCATTTTATATATATATATATATATATATATATCCAAATGTAAAAGAACGAAAAGTAAGATTTCAGCATTCAAAATATTAATTTAAAACAGGACTCAATACAAAAGTAGAGCTTTAAATATTTACTTATTATGCAGTGTGGGCATGTGCATGTTCTAAGGTAATACTGTATAATATATATATATATGTGTGTGTGTGTGTGTGTGTATATATGCCAGCTCTTTTGTGGTGAACGTCAATGTGGTAGGCGAATTGTGTCCGTTTTTCACCAGCCGACTGCAATATCAGTCGTTCGGCCTAGGATCCTTGGGCTGATAGAGTAGAAAAATACCCCCCCTTTTGTATCAATCCTGCTGGATAGTCTTCAATCTAGCAAAAAAGGATTGATCGAGAACGCGAAAATATCTAGCTGGAAGATTTTCATTTCGTGTGTGAAATTAGTTTCTGGGTATGACTGTCTAGAACTGGGCACACAAGTTATATGGGATCGGCTACATTACGCCAATAATTTAATTATGATATTCCTATTGTTCTCACATCCACTTGTCAAACATGCTCTAAGTCCTACAACGCCTAAAAGTGGGATGAGAATGCATGGTAACAAGAGGCAGATTTAAAACAACTTCATTAGTGAACCATGGGCACACATTTAAGGCGTGCCATGCAGTGTGCAAGTCTTTAGTCACTCTGAAAAGCCACATATGATCACATTGTCGTCCCTAGAATCCAATTTCTTCGAACAAATAATTAGAAGAGAAAGACATTAATTAGTCATATAGAAAACAAAGTATCACGAACCGAAATGGCGATATATATATATATATATATATATATATATACACACTTGGTTGGTTGAATAATATCGACAAGTTCTGTCTATGCAACTTTTTATTAATTTTTAAAAATTTCCGAATTAGTTATTTTCTATGAGCAGTACATTTGCCACAGTTCATTTTTTTTTCACAAGTACCTTCGTTAGCAAGTATTGTGTTCTGGATAGACACCTCCACTAATTCGCTGAAAAAAGACCATGCCATGACGTAAAAATGTCCCAAACATTATCAAAACAAAGTTTTATCGTCAAAATGTTTGTTAATATTAAGAGAAAAGATCAAAGTATTTTTTAATTATTTTATTAATTTTCTATTTAATAAATCGTTTTCAGTTTTCGATTTAAAAATAAATAAACAAAAATATGTGAAATTAATTAATCCAAACCAATAATAAGTAAATGATAAACAAATTAACAAATCACGAATGCACACATAAACACAAGTAAACGTAATAATTACAAACAATAAAATAATCAATGATAAATAACATTAACAAACAATACTAGAAATAGTCAAAAAACTGCATCAGGAGTCACAATTATTTCCACTCAATAGCCCCTAGAATAATTCGAAACATAACCATTAGCGCTCACCAAAATAACCGTCAGAATAATACAATAGACTATACAAAATGCATCACTGAGTTGTATATATAATTAGTCGAGCAAAAACATTATACATATGAACTGAGGATTGTGTTTAGCATGAAATAGACAATTGCTTCAGGAAAGATAGAGGGCCAAAAACCAAACTAGAATTTAAACCTGAAATTAAAAAACAAATGAAGAACAATTTGAGGAAAAGAAAAAATATCATTTGATTTAATCCCCTTTTATCATAGAGGTAAAATGTAAAATAGAAAAATTATTTTTCAAATTATTTACTAAACACCTCCCTCAAAATTCAGAATCTCATAAGATTAAAAAAAAAAAAAAAAAAAAAAAAAAAACACTGTTAAATTAAGCTATAGCTGCACTAGTAACTTAGAAACAATAAAAAATAGACAAAACGCCAGGAATTTCAAAACTAACACGCAGCAAAATATAGTTAACAAATTTAACTATAGTTGGTAATTTATGCAACTATAGAAATAAGAATAGATGTCAATTAGATGGAGCTTGTAAAACCAAAGAAATAATCTATAAAGCAGAAGTTATAGTTATTAATGGTCCGAATAAAACATACATACGATGTACTGAAGGCTCTTTAAAAGGAAGAGGGTGCAATCGTAGGTTGTCATTCAAAGTAGTAAATCTTAGGAGCTCTGCCAAACTAGATAACCATGTGTGGAATTTAAAAGAAAAAGCAGCAGGGATCCGATTTTAAGCTGGAATTTTTTGTAAAAGTCGAAGCGTTACAACAATCGCAATAACATTTGCAACCTCTGCCAACAGGAAAAATTAGCAATAATGATATTTCCAGATCCCAAAAACCTTTTGAATCAAAGATCCGAAGTCAGGAGCCGTTACATGCATACAAAAAAATTCCTCATAAGCTTATATGAGGGTGGTAAAAAAAAGTATGTACATTTCAATTAACCCCTACCGATATATTTATAATACCTTTGCTTTTATATATATATATATATATATATATATATATATATATATATATATATATATATTCAAAACGCAATTCTTCAAATTCCTCTTGTTATCCGGCCTATTAAATCTGCATACACGCGAGCGCGCGTGCACACATACACACACACACACAACATATATATATATATATATATATATATATATATATATATATATATATATATATATGAATAACACACACACAGGACAAAAAACAAACAAATAACCATTAAATGAAAATGAAACATTAGATAAATGATAACATATGATATAAGCATATATTTAATTTAATTCACATGCACTATTTAAAAATGAGATATGTGCGTGCGTGCAAGTGCCTGCGTGAGTGTACAGGAGTATGTATATACATTATATACTTATATTCAAACAGCAAAGAAAACACTCTATAAACCCAGCCAACCATAATTAATAGCGTAAAATAGAAACACTGACTACCATTTAAGCATTAGTTTATTAATAACAAAAGCACAGACACAAGTCTACATGTATGCGTGTTTATATGTGTATATATGTGCATGTGTATATACCTGTTTACGTACATGCATGAATGTGCGCGAGTACGTATGCGCAAGCGTATAAATACAAGCATATGCACGTATATTCAAACAATAATAATTTAATTATAAACATAACTTCCTATAATTAATACTTAAGCTACTGTTATATAGGAATAAGGTGTCGCTGCTGACACTAGAGTTTGAACATAGATCACCATAGAGCAAACACAGGCGATCCCATTTTGAATAAATAGATCACGTGATGGTAAGGGAAATGTATATATGGCAATTAGTGTAGTGTCTAATTGATCACTATTTCTACACTATCCTCTATTACTATACGGATCGCTATTCTCTATACTATTCTCTCTGTTCTTTATACTATTTCTCTATACTGATCACTATACGGATTAATATTCGGATCACTATTCGCTGGTTACTTATCGAGCAAGTACTATTAGTGCGAGTGTTATTCGAAGGCGTCTGACACCAGTATTGTTCAACGGCGTTACTATAGTTGTATCTGTGATTAGAAAGTCTCTACTACAACGAGCATTACGAAAGTGACAACGAGTAATTCATCTGATGAATTGAGTCGTGATTACGATTCCAATGTAATAAATTATAACCATGGAATATTAGTGTCTGAGCCGATTGTACATTGAGCTCTACCTGGATTTTATTCTTTTGGAAATATATATATATATATATATATTGATCACTAATATTATCTATCTATCTATATCTATCTATCTCTCTATATATAATCTATATATATATATATATATATATATAACAGAAGATGTCAGTCTGTCTGTCTGTGTCTGTGTTCGTGTATGCTATTCATGCACATCCATATTTGTCGACTGATTTCGATGAAATTGTATATACTTGTTGCATTATGTATTGACATAGATTTAACACTAACTTTTTAATCCCCAGGTTCCTCAGATTTGGCAGAAAAATTGATAAATCTGAATGTGGGTTCG
>CAHIKZ030005162.1:1160000-1182500 GCA_903632075.3 Acanthosepion pharaonis | reverse complement strand
GTGACTGTGTTCGGAAAATAAAACATTCCTATAACCCTAGATACATACGTGACACAATACATGTATACTGTTAAAAGTAAAATAAAATTCATCCTTGATAATGGCTAAAAGTATAGACGAAAGCACTTGGAAAATATTCGGACAATTTTTATATAATTTATGTGCAGAAAGAAAAAAAATATACGAACAAATGAGAAATTATATAAAAGATTCAACCACCACACCTTGTCAGTCGTTTTCAACGAAAAATAATCATCAGCAATACATTTTTGGAAAAAAATTAACGGCATTAAATGGCCCATTGAACTTGATATGCCGTAAAACAAACCAAACCAAACCAGACCAAACCAAACCTTCCTCTATGATACGTAAACTCTATGAATTTAAGCGCAGTACTAGATTAGTAACTAGGTTTCATCAATTTACAGTTGAAATCACTAGATGTAACCGTAAGTGCTATACTAACAATTTCTTCTCTCACAATTCACTCTTTCGGCTTCTTGATTTCCGGTCAACATTGATCGTCAAATATTTAAATGCAATGCCAATCGTTATCTACCGTGTTGTTGATTACAATCCTTATATTGATCTCGCTTCTTAATAATTTTTTCTTTTTCTTATTCTTTCAAACTCAGTAGCCCCCAACCCCCGCTGCCATTCTTGGGGTGAAATGATATATATATATATATGTGTGTGTGTGTGTGTGTGTGTGTGTGTGTGTGTGTGTATAAATTTAGGATATTCCACTGAAAACATGTAAAAATCGCTACACAATTGCAGTCGTGTTTCAATGTGTATCAATGCATCTCATCAGGCAAGTGATTACTAACGAGATTTAAAAGCAAAATTCAAACGCTTTTTACGAAAAAAGGGAGAGTTATAAGGTTTGTGGACTTTACTCTGATCAACCAATCAAATATGAACTACGTTAAATTTAAACTAAATTATTTTTATAAATTAATTATAAAATTATTTTTTATGAATTAATTATAAAATTATTTTTATAAATGGGTCGGAACGTACGTCAGCCAGTTTGAAACTAAAGCGGATACATATCGTTACATAAATTATACAAACCAGACAATGTAGTTTCCTAAGAAATAAATGTGGGGTGGAGAGGTAATTTAACCAAATGATAAACAACTTATATGCTTTGTGAATTTCCTACATAAAAATTTTTGTAGTTGATAAATATATGGCTTCTTTAAGAAACTAGTAAATAATTTAAACATTTAGATTTATTTGGTAAATTAATATGCAATTGTTAAATAAAGATCCTTCATATAAGATGTTAAGAACATTAACCAATCAATGTAAAATATCAAAAATAGCAACCAAATACCTTTACATCTGTACAAGATGTTACCAATACCACCAAGAAATTAATACAAAATTGTATTAAATCCAGATTAATCTTACAAATAGAAAGATAAGATACGTATAGTTCAATGCAGCACAACTAAAATATAAGAAAAGCATTATCAAATTCCAAAGTTTAATTCAATTGTAAGGTAAAAGGTAAACTATGCTTACAATTTACTGTTAAGTCATTTCTTTGATTTAAGAATTATTTTTTGTCAAAAAATCTGATGGTTTCAAGTTTTTCATGTAAACACAGAAAACAGATTTACATGTCCCTGCCATTTTAAAAATTTTCCATTTCACCTTAGGGGTCTTATTATCATCTTTTAAAATCTTTTTGGTAAAGGACAGGATATGTTGATACCACCTTGTCTTAAAAGAATTCATCGTACTACCAATACAGAATTTTTCAACCGCCGGATTCTTGATTGTAGAGATAGTACTAAGTTAAACCAGATATTTAGTTAAACAATTGTTTAGCAATGGGCATTTGTCAGAATTCCTACAATTATATTGGCCAATATCATTAATGTTTATCTTGAAATGTGTATTATGATCCAGATTATTAAACTGGTTTAAAATTGTATTACTGTGTAACTTTATAATCTTCTCAAGATTTTTGGTGCAGCTATAACTTAGTTTTAATGTATTTCTGTTAAATATTTTAGGGTTACTTTTAGATGGTTACTTTTAGGAAAATGTTTATCACTCAAATGGTGGAACTTACATCCTAACTTAGTACTAATTTCTATTTCTATTCTTTCAACCACTATTATCATATTTTCTAAACTTGTTTTCAGCGTACTTATAACCAGTATTCTTTCAAACTTTATAATAAACACCGCTATATTTATCAAACACATCTTTTTTTCCGGTGAGTGGTTGCTAATCCCACGTTCTATCGACGAAGGTATGTTTGATTACAGATGGAGGGTGGTTAGAATTGGGGTGAATATAAATTGAGTTGGCATTATTTTTCATATAAGGTTGAAATATATCATTAAGGAGATCTAACGAAACATCAACAAAATCTACTTGTTTAGCATTAGTAGTTACCTTAACCTTATAGTTTAAACTTTTTAATTCTCTATGGATCATTTTTCTTAATTTATCTACTTTAATTTTAGTGGAATTTTTTACTACTATAAGACTATCATCTCTATATAACCCTATATTATCAACATTGACATCTTCATAGGCAGTAAGGTTATATAAAATAAATAAACACAACAGATCAGAAGACTGCAAAATCTAATGATCCCATTGAAATCTCAAAGTAAACAGAGTTCTTAGCCCACTTTTGGATGAGAACTGATCTTTTGTAGTTCATTATTATATTTATCTCTTTGATGGAGATGTTAGAATATTCTTTGGCAAATTCCAAAGCCATGGTAAAGTGATCCTTGGAGATGAAAGGGTAAAAATCCACAATATCAATCTGGATAAAAGAGCAGCTGCTTTTGTCATTAATACTTCTAAACCAATTAATGACTTCTGTGGTACCAATCCAATGTATAAGTTCAAGGCGTTGTTTAATCTGTTTGTTGACTCGATCCAGATCCTTCCGATTTCCGGTCTAGTAGGGTTTATGATACTCATAGGAAGTTATGATCCTTAAGTAAGACATATGATTCTTTAGTACAGAGTTTACTAACCCTATTGCTAATTTTAAGTCTATCAGTAATACTTCTAGAAGCAGTGTTAATTTTATCAACACAAATAATATTGTTAATATCTATTTTATAATTCTTAGTTAAATTGTTTTTGATTAATGCATTGAATTCTTTGGGATTAAATTTGTAAAAATTAGTAGCTTTAGCAAATTTAACAAATATTTGCTTGGATTTTATTAATATCCTTAACTATACAATCTAAATCTGATTATATTTTTTATAAAAAGTGATGTCATTTATAATGTTTAGTAGTTCAGTTTCAAAGCTGTGTAAGCGTTCAATGAGATGTGCCGTTTTTAAACTCCTAAACCCATAAGGATCTGATATATTAGAAAAATCTCGATCAAGAAGGAAGAAGTGGGCTTTCCATCTCATTCTTCTAATAAGATCCTCAGTCTTTAAAAGCAGTTTGTCGAAATATTCCCGTTTGTTTGTGATGGGAATGTTTTTTAACGAAATTCCCAAATTAATCTTTTCCATGTTAGAGTATTAAATAAATGTAAACAGTGCTTAACCCTAGGGTACAATGAGAACGAATAGAGTACAATATCACATATATATATATATATATATATATATATATATATATATATATATATATATATATCGTTATAAGATGGGAATAAAAAAATATATATATCGCTTTGAGATGGGAATAAAAAATTCACGCCGTAACCCACTTCTCAAAATGTGACCAAGAGACCAAAGGACAAAATTTCGTTCCAGATCAGGCTTATATATAGATACGCAAAAATATACCTCATGTGTCATATATATATATATATATATATATATATATATATATATATATATATATATATATATATATATATATATATTCCAGTTGAATGGTCCAAAATACTGTCAAATATTAGAGAAAGGACTACTCCCACTATTTGAAACCAATCAGATTGACAAGAATGTCTACCTTTTTCAAGTAGATGGAGCACCATGTCATACAAGTAAAGTAACAAAGGCCTGGAAGGAATTGCAATTAATCGTCACTGGCGTGGGTAGCTCAAAGTCTTGATATGAATCCAATAGAGCACATTTGGGGGCCCCTTGACCGAAAACTTCGAGAGCGTGCAACCAAAATCACGTTATTGGCAACCCTTACAGAAACATTGCTAAAGGAGTGGCAAAATATGAATCAAACGATTGTTGATAACTTGATCAAATCCATGAAAAACTGAAACTGGCAAATAGAGGACCCAATCCATCCTCGTTCCAAACACTGTTTATTTATGTTGAATTGGGATTACGGAATTAAATTTTGAAATTGGATGTAGTTTATTTCTCCTGGCTAAAAAACTTTTCTTAGGCCACTATATATATATATATATATATTAAAATAATAAGAACAGTAAGATTTATAATCCGGTGTTCTTAGCAACTAATTTTTATTTAAAAAAAACAGTGCTCGATGCAAACGGTAGAGCAAAATATTATAATTATTTTCTTTTATATATATATATATATATATATATATATAGAGAGAGAGAGAGAGATAGATAGATTGTGTATATATACTATTTTCTTTCTATTTCTCATATATATTCTCCATCTCTCTCTCTCTCTACATCTCTATCTCTCTCTTTTTCTCTCTCTCTGTCTCTCTGTCTCTATCTGTCTGCCTGACTGTCTCTCTCTCTCTTTCTCTCTCTCTCTCTCTGCGTGTGTATTTCTTTTTCGCTGGGAGAAAAAGAAGGAAAGATAAAGATAAGACCATAACACACCCATGCACATACTCCACACACATACCTTCAGAACTACACCTTACCCACCTACACACAAAATAAAATTATCCCATGAGCCTTTTGTTTACTTTTCCTGCTTCGATAGACGATAAAGATTTTTCGCTATATTTTTCTTATCGAACAATCGTATTTTCCCTTATCAAAACTTACAAAATTATTATATCCGCCATAAACGCATCTACTTGAATATTCATAGATCCAATTCCCACTTGCCTAAAGTAAACACAATGGTTATCTATCGAACCCGCAAAAAATGCTCTTTCAAAATTATGATTTTTCCGTTAACACCAATATTATTGTATATTCCCTCGACTCCCTCAGTAAAGTTTCCTTAAAAATGTTATGTCTAGAATTTTAATAACAACAAAAGTGTTGAGAATCAACACCAAAGATGTCAAACGCTATTTATTAATTAAATTACTTACAAAATCAATTTTATATTTACAAGATTATAAAAGTATATGAACCAACAACATTGCAATATTTAGCATTTTTTTTTAATCATTTCACCCCAAGTAAGGCAATAAAACCACTAAGACGCAAGAGGTTACTGAGTGTTAGAGAGTATGTGAAAACAATAAAAAATATTCTTAAGGAGAGAGAACATTAAAAGCACAAGAATCAAGAAGACAGTAGATAACGATTGACATTAAATTTTTGAATATCAAAGTTGACTGGGAAGCAAGAAGCCGGAAGAGAATGCAATAGAAGAAACTTATAAATGGCCTGAGCTGCGACGCTACAAAATCAATAAAAGCCAAGAAACAGATCGTCTTTTTTGTCGAGCAACGAAAATAAAATAAAAATGATTAAAATATAAATATTAAAATACATAAATAAAAGTCATATGAACTAATGCAGACGACCATTTTAAATATTTAATTTATTTACGCATGCATTTTGCATAGGACTAATATATGTGTTTACATAATAGTATCTGAAACAGAAATGAAGACGATGAACCACGAATGCGTTTAGATTGTTGTTATGCAACATATCCCTACGATGTTCATATAATTTTTTGAGGTTTCTGGATGTTTTGCTGATGTACATTAATGGGCATTTTATGCAGTCTATTTTGTATATTCCTGTCTCTGTTCTGTTGTTATTGCTATCTCGTTTGATATTAATTATATTTCTTATTGTTTTAGAGGTGGTGTTGATAAATTTTATGCCACGGTTGGACAAGTTTTTTTTCGATGGTGAATGTTATGGAGTTAGTAGGTAGTATTATGTGTTTAAATTTGTTATGGTTGTCAAGATTATTATTATTTGTGGAAGTTTGTAAGTGAAAAATTTATTAATGACGAGGGTGTCTGCTTTCTTTGGCTTCCTCAGGTTAGAATTAAAGAAAGACAAAACTGTATTTGAGGAGTTTACGATAATGAATCATTGTCAACAGGTCAGTTGATTAGTTCAGTAGGATTATTTAATCTTGAAATCAGTTAAAGTCAGGAAAGTGATTGTCTTTTTGTTGGGCAAAGAAAATAAGAATATAAACAAAAATAGATTAATATGTAAATATTAAGATAGATAAATAAAAAAAGAGTTATATAAATTGATAAAGAAGACTTTTTTTAACCATTTAATTTATTCATACACGTAGTTTTGGATAGGACTAATAAGTGCGTTTGAAGGATATATAACAGTACCGGACACAAACGTGAAGTTGATAGTAGAGTGGAAAATGTTAATAACGACGCGTTTCGCAGAGAGCGTCCACTATCTTTGGTTTCTTTAGGCTAGTATGAAAGAAAGACACAAATGTATGTGAAGAAAAATGCCTTGGTATCTCTAAGGATAAATAGTAATTGTCATGGGTCTTTACCTATAACTACAGAATGAACTCTTCCTAACACTATGTATACTACGCCTCTCAAGAGAGAGGGTCGAAACAAAGCCAAGCTTCTCGGCTTGACGGTCGAACTCTCTGCCTCTGAGCAGAGAGGAACCCAGACGAGGCTCCGCCGAAGGGCAGAGTCTCGTTCGGGGAGGGTGACCAATCCGATCCCGTTTATACAGGTTCTACGGGTATTTTTTGGCCGAGCCTACGGGCTCGGGAAACCCACGTTAAATTCGGCTTTGTGCCACATGCAACCCTCGTGGGTGGAGGGGCTAGATACCGAATCGAGTCGAGCTGATAGTAGTTCACTCCATACTAGACTGACAGTCATACTAATACCTTCCACATCTTGTATTATTATTTCGTGTAATATACCTTCGTTATTTCTACTCTTGTGTTCGTGTTGTTCTTCCTTGGTCCTAACCTGGACCATAACAGTAATCATAAATTAAATTTAATTAGATTATCTCATCACCTTCAATGCGCAGGCAGAACAGAGTGACTATTTGTTTGTTTGCTTATTTTTTTATAAAACTAGCCAAATTACCCACGCCTTGCTGCGTGTCACACATTTTTTTTGCAAGAAAAATGATGATTGATTTTAAATCAGTTATAATTTATGAAAAAGATGCATTTCAATATTACTTAATGATCTTGTCGATGTGACCTCCATCTTCTGGCTTTCTCCTTCTATATTTTGGACAGGGCTCATTCCCTTGTCCAAATTTAAATTTAATTTCAATCAAAAGGAAAAACATTTTCCAGGTGGTGGGGGTGCAAAAACAGCTTGATCTGACCCCGTTGATATATATTTGATGCAATACTTGATTGAATAAATTGATGCGCAGATTTCAACATTGATATGACAGTTGAATCATCGCAGCAAATATGTATCGTAAAGCCTGACCCACTGATTGGTGATTTCTTGCTCATTGATGTCCATGTGTGTGTGTGTATGTAGTGTGTGCATATATATATATATATATATATATTAAAAAACAAACAACTTTGAGGGTTCATGGGATTATAATTATTTACTTAGGACCGATAGAGATCTGATGAATTAGGACCAAAACCCCGGTCCTAAGGAAATAAATCATAATCCTATGAACCCTTAAAGTTGTCTCTTTCTTAATATAATTAATATTTACTCTGTTTTTACATTGAGCTCTCTAGATTACATCCTCCTTGAAATTATCCATACGGATTACCAAATAACTTCATTAACTAACTATATATATATATATATATATATATATATATAATGGACTCTCTTCTCGTGAACGATAAATGAGGTTCAGAAATGGATGGTGCCTTTCGTTTTACACTTAAGTGTGCTAGCAGTGGTTATTGTGAAGAAAATCAGATAAGTGAAAGACATATTTCATTTGTGCTTTCTTAAATGTGATACTAACCCAGCCTTGCTGAGGACAACAAAGCCACAATGACAGATGAAATCTGTTGAAGCAGGATTTTGATGGCGTCTCTGCTTCAGAGCTTGATGAAGCTGATCACGGTTCTTCAGTCTATTGTCTTCAAAACCCTTTAGCTTAACGAAACATGTCTTACGCCACTCCTTTCGGTTTGATGCTTGGACTTCCCATCTTTTCAGATCAACATTGAGACATTTCAAGTTGTCTTTCAATTTGTCTTTGTAGCCTTAGAGTGAACGTCCAACTGAACACTTTGTGTTTGGTAGTTGTCCATACAGCACCTTTTTTTGGAAGCCTATGCTCATCCATTCTCACAACATGACCAGACCACATAAGTTGAAACTTTGCTAGAATAGTTTTAATGCCATGGTGTTGTACATCTATTCAGTATTGCACTATTCTTAACCCTGTCATCCCATTTTATGTCGCATATGGCATGAAGACAGTGCATAAGAAAGGCGTCAAGTTGATTTATGGGCTTTCGGTATAGGGTTCAAGTTTCAGTACCGTACAGAAAGGCTGAAAAAACGACTGATCTGTATATGTCGATCGTTGCTTTGAGAGACAGGTCTTTGATGTTCCATAACCTATGTTTAAGAGTAGCGAATACTGTGCTGGCTTTGGCTATTCTGGATTAGATCTCTCTGTCCATATATATATATATATATATATATATATATATAAGGTTGGTGTAAAAATAATGACGTAATAATGTCGTTTTATTACGTATTTTTTAACGTCAAAAAACGACATTCTTACGTCATTATTTGTGCACCAACCTAATATATATATATATATATATATATATATATATATATATATATATATTATAAACACTGCAAGGACGCTCATTCTCGAAGCTACAGAACCCAAAAACAAGAAGGATGCAAGATGTCTGGTATAACTAATAGAGCGGGCTTGCTATACAAATTTTCCTTCTCCCAGAGGAGTTCCTTGACAAATGCTAGAGGTCCCTCACTCCAAGTGGGCTTTCTGCACCCTCACCTTGTATATGAACGAACACTTGCATATTATATTCCAACTATTACGTGTATAAAAAAAAATAAACATTGATAATGCATTATAACAACATTATTAAATAAATTTAAACATGCTTAATACAACATATATTAAACAATTCACTACACTACATTGGAACGTTTTGTTTGGCAAGTAGTTAATAGGTGAAGATGTTTTGTGATAGTGCGATTGTAAAACGTAATCTGTATGGCTGGAAATTGTGTCACATGACTTGGTAGTAAATAAATAAATAAATAAATAGACGCATGCTAGTTTGCCGCCGTTACGTATTTTAAAATAAATGTGAGGCGTTCATACTATATGTTATTTCAGTAAATATGAATCTCCCTAAGCAGATGATGGCAGTTTTGTTTTGTTTGTTTTCTTTAATGAACTTCACTTTTGAAAATTATATGATAAATACTAAAATTTGTATATTTTGTGATGTTGGACGGCTTTGCTTGTCACTTTTGCTATGTCAAGCGAAAGCCTATTATCATTTTCCAAAAATGCTCGTTGTATTCGAGTCTTCGTATTTTCCAGTACTACTAGTAACCAGTAATATCTGCACTAGTAATACTTGTTCAAGTAGTAATCGCCAAATAGTATAATCGTCAGAAGAGAAGCGTAATTCTTAAAGTAGTAGATTAGAAAGAGTGAACGTATAGTAATAGTGGATAGACAAGAAGAGGGAACAGTGATCCGTACAGTGATAGAGGAGAAATAGAGATCAGTTAGTCAACACGCTACGTATTTATTCACTCCCTTTATGATGACGTGATCTACTTAATAATGTAATCGCCCGTGCTAGTTTCAAACCACAGTATCTGCACGACGCTTACTCTTATACAACAGTATAAATTATCATTGCGGGGCTAATATTACTTGAATGGAAAGATCTTTAGTGTGATATCATTTTGCAATACTATTTTTAAAAAAAGCTTTTTCCTGCCGGGAAATATTTACATTAATGGGATTTTTCAACTTAAAACTAGTTTATCGATTTGGAACAATGACAGTGAATGTCAAAATGACAATGTCATTCTGATATTGTTAATTTATCGTTCGTTCTGAAAGTCTGGCAATTTTGTTTGGCAATTTAACGTCTATTATTGAATTTCCAGCTGAATAATTTATTAATAAATTTCTTCTAACCAAAGGGGAGGGAGAAAGAAGAGATTTTCATAAGACGCCATTTTTTTGTTAAATTTTATACAATTATTATTCATTTCGTAAAAATTTATTATGTTTTAAGTTTCTACTTTATGAAAAAAAATTTGAAGGTCGTAATTTCCAGCCATATGAGGAATAACCAAAACGGGGGTTGTAAATTAAATGGTAATCTTTATAATATCAACAAAATACAATACTCGCCAGCGGCGTGAAGTAGGTAAACCACTTTGTGACCGGGTCGAAAACGAAAGAAGCGCAACACTATCAATCAATGAGAGGTTAATTTATTCATTGCTTTTGATCTAAGTTCATTTTATACGCATATATTGCGCACAGGAATGCTTCCTGGGTGATGTCTTTTCTTGGGTCATAGAAAGTTTCGGGCCTCCATAACATCAGACTTTCTCTCCCATGAAGTCCAGCCGAGTGCGACTATTTCTTGTCTAACATTCTGGTATAGCTTCTCCGTGATTGTAAGAACTGCAATAATATTATTTGTGCCTACTCAATGTCGACCCTGTTATTCATTCCAATATATAAATTCTGACCAATTGGAACTTGTTTCATTTTTTTGTGTTTTGGCCAATAAGAGGGTCGGATTCCGTTTTACCCTTAACTGTTATACGTGGTACGCCTTCATAATGGCGGTTATCGTTTTTAGCCAATGAGAAACGTACTTTTCATTTGGCTCCAGAGTTAACTCTGGGGCCAAATGAAAAGTACGTTCTCATTGGCTAAAAAACGATAACCGCTCATATTATATATTGGAATGAATAACAGGGTCGACATTGAGTAGGCACAAATAATATTATTATATTATTAATTTTATCACCTCCTTCTTTTACTTGCCTCTGGTTCTTTGTTTCAAATTAATGTGTAAGTTTTAATTTTCCTTTCAAGACTTGTTTTGAGTCTATTGTTTTAAAAAAATGTTGCTGGGTTATAAATATTTCAGATAAGCGCTTGGATCAACATACTTATATAACACTCAACACTTCGATGTGGTGTAATGTTTAGCAAATTTGTCTCGCTAGACCACTTACGACTGAGTAGTGAGTTCGATCCTCACTGAGTGTCCCATACATTCGGCCTTGTGCCACGTCTAAGATACGTTTAAAAAATCAAACACCAAACAATCAAAACATTCGGCTGGTTTGGAAAATTCTCCGAACTAGGTTCACTGTTTGGTGAGAGGGTGGAGACCATGGATCACACCTTCTTCCACTGCAGGGTCGTAGTCTCGATGTGCAAGTTTATTGAAGACACCATGGTTCGCATGCTGCGTGGAAAGTTCTTTGTTCTAGAGGCCAGTTCTGTTTAGAGTAATGTGGTACCGTTGTTAACTAAGGTTGAGCACTATGTGTTCGTGTGCTTGCTAGGTGTTACGCGAGTCGTGATATGGACGACACGACAAAAGGATTTCTATGGAGACGAGAAGTTTACCTCTTCCCAATTGATCTTGTCAAGATTAGAACGGAAAGGAGACGACTCCATAGATCAGAATCTGTCTTGCGCGTCTGTGTTAAGTAAAAATGAGTTGACTTAGAGTGGCATTTTGATGCCGGTTCGGCATTAGAATATTGGATAATCTGAATTGAACATTGTTTACCAGGCCTCAAATAGTTTTATTTTTCCGCCAAGTTAACTTAGCTAGGGGATGTATACTCATTGGCCCCCTTTTTCTTTTTGTCCACAATTTCTTTAAATTTAACCCCCCTCATTAGGTGACCAGAAATGTCAGTTCTCTGGTGGATGCAGGACACGTTTCGTTTTTCGAATATGTTTTTTGTATTTGTTTTTGTGTCTGAATGAATGTGCAGTTGTGTGTGTGTGGTTGATCGAATGATTGGTTTTAATTTATCAAAGTCTCACATTAATTTCGTCCAATGAACTGATATTTCTGCCACAATTAAGCATTGTGTGTGTCGGGGGGTATTATGAACATTATTTTGTTCCGTTTCTTGTACATAGAATTGTAATCATTTTAAATAATTCATTGGGGTTTCATTTTTAAGAAATTGTTATTTATTCTTCATCCCCCACAGACAAATTTTACATATGGGGACTAGTTCGAACTTCATAGAGACTTGAGGTATTATAGTGTTTGTATTAGGTTGGTGCAAAAATAATGACGTAATAATGTCGTTTTTTGACGTAACGTCAAAAACCGACATTATTACGTCATTATTTTTACACCAACCTAATAGTAAGAATAGTAAGTAAGAATGTAATGTTTTGAGGCAAGGAATATTGTATAGTTTGTTTGGGTCATTGACCGTGGCTAGCTAAGTTTAAGGTAAAACAGCTTGATGACCAGTCTCCCCCGTCCCCACTTTTTGGCCTTGTGTCACATTTTCTGTTATAACAAATATAAATATACTATTTATATAACACTAATAATACTACTAAAATATAATAAGATGTGACAGTCCAACTTCTACCCTTTTATTATTATTATTATTATTATTATTATTATTATTATTATTATTAATAGTAGTAGTAGTAGTATATTTTATCCACCTTAATATTTTCATTGTTTATTAAAACATCTCTGGTCACTTTTCACTTAAATAATTAGCATGAATAATCGGAAATAAAAAAAGTAACTTCCAAGGTGACTTTAATTTGCATCCCAAAAGAATGTTTTCATGGAGGTCAGCACAACCACTTAGACTACTGAAGTTTCATTGAAATCAAATCAGACGCCATTTTGATTCCATTTATTTCCGATACATGATGGTTTGTTTTTTTTTTCCTTACAACAAAGTCTGTGTAAAATTTATTTTTAAAATAATAATTGTCAGTTATTAATTTTTGAAATAACATTACTTCCTTCCTCTATTTCCTTTGCGTTATTTAAACCGTAAAGAACAAGTTTCTGATAAGATAATTTGTGCTTTATTTTCGCTGTATTCTAGCGGCTTATCGAACAAGAAATTGACTAAAGAATTCGGACAATTTTAAAAGTATATGATCTGATATATAAGAAATACGGGTGACGGTTATAAATTACTGCCTGTTCTTTAATTACAACGGATTTGATAGCACAAATACATAAATTATTTATACCTGTATATATCTGTGTACCTGGGCTTCACCATCAACATCGAAGGCAGATCTACGCGGAAGATCAAGTGAAGGCTGGCAATAGCAAGACGTGCTACGAGAAAAATTGGAAACATCTGATCTAGTCGGAATATCCACATCAGCCTAAAATTGAAATTACTACGGGCTACTGCTTTCACCATCACCAGCTACGGATGCGAGTCATGGGCATTGGCCAAGAGGGAAAGACATCGGATTGATACTTTCGAGATGTGGGCATATATCGCAGAGGTCCATGGATATCGAGACGCTCTAATAAGTGGGTGCGATATACAATCAGAACAAAGTACGTATTGAGAGAGCAGATGACACTAAGGAAGCTTCGTTACTTTGGGCGACGCAACGGCTTCAATAAGGACATTCTGCTGAGCACAGTTGAGGTCAAGCGATGCCAAGAACAACCACCCATTTCTTAGTTTGATGATATTAAGAGGCGGACTGGAATGACGGTGGCTGAGGCTGTAAGAGCAGCATCAGACAGCAAGAGATGGAGGCGGGTGGTGACCACAGGGGTGTAAAATGCGCTATCTGAATAAATAATGATAATGATGATAACACAAATTTGACCAAAATGAAAGTCTCAGGATTCCAAATCTAGTCTTCAAAATAGTATTTTTCTGTCACTATCGTGGTACGAAAGTCAGTCAAAAGCAATATTTTTTTATATAATTAAAACATCCAAAATTAAACTTAAGCTTAACAGCCACACATCCTGCTTAAAGAAGAATGGCTGGACGGTCTTAATATAAAAACCTTAAGTTTTTTCACCTTAACGTTTCCGAATTAATTTAAGGATTTTAACTTTAAGTGAATTTACTGATTTTTCCGTTTAAGATAAAAAAAAAGTCAATTTATTTTAAGTCCTTCCAGACATCCCTCTATAAGCAAAAGTGATGGCTGGTAGACTTAAGTATACTTAGCCTTTGATGTTTATATATCAGGTCCTTGGTAGTCATTGTGCACCTTTCTTGACCTCGAAAATGTTTCCCAAAGAAACGTGTCACTTTTCCTCAAAGTGTAGAAACTAAACTGAAATAATGCGCATCTGATGATTCCCAAGCTTGTTCATTAATCAATATGTTGATAGTAAGTCGAATAATCATATCTTTAAATAGAAGAAAAGTAACAGTTGAAACCTAGAGAGGGTTACTGAATGAGGAATAATCAAAACGGAGGTTGAAAATGAAATGGTAATATTTATAACATCAACAAAATACAATACTCGCCAGCGGCATGAAGTAGGTAAACCACTGTTAGTGGGGGACTACTTAGCATATTACGATATTTACCTGCCTCTCCACGAGGTAGGATGCGGCACAAGGCCAAATTTAATGTGGGGAAATCCGAACCCGTGGGATCGGACCAAAATTACCCGTAGACCAGGCATAAGCGGGATTGGATATCTGTCTACCTCCCCGAACTAGACTCTGCCCTTCAGCATGGCCTCGTCCGGGTCCCTTTCTGCTCAAAGGTAGAGAGTTTGACACGGCAAGAGCTTCCCAGCGTAGACAGCATATTACGATATTTGCCCGCCTCCCCAGGAGGTAGTATGCGGCACAAGGCCAAATTTAAAAATTGCCCCGTAGACCCCGCAGACGCGGGATCAGGTATCTGTCTACTTTCCCGGACGAGACTTTAGTGTCCTACGTATTTATGAGGATTGGAATATACCCATTAGTGTACATAGGTACGGTATACAACAGTAACAAACAAATAAATGAAAGAAAAGGAAAGAATGCTTCTAAAAAAATGTTTGCAATTTGGTCCATCCGAGAATGGTAAGATCCGAATCAGGAACCAACGAGTGCTCACATTCATCGCATTACAGACATAGTGGCTACTACAAAGGGGAAACAAAAACCACTCGTTTCACACAGCGAAAAGTTTGATACAAGTGTATGAAAAAAAATGTACCGTAAATTGTAGCGTACAAGTCGAATCTTCAAGCCTAAAAAATATTTCCAAAACTAGTGATCGACTAAAACGGTGGGTATAAAATGCAAACATTTACCACCGAGTCTGTCTATATTTCTGCGATGAGGTATTATGTACATTATTTGCATTATTCGTCCTCATCTTTGTCGCCATATTTATCACAACGTTTCGGCCGTTGTACGCTCCGGCCTTCTTCAGGTGGTTGGAATTTCGAACTGAACCCTTTACTTCGATCACTGGGGTAGACTGTTCTAGTTCCACGTGCCATGTTTGATGGATGTCAGTTATCAGTTATCTCCTGCTAATTTTCCCTCTGAAAGTTCTCCACTGCCTTAACAGGGTATTGAACTCACGGTCTTTGGGTCCTGTCACTGCATCTAACCAACGCCTTTATCCACTGTGCCATGTGTCCTATACCGGGAGTGGGGGTAAACCTATACTGTAGGTACAGGCCTAAGTTTTGGGCCACTAGTAGCCTACCCTATACCGGGGATGGGGGGTAAACCTATACAGTAGGTACAGGCCTAATTCAGAATTTTTAGCTAAACATCTTGTGGTTGACTTGTACACCGCGGTTTATGGTATTTGAAATCCAAGATTAAGTGGGCGATATAAGCCACACCAAACATCCGTCCACTGACCAATGACATAGAGCAAAAATGACATCCCGATACGGTAGAACAAATCGCAAATAGTCTTAATTAAAGTGAAGGGACGAATGTGACGCAACATCAACTTTCAACAGCATGGCCACGGGCAAATTGGTATGCCAGTGTCCATCACCGAAAGAGTCTTCGATGGGCAGGCAAGCAACAAGGATTAGATCTTGTATTAACGGAAGATCGTCGCCTTGTCAATTGAGTACAGAGCGATCCTGCAATATGGCAGTGAATACGGGACAATTTCATAAGTTTCAGAGAAAATGGAAACCAAAATATCTAAGTATGTTTATCTATCTATCTATCTATCTATCTATCTATCTATCTATCTATCTCAATTTGGTCATATCAACAGGTCAGTTTCAGTCTGTTCATATCTATCTATCTATCTATCTATCTATCTAATTACAGTCCCTTCGTGTCTATCTCAGCCTGACTGAAATCTATCTATCTATCTATCTATCTAATTATAGTCTCTTTGTGTCTATCTCAACCAGTCTGAAATCTATCTATCTATCTATCTACCTATCTATATATCTATCTATCTAATTATAGTCTTTTGTGTCTATCTCAGCCTGTTTGAAACCTAGCTAGCTCAGGCCGCCTACCTATCTCTGTCTCTCTGCTCTTATCTATCTATTTTTATATCTAATCACAATCACTTCGTATCTCAGCCTGCTTATGTTCATATCTATCTATCTATCTATCTATATATTTATATGTAAAATGTGTATATGTGTGTGTGTATAATTTTTTATATATATTATCTATATATTATATATGCGCAGTACTTATTGGAAAGCGCTCAATATCAGTGATAGAGCTAACTTATTTAGATGGATTGCTGTGAACCCACGACCCCGGGCCTCACTGTTCATGTATGTTTGTCTTTGTGTGGGCGTCGGTGGCATTCCGACGACAATTTTTCCTCCTATTGCCATAAAGACACCGATATATATATATTAATATGTCTCGTAATATTAAGTTTTATACTTTTATTTCGATCATTAAATTTTGTACCTACAAAAATATCTTTAAATATCTGAAAATCAGGTAATCATAGTTTAATTTGTATATATATATATATATATATATATATATATATATATATATATATATATCAAGCCCTCTCCACTTTAATCAAATCACTTGTGTGGGTTTTCTGGCAGTTTACCTTGATTCGTTCTTATCCTAACTTGTCAGCAGTCAATATACCATATAACACCCTTGAGCGCTTAGCCTTGGAGCGGGTAAAATGGAGATCAACGTGTTTTAGTGGACTCAGCAATTTTCAATCTGCTTGTCTTGAATCATCTTCAAGAGGCGAGAGCAAGATCTAAAAGGTCAGCCAATCTAACAGTGATCCCATCTCACAATCCTCACACCTGCTCCATATGTGGCCTCCTTTGTAAATCACTAGCGGATCTTAAATGCCACTTAAGATTATCGCACAAACTTTCATAACTGAAACAATAAGCTGTCAGATCCTCATTTGTCGAAACCGACGGGAGAGTCCATTTTATATATATATATATATATATATATATATATATATATATATATATATATCAATCTATTGTATCTATGTACCAGAAGTAGTAACCACCTTTCTTTCAGCGCAACATTTCTCAGCCTTTGAAATTAATCAACAATTTCCGTATCACAATCGCGATCTCGTTTTGTTTTTTTAATTTAATTCGAAAACTGAAAATCTTTGTTTTCCGTGCACGTCATTCCAAAATAGCAGAATATAATTTGGAGCAAATATTCATTCTTCTGGAAAATACTGAGAACGTATTGATCACCAGAAATCAATAACGTCAGAAGCATCTGCAATTGAGCAAACTCATCATCAAATTTCATTTTCAGTAATAAATTTATTAGTCAAATGAATAAGTTCCATCTGGAGGTTATTAGGTACGTTCAAGATTTTTTGATATGGTTTTGTTTAATAAGTGGAAATGTGTCTATAAATGTGTCTTCTCGTTTTCCCCTGTCCTGGGTAAGACGATAAACTATGTCCGACAGCAAGGCCTCTGATCAGGAGGTTTTGAGGAGCCTCTTAATTGCTGGTGTTACCAGGTCCATCCTGACCCGGGGTGGTAGCACCTGTTAGGGTTCCAGCTTTGAACAAAGAGTTAACACCCAAACTGGGGTCAAAACACTATGAAAGTGTAAAAATAGGTTTTAAGACAAGAAATACTTTGTAAAAAATTATTACCAGCAATACATTTAAAAAAATATTACCACCTATATATTTTTGAAAGACAATTACCAGCAAAACAAAACAATACCAGCTATACATTTTTTTTAAATATTACCAGCGAAGGAAAATTATTACCAGAAATAGATTTTTTGAAGGAAAAAAATATTACCAGAAATAGATTTTTTGAAGGAAAAAATATTACCAGAAATAGATTTTTTGAAGGAAAAAAAATATTACCAGAAATAGATTTTTTGAAGGAAAAAAATATTACCAGAAATAGATTTTTTGAAGGAAAAAAATATTACCAGAAATAGATTTTTTGAAGGAAAAAAATATTACCAGAAATAGATTTTTTGAAGGAAAAAAATATTACCAGCAACAGATTTTTTGAAGGAAAAAAATATTACCAGAAATAGATTTTTTGAAGGAAAAATTATTACCAGAAATAGATTTTTTTGGAGGAAAAAAATATTACCAGAAATAGATTTTTTGAAGGAAAAAATATTATCAGAAATAGATTTTTTGAAGGAAAAATTATTACCAGAAATAGATTTTTTGAAGGAAAAAAATATTACCAGAAATAGATTTTTTGAAGGAAAAAAATATTACCAGAAATAGATTTTTTGAAGGAAAAATTATTACCAGAAATAGATTTTTTGAAGGAAAAAATTATTACCAGAAATAGATTTTTTGAAGGAAAAAAGTATTACCAGAAATAGATTTTTTCAGGGAAAAATTTTTACCTGAAATAGATTTTGGAAAAAAATATTACCAACAATGAAAATTTTGTCGGCAATAAATAACCCATTGAGGTTGTTATGTCGTAAACCAAACCAAACCTTCTCGTTTTCCCCATCACGAATTACAAACTGGAGATGCCAAAATAAAACTTTGAATATCGAGGAAGTGTTTTAAGGGGTGGGGGCGAAAAGTGTGGCACCGAAATCCGAATGTGCACTGGGATAGCGAAACATGCCTTCCAAAAGCTAAGCAATGTATTAAGAGGTCGTTAGAAACAAAAACAAAAAAAAGAGTTCTTTTACTGTTACGTAGTATCGGCCTCCTAATATGGCAGTGAATACTGGACAATCTCCTCGCAGATGAAGAAGAGACTTGAAGCAACAGAAATCTGGTTCTACAGAAGGATACTGAGAATACCATGGAATGAACATGTGAGCAATGACGATGAAAAAGCAAAGCATAACGAGCGTGTGTAAATCATTGGTTTTGATTGATTCGTTTGCTACGGTTTATCAACCCATGACAGGTTATTTAAAGCCATAAAATATGTTTAGATTGTAAGAATATATATTTTTAAACAGCAATGATTTAGTCATACAAGTCCTACTAATTAACCCATAGCTGGGGGTTGAGGTAAATTCATTCCTTTCCCAAGGTTATTTGCGCGTAGGTGAATATAACGATTACTTTTATAATAAGCTCCGGGAGTTGTATTTGTCTTTCTTCATTTTGCATTTGCCTTTCCTGATTTTCCTTCTGCGTTTATAGTAATATTTTTTCCATTCTTCCTTGGAATTGTAATTGCTGTTCATTTTGGTATTTCACAAGTTCTGCTAAAATACTTTTAAAATCCTCCATGATAAGAGTCTTACGAAAAACTTGATTTTCCGTATTTTAATCCTCGTAATTCTTTGTTACACAGTTATTGTGGATACTGGCAAAAAACGGCAATTGTCTCTTTTGAGTCTCCGAGAAGTGCAAATTCTTGTCGCCCAAGCTGTTGTGCTGAGAAGAGAGATTTTTTTTCTTTCCGTGTAGGTCCCAATTCCTCGTCACCAAGATGTGGTTGGCAAGGGAGATTTTTTCTTTGTTCTCTTCCTGTGTGAGTTTGAATTTCCTCGTAGCCTGGTTGTCGAGGGGGATTTTTGTCTTTTTTGTTCTTCCCGTGTGAGTTTGATATCCTCGTCGCCAAGTCAAGGAGAGAGAAATTGTGAGTTCGAAGTCCCTGTCGCCAAGTTGTTGTGGTCGACGAGAGAGAATTTTTTTTTCTTCTTCCGTGTGAGTTCGAAGTCCTCGTCACCAAGTTGACGAGGGAGAATTTTGTCTTTTTTTTTTGTTCTTCCCGTGTGAGTTCGTTATCCTCGTCGCCAAGTTGTTGTGGATTCCGGGATGAAATCCAGGACCAAATAAATAACAAATGCCAAGAAGGAATATAGGAAAATAATGTATTGACGTAATAATGCAAACTGATAATGCAGGTTAGTAGTTCCAGGAATAAGTCTTTAGTATTGAAGTATCGCTGTATGACTTCTTACTGAGTCTACGTGCTCGCTACGTTCGTTCTGTCTGTCTGTCTGTCTGTCTGTCTGTCTCGCTCTCGGGTCTCGCTCTGTGTGTTCCGCGTGTTCTCTTCGTTCTGTGTATTCTGAGTCGAGTCTTCACGTAGCAGTAGTATATGTATATACTGGGTGAATCCTTTTGTGTAAAAAGGGGAGGACCCCTCAACAAAACACTAACGTCAAGAGGCGATAGATAGTTAGGAACAGATTGAGATAGATAGATAGATAGATAGATAGATAGATAGATAGATAGATAGATAGATAGATACGAACAGACTGAGATAGATAGATAGATAGATAGATAGATAGAAACAAATTGAGATAGATAGATACATACATACATACATACATACATACATACATACGAACAGACTGAGATAGATAGATAGATAGATAGATAGATAGATAGATAGATAGATAGATAGATAGAAACAGACTGAGATAGATAGATACATACATACGAACAGTCTGAGATAGATAGATAGAAACAGACTGAGATAGATAGATACATACATACATACGAACAGACTGAGATAGATAGATAGATAGATAGATAGATAGATAGATAGATAGATAGATAGATAGGTGTGTGTGTGTGTGTGTGCGTGTGTGTGTGTGTAACGGTTATCAGCGTGGAAAATGAAATTGCCAAGCTAAGTGAAATTCTTTGTAGATTCTCATTAATACCCCCGCAAAAGGCATGAATCTATGTTCCCCCATTTGTGAGTTAAAACATAGAGAGCCGTCTGGGCTTAATTGCCTTGGTTTGCAGCGAGTCTTGGAGACGGAAAACTGTTTAGATATTTGCACACTTTCTCTGTTATCAGTTCTTCTACAAAGTGTGGCTGCTTCAGGCAGAAGCCTTCATGGCTATAATAAGAAAGAGAAACTGGTAGGCCAAGTTCGATATCCAGTTGGTCACGTTACATTGACTTACGCGCAAATACCCTTGAGAAAGGAATGATTGCTTGATTTTTTTTAGCGGCATATCAACCTCTATCAGCTATTCAATGACGAAATCTAACTATTTTGAACACAATTTTATGGCTTCAACTAAATATATTTTAAACATAGTTGTATGTTTCTAACTACATAAAAAATGTATTGTTAGTCATTTTGCTATAAAATGTATAGTTCTGTCCTGGGTATGACGATAAACTACATCCGCGTCCTGGGTAAGACGATAAACTACGTCTAACAGCAAGACCTCTGATCAGGAGGTTTTGAGGAGTGTGGAACCACCTCTTAATTGCTGGTGTTCCCAGGTCCACCCTGACTCAGAACCTGTTAGGGTCCCAGCTATGGGTAAATAGTTAGCCTCCAAGCTGTGATCGGGGCAATGTGAGGATGTAAAAATGGGTTTTAATACCAGAAATACTTTGTAAAAAAATTATTACCAGCAATACATTATTACCAGCAATACATTTTTGAAAAAAAATTACCAGTTATACATTTAAAAAAGAAAAAGATATTTCCAGCAATAAAAATATTGTCGATATTAAATTGAGGTTGATATGTCGTAAACCAAACCAAACCAAAATATATAGTTGGCAATTCTATAAAATTGTCATTTTACTATAAATAGCCATTGCTGGTCATTTTACAATATAAAAATGTAATACTGGTAATTTTTATTCTTTCATAGTGGTTTGTTTTTGTTTGGGATTTTACTATTTGGCCATAGCTGTGACTCTAACAAGTGTTACCATTCCGGGTCTGTTGATTAGTTAATTTTGGTTAACAGCATATAAAACCCTATCGGTTATTTAATGCCGAAATCAAAATATTTTGAACACAGTTTTATGGCTTCAACTAAATATATTTTAAACATAATTGTATGCTTTTAACTACAGATAAAATGTATTGTTGGTCATTTTGCTTTAAAAATATATTGTTGGTAATTCTATAAAATTGTATTGTTGGTCATTTCACTATAGAATTGTATTGTTGGTCATTTTACAATCTAAAAATGTAATACTGCTAATTTTTATAATGGTTTGTTTATATTTGGGGTTTGAATATTTGCCCATAGCT
>CAHIKZ030005162.1:1062500-1155000 GCA_903632075.3 Acanthosepion pharaonis | reverse complement strand
TTGTTTTGAGTGACCATTAATAAAATAATTCTTTTTTTTTTAATTTTACCCGTATTTTAACGATCTGAATAGCTATTATAACATGACTTCGTTGAAGGCTTTTTGAATTTTCCTATACTTGTATTTTGATTGGTCATTCTAGCTTTTGGAACAACGTTTTCCCCTAGTGAAAGATCGTTAACGAATTCGAAACTTTTAAAACCATTTGCTTTGCATTCAACATCTTCACTTGATAAGACACCGGGAGTATTGAAACAAAATGGCTATTTTTGTAGTGATTTTATAACATGTTTATGTTATAAATTTTCTAAATGCTTTGTCTGACGATCGCAAATAGCGTGAAACCCAGGATTACAAACTCACATCAATCCAACTAAATATGTTAGCTCAATCACTGATATTAACCGCTTAACAATAAGTACCACGCATATATGCTATATAAATAATATATATATATATATAAAAAATTGTGTATATATATTTATAATTATATACATACACACAGACACACACACACACATATATATATATATATATATATATACACAAGTGTAGGAATAGTATAGACAGAATAGAATTCCAATAACCAAAAGGACTATTCTCAAAAGCGTGCTCAGACTTGAAAAAATAGTATTTATTCAAAAATTATAGCATGAGCATTTTTAACATCACTACAAGAAGGGTCTGAAATCAACACCATCACTTGACAAGACAACAGAAGTATTGAAATAAAATAGCTATTATAACATGCTATTGTTATAATTTTTGAATAAATACACACACACACACACTATATATATATATATATGAAGAAATATAGTTTTGAGGTGTGTATGGGATAAAGTGCTCAATATCAGATAGAGTGTATGTAAATATAAAAGTGAACATTGAAGTCAACTCTCAGAGGCGACAGGCTATTTCATACTAGACGCAATCGTCAGGCCGCCAGTGTTGGTTTTTTTCTCGACTATTTATATATAAAGGTCAGTGGTGCATTGTGGGTAATCTTTATTAGCGGTTATTTTAGCGGGAGTGGCTTTTTATTTTACTTATTTGGATTATGTTATTTTACTTGTTTTTATTTATTTTCATTTTTTATTTTTTATTTTCGCTTTTCGAAGTTTTATTAATTTGGGGGGGGGTTGCTTAGGTCGCTTATTTAATAGTTTGTTTTGGTCTGGGAAGATAAAGCTATTTTTCGTCCAAATTTTGGATTGATTGCCGTGGTCTATTCTGTTATTTTGGCGGAGGTGGTTTTTAATTTATTTATTATTTTATTTATTTGGATTGATTATTTTTAATTGACTTTGCCCATTTATTTTTATTTGTTCTAACGGTTATTTTAGCGGGAGCGGTTTGTTAATTTGTTTATTTATTTTTTTGGATTAATTTATTTTACTTGTTTTTTCTTATTTATTTATTTATTTTTTATTTACTCTTTTCGGTTTTTGATGTTTATTATTTACTTTATTTATTTGGATTGATTATTTTTACTTGTTTTTTATGTATTTATTTTATTTTTATTTATTCTATTGCGTCTATTCAAACGGGAGTGGTTTGTTAATTTGTTTGCTTGGGTGAATTTTACTTGTTTTTGTTATTTTGTTTTTTATATATTCTTTTCAGTTTTCGATTTTTAAGTAACGTAGTAAAAATTTGTTTTCATATCTGCATTTTGAGATGAGCTCAGATCGTTTATTTAGTAATTTATTTTGGTCTGGGAAGCTAATAATAACTATCTTTCCTCCAAACAAAGTTTGCAGGTTTTGGATTGATTGTTGTAGGCTGATGATATTTTCCTTATTTTCCATGATATTTTTGGCGTGATTTGCGTTTTGTGTTTAATTTCCCAGACATACTTAGAAAGCATTGTGCTGTTCGCGTATTTACTATTCGTGAAAGATGTTTTGTGTGCATAGTTTCTTTGTTTCCAGGGTCCTTTGGTTACTCCTATGTATATTTTTTCTTCATTATCTGGTGATTTTACCGTGGCATGAATAGCTGCTTCAATTTGACGTGGCATTGAATAGAAAAAGGTTCAGACTTTCTCATTGGCCATTCTTCCCTATTCTTTTTGGAGATTGTGTGATTTTCCTTGGAGCACTTTTTATTTAGTTCCCACGACAATAGCTCAATTATATTATGCGTTAGCCTGTCTTCCAAAAGTTGAACGTCTTCATCCACAAGAAACCATTTTTGCTGCACATAATGTGTGGCATCGTCATGCAGAAAATTTTCATCATCTTCGTAGTGTGTCAAAAGATTAAACCGTAGTAAACTAATACAGATTTCGCTGTTAAGCTTTCTAGTTGGCCCCAAAACCTCTACACGCCGTTGTATAATGTGACTATAGGTCAACTTTGACCGGGTTCATGACAGTCCACACTCAGATTATGACCGCGGTTATAACAGAGTCCATAAACATATATTAATTAGCCATAAAATTTTGACCAGGGACATTATTAAGTCTGAATTCAAATTGGTTGGCTTACAAACTAAGTTCAGTTAAACTTTATCCTGTTTCATGAGTCTGTCCCCAAATTATGCCAGGGTCTATAGAAATATATTTGTTGGCTTATAAGCTAAATATAGACAAACTTAGACCAGAGACATGATTGAGTCTGGATTAAAATTATACCAGCATTATAATAGAATCTATAGAAATATATTGGTTGGTATATAAACAGAGTATAGCCGAACATTCACCAGCTTCCTGACTAAGTAAGTCTACATTGCTACTCACACAGACCCAGAAAATATTAGCATGACTAAATCATACCAACTCGATGTAGCTATCAAATAATCTTATGTTTATTAGACATTCTTTTATATATTGTAACCCTTCAGGGCTAGACGATCATAGCTCTCCATAACCTCCTATTCTTTATAGCACTAACCTATATTTGTCCGCTGATTTGGACATATACACCGTATAGGAGGCTTCCGAAAGTCCTTCTTTACGGGGACTGGCCACCCGCAAGAGGACGACCTCATCTTTGCTTCAGAGTTGTCTGCAAAAGAGAATTGAGGGCAATGGCCATGGACAGCGAGAGGTGGATGACGTCATCAATGATATCTCACGTTGGAGATGCGATTTACACCGAGAACTGGAGCGAGGAGAGGAGGAACGGAGGCTTCCTCCGGGGAGAAGCGTGCACGACGGAAATAAAACAACACGGCGATATCGGAGGAGAGCGTTTTCGCATGCATTGGTTGCAAAAGAGACTATCACTACTGTGTGAGCCTGTACAGCCATAACAGGTACTGTGCCACCATCTGCAGTGAAGAACCATGGTCTCTCAAGACCGACTGATGCTACATATATTTGACCACTTACTATTACTATTGTAACGCCACAGCGGATACCTCAGCTTTTTACCGACCAGACAAATAACCCCACATTGCGTCTGTATTCTCGTTCGCGCCAGTGTTCACAACAACTGGGAAAGACCCGTTGTACGTTCACAAGGGAAAAGGAAATGTGGTATTTAAGTCCATGGTGTGAAATGAAGACGCGAATCCTGTTGCCAATATATTTAATTGCTTATTCGGGGATTCACTTGCACGGTCTGGTTGGGTAGTTAGGTGATATTTGGCACATCTGCTGTTATTTCTGTCATGACAGACCAACGGATCAGCTTTTCGTTTCAACTAGCAAGAACTTGGACCCTTTCCTACGATCCCTTTGTCCATCTCTGCATCAAGATTTGCGGCTCCGCAACTCTATCTGAAATATAGCACGTCAACAGTTTGCACCGAAATTACTCTGTGCTTGTTTTTTGTTTTGCACTTAAAGCACTTCAGTTGTAGCAAACATCTTTCTGGTGCTTTGAACACTGTTCCCGGAACTTCGTAGCTATCTCTCATTGAGTCAAGTCAACTTCCATTCAAAGCAAGTGAAATCTTTTGACCAAGTAACAGTGGTTCGCAAAGGTTTTAATGTCTCCCAGAAACTATAATCCACTGAACATAGTTGCAATATAAACCACAGGTGGGGTCTGTAGGTGTTAAACACAAATGTGACTGAGCAGGCGTCTGCTATAGGGATTGGCTAGCCGCCCTAGCAAACAGGATACGAGCAGCCGGCTATTCCTTATTGCCTCTTTCAGCTTCGGTCCGATTATTCTCAGTGAAGTCACATCACACCCCACGATGACTCAGAGCGTGTACAACCTACGCTGATGGACTACCAGCGGTTATTGGGTCCGTTTTGTCTATTGACAAACTCATTCATATGAGGTTTGTTACCTATGATGAATTTTTGAGGAACTTCATTGTCATCTGTATCCATCCGTTGAAAACGTTCGCTATAATCAAAACTGTCTGCATTATCAACAGGACTAATATATAGATAAATCATTTTTTTTTTTTTTAATCAGTTCACCCCAAGCAAGGCGATAATGCCACTAAGACGCAACAGGCTACTGGGACTGCAAGAAAATGAAAAGATTTTAGAAGGATCCAGAAACCTAATTCTAAGCGTGAAACAATGGATAAACCTCAACTCCTGTTAAAAAAAAAAAAAAACGGGGAAGAGTGTCAACCGGACGATAGGCGAACCTATCTACTCCTATTGAGGAGAAAAAAGTAAATCAGTAGTAAATAATAAGTTCAGATTTTTAAGTGGAGACGTTAGAAGTGTAAAGTTGAAGTAGACTTTAGAAGGAACTGAAACCCAATCCTAACCAGGAAAGAATTGATAAAAGCGTACCCCTGTTCAAAAGAACGGGGAGAAGCGTGAACCGGATGATAGGTTAACATACCTACTCCTATTGATGAAAAAAAAAAATAAATAAATAGTAAATAAAATTTCAGGTTTAAAAGCAGAGGTGTTGGAAGTATAGTTGATGGCTGCTTCGTAGATTTTACTGCTGGTCATAAATGTACGAGACACGTAAGACTGAAATAAATCATTTAATGTCCATGTGACGACGTGTGTATTCTAATAATTCTAATTTCCTTCCTGCTCTGCCGTCCATTTACACAAGTTCGTTAGGCTTACTGTTTCCCTCCGTTCTTTTTGTCTTTAATATGTTCTGTGAGTGCTACATTCTCCGAGCCCTCTTTCTTCATGCAACCCCAAAATTTCAACTGTCTTTTTCTGATAGTAAACAAAAGTCTCTTATTTGTTTTCAATTTTTTAAAAAGTTATTTCAGTCCAAGCAAGGCAACAAAGCCACTAGGATGTAAGGGGTTACTGAGCGTTAAAGAATATGAGAAAACATAAGGACGATAAAAGAACAAAACTTATGAAGACAGAAGATAATGACTGACATTGCGTTTAAATTTTTGAAGATCAAAGTTGATTGGGAAGCAAGAAGCTGGAAGAGAGTTCCACAAGTGAGAAGTGTGATAGAAGAAACTGTTAGCATAGAAAAAACTGAGAGGTAAAAGGACACTTTCATTGTTTTTTTACTAAGTTTTCATGCGTTACAAGGCCCAAGAGCCACTCAAGGTAGAGGATTACTGAATGGAGTTGCTGTATATGGGAAAGAAGATGGGGTATGTGCAGTTATATGCAAAGAGATTAAAATTTTAGTGATCAAGCAAGTAACCTCTCAGAAGTTTGTTACATGAAGAAACGGTTTTAGGGAAGTGGCTTTCTAAGTAGAACTTCTTCTTTATCAATGGAATATGAAAGGGGAGAGGATGATTTGACCCAGTGTGGATGGCATGGTGGGTTTTAGATGTAAAGATCTGAATTAGTATGACAAAAGAAATTTAGCTTGTCTGTATATTTTGCCATGGAAAATTAGTGGGAAAAGTGTTGTGGGTTGGAAAATAGTTCATTGCCCAAAATGCCACATAAATGCTTAGGACAAAAAAAGAGATTGATTGCATATTACTAGTGCCATAATAGATGCAACAATTATCATGAGACAAAGGCAATATTGTTTATTGCTTCTGTCCCACAATGATTACTACATTTAGTGTATGAAATGCATACGCAAATGCAACAATTGTTATGGGACAAATGCAATATTGTTTATTGACTCTGTCCCACAATGATTACTACATTTAGTGTATGAAATGCATATGCAAATGTCACAAGTATTATTGTTGATAGGTGGTATTTACTGATTCAAACTTCTTAAGTTTTCAAGTATATCACTGGAAAATAGCTTTAGAGGGAAAAATTATTTCCTAATTCTTTTTAAGAAGATAATCTTTTTGGTCATATTTCAAGTGGTAGCATATTGCCGAGACTAAGCCGGTTACCCCACCAGCTGTTTTTGTTGAGGTACATTGTAGCAGGATTAAAAACAAGACTTGTTAAAGTGCGGACAAACCTTGCAGGACTAATAACCATCTTGCACAATATGGGGTCCTTAGCCATATATCTTATTTGAGTGCGATGATGGCATGGCTGAGCAGAGGATTTCCTAGATTGAAGCCCACAGCAAGAACAGAGGGTTCCCACAACAGAATCAACAGACACATGACTGTAACCAAGGCAAGCCTTGGAGGACATTGGCTGTAGTTTGACTTGAAGAGCAATGGGCTCCACCGTGTTCTGGGTATGATAATAAAGTACATCTGGCAGCAAGGCCTCAGATTGGGAGGTTTTGAACAGCATGGTAACACATCCTAATTGCTGTTATTACCAGGTCGACCTTGAGCTGGGATGGTAGTACCCATTAGAGTCCCAGCTATGGGCAAATAGTGAACCCCCCACAAAACTGGGCTCAAAATATAAAAATACATTAGAAAAAAATTACCAGCAATACATTTTCATAGTAAAAGAATAAAAAATTACTGGTAATACATTATTGGGGAAAAAAATTACCAGCAATACATTTTGGGGGAAGAAAAAATACCAAAGCACATAAGAAAATGACATTTCGGCATTAAATGACTCATAAGGGGGTGATATGCTGTTAAACAAACAAACCAAACCCTACAACCCCACGTAATCAAATAATTTTTTGGTCTGTTTGAACTGAGTTCATTTGCCAGCAAACAGTAGATGTGTTTATAAGAAAACTGATTTTAATATAACCAGGTGGATTAATTCTTCTTTTATGTGTCATGTCCCTCCAAAATGTCAGCGATCATGGCTCTCCACTGTTTCCTATCCTTTGGAGCACTAGGAAATGTGTTCCTTTACTACTTCTCTTGCTCTGTATTCTACCATTTGTTGGGTTGGTTACTCAGTTTTCCCTTTGCTCCTTTTGATTTCAATTTGTCCTGAGTGTGTTAAGTTCTCCAAGCTTCCTTACCTCATTGTGGCTTTCAGCTGTCTCTTTCTGATTCTGTTTATAATTGTTCTTTTTGTGGCCATTATCCTTAAGACTTCCTGGTTGCTTACATGACCCTTTCATGGTATTGTCAGCATCCTTCAGTAGAACCACATCTCTGTTGTCTCAAATCCCTTCATCCATGAGAAATTGCTCAGAATTTACTACAGTGTCAGAGGATTGAAATTATATATCAGTCCAGCACTCTTTGCTCTGTTTCTAATGAAATTTTCCGGTTTTTAAATCTTTGTTCTGCTTTTTTGTTTTGTTTTTTAATCATTTTACCCCAAGCAACATTGGATTTAAATTTTGGAAGGTTCCAGATTCCAGGAAAGCAAGAAGCCTGAAGAAAGTTCCTGAGTTGAGAAGTAGCAAGAAAAGAAACTATCAGAATAAACCTTATGCTTAAAGCTAGATATTCCTTCCGTGTACCTTTTCTGTAAATACTTTCATGGCAATTGTTCTAAAGAACTTCCCTCTATTTTGTTTAGTTACTTTGTATATAAATTATATCCATTGTAAATATTCATTAGGGTTTCATTTTTAAATGATGTTATTTTTATTCCCTTGATCCCAAAGACAAATTGCACATAAGAAAACTAGTTAAGGATTACATAGAAACTTTCAGGAATTATGTTGGCTGTACTAAGAATGGTAAGTAACAATCTGTTGTTTTGGTATAAGGAATTGGGGCTAGCTAAGTTTAATTATAAGACAAAAGAATACCAGACTTCCCCTATCTCCCCTTTTGGTCTTATGCTATATTTTTCTATTTTTTAAAATAACTATTACTTTCCTCTATGTCACCTAAACCTTATGAATTTAAACTCAGTGCTAGATTGGCAGTGAGGTCTCATCCTTTTTACCGTTGAAATGGTCAAATGTAACCATAAGTTCTATGCTACTAGCTTCAATACAAAGAAGAATTTTGCAATGACATTGGTCCTGACCTGGCATTTCAGCTTCAGTCATGTCCCCACCACCATAATGTAGCTTCCCAGTGCCTTTTCTATAAATATTTTCAGGGTAATTGCTCTGATTGAATCTAAGCGTACTACTAGATTTGCAACAAGGCTTCCTCATTTTACGGTTGAAATGTTTCCATGCAACCATAAGTTCTTTGCTAACAGTTTCTTTTCTTGCACTTCTCACCTGTTGAACCCTTTTCTGGCTTCTTGTTTTCTTGCCAACTTTGATCTTTAAAAGTTTAAATGCAATGTCAATCGCTATCTGCTGTCTTTTTAATTTCTCTTCTTTTATTGTTCTCACTCCTTAATAACTATTTTCTTTTTCTTCCACACCCAGTAATCCCTTGTGTCTTAGTGGCTTCATTGCTTTGTTTGGGGTGAAATGATTAAAGAAAAAGTGAAAATTTCACTAAAATATGTCGGAAAGTTTCCAAATTTTCATCTGAAATCAAGAAAATACAAACTTGAAGCAAAATAGTCACAATATAGGGTTGTGGTGAAGTCGTCAGTTTAAACAGATTCCAAGAGAATATGGGTTTAATACTAAATAATAATAAAAAAAAACTGATCACCAAATGTAATTATAACATGGAAACCATACTGAGAGAAAAAAAATGTGTTGGAGAAAAACGGGTAAAGATGCAGACTGTGTTGTATACAATCTTAGTCTATTTATTTATATGGTGAGATGTTACAGTTTCTGCTTTATAAAATAAAATAAAAAAAAAAAACAAAACAATTCAACAAACCCAACAACTAACGTCTTTGAAAAACAAATAGTAGAAATTTCTCTGTGGAATCAAGAATGGTAACAATTTTTTTTTTTCAACATTAAATAATTTGTGCTTACTGATCAGGCTTCTTGACATTTTAGACTTCAACATTTTTCTTTCTTTAACATTAAAAATAAAAATAAAAACCAAAGTCACTTTTCTATATCTTGGGTATTGTTTTTCAAAAACACCAAATTCTTTTACTTTGGACAGTTTACCTATCACAGCAGAGAGAATATCAGAAATTTTAGTTTTGATCCCTGTTATCTTAGGTTGAGTCATAAATAATTTCCATCTTTGTTTAGCAACTTTATCAATCAAAAAATAAAGCACAATTTACATTTTATTCAATTCTATATTCACCATTATATACAGCACCCTGTTGCCTCTTAACAAACAGCTCTTTGATATGTTTCGAGTAAAATTCTGCAGGTTTTGATCAGAAAAAACTTGACAACCTCTTTAATCTGGTTTACATTAGAGAAAATTTTCCTAAAGTATTTTACAGCATCCGAAAAGATAGCAATTGATTGGTGCAAGTTCAGGTGAATATAGCATGTGGGGAAGAACAGACCAACAGAGTTACAAAATATTTTCCTGCATTATTCATGCTCTATATGGCCTTGTATTGTCATGGAGGTGTTGGCTGATTTTGTTTTTTACGACTTATCAACCCATTGTCAGTTATTTAAAACCAAAATACATTTTGGATTGTTAGAATAATTTTTTTTCTCATGTGAATATTGCATTGACAATTTTTGGGAGATAACAATTTTTCCAGATACAAGTCCTACTATTTAAGCCATAGTTGGTGGGGTATTTGTACATCTGAATAAAATGAACCTGACTGGAATTTGAACTCAGCTCACCGATTTCTCATTCTGAGCTTTTACTCATTATGTCACGTGCATTTCTGTCATGAAGGAGAAAAGAATATTTCCTACAGGGCACTTTTCGATCAAACTTTTAAGGACATGTTGCAGCTGCTGGACGTATAAATGTGCATTTAGTGTTTCACTGCATTTTAGGAACTCTCACTGATATTCTCACCACACACAACGTTACCTTTCCTCCATGGAGCTCAGATTTTGGGGTCAGCTGTGGAGATATATCCTTGTTGGTTCACGACCTTTTGCATTGTCAGATGTTAGTGGACTCCAAATTTATTCTTAATTGCCACGTATGGCTAGGAGTTAAGATAATACATTCATCATTGTACTGGTTCACAAAAACGGAAATTACTTATGACTCAACAGAATAGAATACGAATTCGTCCCTATAAAAATAATACATTTTATACTTGTGTGTGATTATGCGTTTTTTTTGGGGGGGGTGTTAAATCAGATTTTGTACATGGATATGTTACTTTAAACAGAAATGAGGATTTTTTTTAAAAAAAAAAAAAAAAAAAGGATTTTTTTAGTGCTTATATTGTAGATAATCTCATGATTTTTATATATACAATCTCACTGAACAAAGCGTATAAAAAATTTTAAAAAGAGGATAAAACTTACAAATCTATATAAAGCTGTACACATAATCACAATGGCTGACTGACAAAGAAAAAAAATTTTTTTCTTTAATACACCCAAATCCTAAATCAGATTCTGAAATAACTTTCAATGAGCACTATATATTAAATTTAATAACAGTACTAGACTGGCATCGATATCTCATCAATTTACAGTTGAGCTGGCTAGATGTAGCCATAAATTATATGCTAACAGTTTCTTTTCTCACACTTCTCACTTGTGGAACTCCCACCCAGCTCCATGTTTTCGAGCCAACTTTAATCTACAAAAATTAAAATGCAATATCAATTGGTATTGACTGTCCTCCTGTTTACTCTTTCCTATTCCTGTCCATTATTAATGTTTCTGTTCCTAATTCTTCCACACCCTGTAACCCGTTTCTTGGAGAAAGTGATTAAAAAAAAAAAAATTTCTATCACCATCTTATTTAATATAACCCTATGTAACATGCATATCATCTTTTTACAAAATTGAATATGTTTTATTAAAAAAGAGATATTTTATGACTACTAGATGTATTGATCATCTTCTCCAATATGTGAATAACTTTCTACAAATGTAGCTGTTGTAGTTGTAAAAAAAAAAAAAAAAAAATGGTCAAGATTTGTATTAGGCCCAAGCTTTTGACTCATCGTGTTTTAAAAGTATCATTTTTTTTTTCATTTGAAGGCTAAATCCAATGCAATAGAATGCAGTAAGTCATAACAGCAACAGGCAATGATATGTAATTTTCTTGTTTTTTTTTTTTATATACATTCAAGAATGATTCACACTATACCTACTTTCATTAATGGCTGCAAATGGCTTCAGTAATCTTTAGTCGGCAATGTTTAAACTATGTGTGTGTGTATATATATATATATATATATATATATATATATATATATATATATATATATATATGTGTATATGTGTGTGTGTGTGTGTGTGTGTGTGTGTGTGTGTGTAGTATATATATATATATATATATATATATATATATATATATATATATATGGGAGGGGTTGTATATGTATATTATGAGCATGTGCCCAAGTGGTGAGGACATTTGCATTCTGACCATGAGACCCAGGTTTGAATGTCACCATGGTCAATTTGTCAGGAAGTTGACTCCTTGATATTATTGGAATGGAGGGGGGTCTAATCTTAGTGTGTGGCACTTTTGGATAGTACCTGAAAATCATACCATGGGTTGACCCAAGCCTTGTAGTGAAATTGGGTACACAGCACCCTTGAGCTTGGAGGCTGTCGATAGCTGTGCTAGCACAAATCACAAGTCATCGTGGCTGAGAGCCTGAGCATGCTGGCCTTGTTCACAATGTTCATCACGCTAGATAACACACTCTTTCCCAGAAACTGTAACTAAGTTCTGTTCAGCATAGTTGCAGTATAAACGACAGGTGGGCTCGAATATGAGTGGCCAGCTATTATGATGTGTGTGTGTGTGTATATCTTTATTTCCACATGAGATACCGGTTCAATTTCTGTTGGGGGAGGGGGGGAGACATATATTTCCTGCAAAACTTCTTTAATATAAAGGCTGGTAAATGTAATTAATACTGTTTAATTAAAAGTGGATTATTTACTCAAATAAATTGTATCCATATAAATAACGTATAAACAGAAAATATTTTTAAATATTTGTCAGATTTAATCCATTGCATTCATATATATATATATATATATATATATATATATATATATATATATCTCAGTTATTGGTCAGAGTTGAATTAGACCAGGAAACAGTTATATTGAAGAGTGCTTAATGCATATACATAGAAAATAAGAAACAAAAATTTAACATTAGGAGACCCATCAATAATACTACCTTATTTTCAACCTTTCGGTATCCTCAGGTGATATAAGCCAAAATGTATGTACGTATGTTTGTTTGTGTGTATGTGTATGTATATTTATTTATATATATATATATATATATATATATATTTGTTGTAACCTAGCAAAGGTTACTGAATGAGGAATAACCAAAACGGAGGTTTGAAATGAAATGGTAATCTTTATAACATCAACAAAATACAATACTCACCAGCAGCGTGAAGCAGGCAAACCACTGCTAGTGGTGGACTACTTAGACATCATATGACCCCCCACTTACAATAGTGTCCAACTTATTTATGAGGATTGGTGTTCATAGGTATGGTATATAACATATATATAAAGTGTACGTTGAAGTCAACACCTAGAGGAAAAAGTCTGTTTTATACTAAACATAATCGTTAAGCCATGACTGTCTGACGACTGTGTCTAGTATGAAAAAGACTGTTGCCTTTGGGTGTTGACTTCAATGTCCTCTTTTATATTTACATATGGTCTATCTCTGATATTGAGCACTTTCATCCATAAATATAGCATACCTTAAAACTATAATTTTATCATGCATATATTTATTTTTTAGTGTGCTCATGTCACTACTAAATGTGACACAAGGTCACTTCAAAGTGGGTTTAATGGCAATACCGTGGAAAAAATTGCTCAAGCCCCCTTGGCACTTACCCTTTTGGGAATGCCTGCGACACCTGGCAATAAAACCCAACCCTCTACCAGTGAAGGGGTACTACCTAGAGGGATGGCCCCCTGGGGTTTGATTTAATATTATTTGAAACTTTCCCGGCAATATTTATATTTTTACACTGACAAGTCAAAAATGGATGAGAGTTATATTCAAAGTCATTTTTTGAAGGAAGAGATTACCCCCGCCAAAAAAACATGCCCCCCCTAAAAAAAAAACAATTATTCTATCTCAAAAATAATAACCAATAATTTTTATGCAATGACTTTCTGACAACTTCATTCTATTCTTTAATTTGAGAAATTTTGCGGCCCTTTAAACATGCAATTGTGATAAAGTTCTAGAGACAACAAAAAAAAAAAAAAAGGACACTTATGCTTAGCATCAAGTAGATACAATTGAAATTTCAGGGGCACATAATGAGAAAAAAGGGCTTGGAAAATTTAATGCTCACAGGACAAATTGAAGGTAAGAGGGACAGAGAAAAGTAACACATAACTTACCTTCTGAGTTGGAACGAATGGATAGTAGAGCAGGGTTTGGGAGAGATGGCAAAAAGATAAAAGTCATTAAAAGCTACAAAGGAGAGGAACTTGTGGAGAGCCATTATCACCAATATCCTAATGTGCTGGTCGTTATTTTAAGAAATGGATACAAATAAAAAAAAATTTGAAATTAAAACCAGAATTATAATAGAAATGCTTCCGATATTTACTTATCTGTAAAGAGGCTACTTTTACTGAGTAGACTGGGTCTGAAAGAAATAGCACATATGCTATGTTATGAGGACCTCATTATTAGGACTAGCATAGAAATAAATACAACATGGGAGCCACTAATAAAGACAAATGATGGCAAGTTTTCAACTGCAGCAGCAGCCGTCAAAAACATGACAGCAGCAGTGACAGCCAAATAGGTTAGGTTTAAAGCTCTAAATTTACTCCAGCAAATTGTCATACATTATGAGACCATGGCCGAGTGGTTAAAAATGGAGGTTTATGAAGTTTGGTGACATAGTAGTTGTGAGTTCAATCCCTGGCTCAAGTAGTGTGTACTTATACTCATTGGAAACGAGCAAGCAGGCTAAACTGGGTTCTTTACCATTGGATGGCAGCAAGTTTAGGAGAAGGAAAATTGTGAAGAAAACAACAGGAAACCACTCCACTATTTTTTCCAAGTAGGCACAGCAATTTACAGATAAAGAAAAAAATATCTGTGGAGAGTCATGATTGCTGATATACTGAAGGGCTATAGCATTAAAATATATATATATATATATATATATATATATATATATATAAGTTAATAAAAAAAAAAAAATGGATAGACAGAACTTGTTGATATTATTCAATCAGACAAAATATACCTTATTGTTACCTCCTGGAGAGTGGATAGATTACGAAAAGGTCCACATATTATATATATATATATATATATATATATATATTTGTGTGTGGACCTTTTAGTAATCTAGTTGTTAGTTGTTTTATATAAGTGGTAAATTGAACAAAATTCATAATTATTTAAATTTTTTTTCCTGAGGACTTTCAAATGTTTCAAGGAGTGTGTTTGCTTATGTAATTGTTTTTGGTTAATTCTGGCAATTTCATGTTTGGAACTAATGTAGTTTGATTTAAATGGTCAAACTGGATATTTTTTTTTTGTGCATTTTAATTTCATTTTTTTTTTTTTTTTTAGACACACTTCAATAAACAATCCCCTATGGAAAAAGATACATCATTTAATGTTAAGTAGGTTTCTTCATTATATATATATATATATATATATATATATATATATATATTATAAAAATGCATACTTTTATTTTTTGAGAATTTTTTTTGAAGCTACTTGTAAATTTTTGTTTTCAAAACAGAGTTGCATGTTTTCCTAGTTGGCAAGACTTATGTTTAATCAACAACAAAAATTAAAAAAAAACAAAAAGAAAACACAATAAAGAAAAAGAAAATACAATATTTAAATTCAAATAAAAAAGTGAGAAGGTGAAAAACTCGAAATTGTCAGTTTTTCTTCCACAAAGTATTATCTTTGAAAATTTTTGACCAATTTTTCTTTTATACGTTTTTGCTTTTTATCACAATGCTCAAGTCAGTTCTAACATTCTTGGATGATTTTAGTAAGCAGCATAGACTGAAATTTAAAAATGCTCGCTTAACAGATGTAAAATTAAAAACAACCTGACAACAAACACAAGGGGAAAGCCAGAGATTATATGAGCCAAAGCGTTTTGAGTATAACAACCAAGATGAACATGCAAGTCCGAATAGCAAAGCATATAACAATAATTGCTCATGTCAAAAATACTGATAAAAATTATTAACTTGGTATGAGCCGAAACGTTTTAACAACCAAGATGAACATGAAAGTATCTAAAAGTAAATATCTGCAACTATTCTAAAGTAGTGCCAGAGATCTCTTTCTTTCTAGATCCAAGCAACCATGCTCAGTCCTACTGATAGCTAAATGAGAACTAGGTTGTTACAACTGTAGGCATTTTCTCAGTTTGCCCTGGGCTTGATCCCTCCTCCCATAGATGTGTGGAGATGGCTACCTTCACTTTTCACTATTTAGGCACAGATATCAATTAAAATATATTGCCCTCCCTTGTTATTTTAACCATCTCAACTTTCTCCAGTTATGGAAGAAGCAATCTGCAACCACTAACTCTAGCAACAATGAAGAAAAATTCTTTAAAAAAATCCCAAATTGTTACAGGTTCCTAAAGACGGAGTGTTTCAATCTAATGTATTTATAAATGCAATTCATTGGTTTTAATATGAGTCTGGGTTGAAAAGTCCATAATCTGACTTTGATGGGGTGATGCTAGAGCTGTGAAACCTTGCATGCATTAATTTCAACACTTCTTATTAATAACTACAGTGTTTATTTCCAGGTAAACTGACACCTAACTATTCAAAGACTTCAAAAGTAAGTACCAGTGACTTCTGAAAATGGAGAAAATTTGGCATCATGGTATACCTGCAGAAAAAGGAGTTCAGCCCTCAATGACATTCCTGTTGACGTGGTTGTTACATTAGGGGATGACACCCCAGCTTCATCAGCAGTGAAAAAGTGGACAGCTGAATTTAGTAGGGGAAAGGATAGTCTTTATCAACAGTGCAAAAGTGGGGAAGTGAGGGTCTTGAAGATAACCCAAGGTCCAGACATCCTATGACTGCCACCACCAAGGAAAACATTGTGTTCATCACATGGTGATGGATAATAGGCGATTGACAATAAATCAAATAGCAAATGGTATTAGCTTATATTATGAGAGAGTTGAAAATATTCTGCACAATTAATTCAGCATGATAAAGATTTCTGTTTGGTGGATGCCCCGTCTTCTGATACCTGATCAAAAGTGCATCAGGCAGATAATGTCACAGGGAAATCTCTGACATCATCTGAGGCAGATCCAATTGGTTTCATTGAGCGTTTCCAAACCCAGGATGAGTGTTAGATTCATTACTTTGCATCAATGAAAAAGAGAGACTCCATGCAATGGAAACACTCCTCTTCACCTGCTCCAAAGAAGGCCAATGTCATTTCATCTGCAGAGAAGGTGATGGCCTCAGATTTGGGGGATGCAAAAGGTATTGTTTTTATTGACTATCTTCAAAAAGGCTGCACCATAACTTACTGAGGCAGTTACAAAAGGCTATCAAGACCAAATGCCAAAGAAAACTGTCAAAAAGGATCTTGTTTCATCAGGACAAAGCTCCAGCACAAGTCTTTGATTTCAATGGCTGCTGACTGTAACTTTGGCTTTGAACTGGTTGATCACCCTCCCTATTATTCTGATTTAACTATCATCTGTTCCCCCCCCCAGCAAAAAACAAAAAAAAAAACAAAAAACACATGGCTGCGACCCAGTATCACAGTGATGATGGAACCATATCTGCTGTTGATGGCTTTTTTTTTTTTTTTTAACAGTATAAAATGGAAGAAATGTGTGGACTGCCATGAGGATTATGTTGAAAAAATAAACCTAGTTTGGTCGCATTTCATGAGAGTATCTTGGTCAGCCTATGAACTTTTCAGCTATTCTCATGTTTTCCATATAAAGTGGTAGTATTTATTTGTAATATATACATTTAAAGTAAACGTTCCCTATTCACATCTATAGATTTAAACCATTCAATACATTGAACAGAACAAATAAATTATGTTTGGATAATCATTTATATTATATAAATGCATGAAATTGAAGAGCACTTTTCAGCCTCCTGTTCTAAAAATAAATAAATTGCAAAGGACTTTTCAGCCTCTTCCTATCAACCATCCCATGGAAGTACCATGGGTCCAGCTAATTAAAATATATCTTGCTTTGTAACAAAACCTTAAATTTATAAAGAAATTTATACACTACCATTTACATACTTATACAACCATACATTGCCTGTTGTCAATGTGTGTGCGTGTGTATATATGAAGAAATATAGTTTTAAGGTGTGCTATATTTATAGGATAAAGTGCTCAATATCAGAGACAGAGCGTATGTAAATATAAATATAAAAGTGAACATTGAAGTCAACACTCAGAGGCGACAGGCTGTTTCATGCTAGACGCAATTGTCAGTTCGCTGCTTAACAATTGTGTCTAGCATGAAACAGTCTGCAGCCTCTGACCATACGGGCCTGTTTCACTGTATCACAGTTCATCAGTGCGACTAGACAAGCAAATGCTTCAAACCAGATATATATAACACGTTTTCAAGACACTGAAATGTTGGTCTCGAGCATATATATTTTTTTTTTCTTTTTCTTTTTTTTACAAATTAGCACTTGATGCTATTTACAAATCCATGAAGGAAGTAGTAGTAGCCAATACAACCAACATTTTCAGGTATTTAAAAAATTATTGTGTTGTGGGAAGGGGTGTCATTTAACTTAAGTCTGTAACACACAGAATCCACAGGTTTGCCTATCGTCCGTTACACAATCCTCCCCAACTTTTCGAACAGAAGTAGAGGCTCATCCCTTGTTTCCAGTTGGGGATTAGTTTTCTGGTCCCTTCTAAATTCTACTTCAACTTTATACTTGTAACGTCTCCCCCCTGAACTCTGAAATTTTATTCACTAATTTAATCTTAATCTCTTTAAGTGTAGAATTAGCAATCTTTCCTGTTATCTTAATCTTTCTTATGCTAATACAATTCTGCAAAGTAACCTTCTGCAAGCTTTAGGCCTTGTATTGGGTGAACATTAGTTTAAATAAATAAATAAATAAATAAAAAATGATAGCACCTATAAGAAATCACTGTCAGCATCTTTCAGAGATATATGCCTTCAATAAATGTCAATTTTCTAAATTTCTCAAAACAGGCCAGCACAGCCAGGTAACAATGCTGCAGTGAAAGTGTTAAAAGTAAACCATTTAAAAATCATAGCTTGGGAGTAAAGGGAAGTAAGTACTCTTGACTTTTTCTTAAATAACTTCTGAAGATCTATAAAAAAAAGTAATATATAAATTATATACTGTACATGAAATAAAAAACTACCAAAATGTCTAAACATAGTGAAATGCTTTTAATTACAATGTTGCTATTACTTTTTTTTTAAAAAAAAAATAAAAAATAAGAAAACCAACATACGTAAATTTTACAAAGAAAGGAAAGGAAAGGAAGAATCTGGCCAGAGTAACACTGGGTATCCTTGCTAGTTATTTATAAACATGTCTCAGTTTACTGGAGATTACTGAAGTTATAGAAAGAGAAAACATTGTTCATGCTTTTTAACTACCATCAATGCCACTCCCTTTTTCATTTAACTATACAGTTCATTGCTGTTTAAATTGTTTTTAAACATTAAAACTGAACCCCCACTATATATACAGTAGGTGAAGACTTGTCAATAATGCACTATTTTAAAAAATATTAAACCAAAGCAAACATGAAGGATTTTTTTTTTTTCTTTTAATATTCATCCCTTCAGTATTAAAGAATTATTTTAACATTCACAAAATAGTCTGTGAAGAAGCTCACCTAAATGAAATACTTGTAACACCTCGGCCTACAGTCTAAGTTTACATGGCAAAAAGAAATAAGAGATATGTTTTGAATTGAATTAATACAGTGGGGTTTTACAATAGGCACTGCCACTAAAAATAACTCCAGATTATGAATATGTTTTCTTTTTTAAAAAAAAAAAAAAAAAAAAAAAAAAAAGTTAATCACTATGTAAATTCATCCCCTTAAAGAAGACAAAATAAATGACATTCTTATAAGACATGGAAATGCTATGTATACTTGTGTATAAGCTGATTTTATGTACAGAGCAACCACTTAATTTTGGGGGCATGAATTTCAACCCCTCCAGAAAATATTTACCTGCGTATAATGCAACCAGTCACCAAAAATGCATTTTTAACCTCTTCAAAATATTAATTACTCAAGTATAGTGCATCCCCAGATTTTTTTTTAGTGTTAAAAAAAAGAAAATCGCATAATACCCAAATATATATCGTAAATAAATAAATCTCCAAAATCCCTGACCTGAAGTAATTTTTTTAACGTATTTTGGTATTGGTTAAGCATTTCCGATAAATTTATAAATTTAAGAAATCACATGGTATGAGCATATTTTGTTTTGGCTTCCATAGGAGGATCAATTTACATAGCAAAAGTGCACCCCACCATTAACTTGGGATGGAGGAACTAAACATTGATATTTCTAATCTGGAGTGCTTACTCCACACACATTATATATATATATATATATATATATATATATATATATATATGAGAGAGAGAGAGAGAGAGAGAGAGAGAGAAGCCGCTGCAAAAGTTTTTGATTATAATGTTTTTTTTATTATTATTAATTTTTTTTCTTTTTCTTCCTATGTTGCCTTTTGTCTGTAGTAGTAACCTGAACTCATTTTGGACTGGGTTCAGATGACTACTACTTCAAACAAAAGGCTGGTTAAAAGACTTAACATAGGAAGAAGAAAAAAATTCCTTTAAATAATATGTGAATACAACCATTCTTTACTTGATGAAGGTCACAAGACCTGAAACCTGTGTAGCAAAAAATATATTAAAAAAATTCACATTATAATAAAAAATGTTTGACTTCTCTCTTTAAAATATACAATTTTCTCTCAGAACTAATCTTTCCCATATGTGTTTGTGTGTGTATTTTTTTTTTTTTTTTTTAACAAAATGACTATTTCTGCTTGCAGTGCTTGTTGTATAATGCCACCTTTATAACAAATGATAGTGGCTAATTACACTTGTTAATGAAACAATACATCAACTAATGAATCTCACTACTTTCCTAGTTTTATATATTTTTAAAAACTAAGTTTTTCTTTTGTTTGCATTCTCGAGTAATAAAACTGATATGCCACCAATTATTATTTAAAAACATTTTTTTTTTCCTTCCTGAATTGGTTTGGTTAAAAATGGACCATCAAGAATAAAATGGAAAATAGATAAAAAAAAAAAAAAAATTATGGTTGAAAAGACTCTCCAGGTGCCAACATTAATAACTCTTGGCTCAGATTTGAAAAGACTCACCCAATGTCAACATAAATCGTCCTCGACTCAAATTTGGAAAGAGCCATTCTACCATTTTTAAATTGTTGTATGTAAAGAACATTTTCCAAAATGTTATGTCCTTGTTCCTGTAGCATATGCCAATATTTTTCTCCCCATTCGCCATCCCACAAAGGTTCATATCTTAGGACATTCACCATACTTCAAAAACTGCACTACCTCTGAATAAAAAAAATTATATATTATTATTAACAGTGTCTTTTTGAATATAGATTTCTAGGGAATTAAATTTTACACCATTTTTAACAGTCAGACTAATATCCTCATCTTTGTTGTTATCATCATTAAAAGATTAAAGTATAAATTAGTGAATTTGGTGACATAGTAATTGTGGGTTCGGATAATAAACACAGTGGAAACATAAGAAAATTAGCAAAGATATCTCTAGGTATGAACAGTGGAATGAAAACAATCCATCCCTGTAGATTAAATAAAGGGGCTCAGTTTGAAATTCCCTGAAGGTTACCAGGATCTGCAGACACCTGAAGAAGGCCGGAGTGCACAATGAACGAAATGTTGCAATAGTACCAACAGTGATGAGAATATTTTGTCTGAATGTAAATAATGCTAACTGCTCATCCCAGAAATTCAGGCAGAAATTAGATTTTACAGGTAGAAAAATGTTCTGGCCTTCCTGGGGAGAAAGTGGATATGACTGAGCCAAGATCTAAGTGGCCATTTACTCATAAGTCTTGGGTAATACAGATTTTACAAATACACAAATGTAGAATCTGTATAGAGACAAAAATAAAAAATGTATGAAATATTAGTTCAATAAATTGGAATCAATCAGTAGATGTATTTTCATAAAAGAAAAGACAAATACCAAAATCCATTGATGCATGAATGGATATGTTGGGGATTTTAGAAGAACATGAAAATAATGACTGCAATGGGCAAAGGGTGTGAAAGACTTGCTTAACATCTAGATGGCTGCCTCCAAGCTTGAGCCCCAAACCAACCATATTATGATTACAGCTGGTTAAAAAAAAAAAAAAAAAAAAAAAAAAAAAAAAAGGAGAGAAAGAAAGGGAAAAAAGGAGAAAAAAGAATAAAGAGAATAGTAAAAAAGAATAAAGAGAAGAGTAGAAAAGAAGGAAAGAAAGAAAAAAAAAGAAAGAAAGAAAGAGAAAAAGAAAGAAAGAAAGAAAGAAAAAAAGAAAGAAAGAAAGAAAGAGAAAAAGAAAGAAAGAAAGAAAGAGAAAAAAAAAAGAAAGAAAGAAAGAGAAAAAAGAAAGAAAGAAAGAGAAAAAAGAAAGAAAGAGAAAAAAGAAAGAAAGAGAAAAAAGAAGAGAAGAAAAATTTTTAAAAAAAGTAAAAGATGAGACAATACCATACCACCACCATCCACAATAAAAACTTGTAAATCCCTAGAATATAAGAAAACCGATATGTTTACCATAAAGCTACACCATCTATCTTCTGGAACACACAATTTTTTTTTTAGTTTCCTTTTTCACATATAGACCAAGCACATTTATATTTATTTTGAGGGAGAGAGATAGAGGGAAAATGTTTGCAGCCATCAACTTCAAGCAACCATTTTAAATTCAGACTTATCACAGATACAACATATAAAAGCATTTTTAAATAATCAATAGACTTAAGTGTGGAAGCTGGGGCTGCTCTGTTGGTGTTGTTATAAAAACTATAATGTATATCTAGTCAGCTGAACACAAATTTGAGGGACAGGAGTACCAAGTAGTTTATCAAGTAAATAAAGATTTTTTTTTTTTTTTTTTTTTTTTTTTTACAAAAATTACAGTTCAGTCCCTGATGCTGTATGGATGACTTGGCCATTATGCAGCAAAATTCTACAATGTCTGTGCGATATACAAAGATTTTGTAAACAAATTCCTTGTTTTGTATACAACTACCAAAAATAGGTTAGCAGAGGAAGATTTATTTACTGGAAGTGGGTCAGCATGAACTTATGTACCCAAACCATTTTTAAAAATGTCACAAAAAAAAAAAAAAAAATTTCACCCCCATCTACCTTTTATTTTATTTCTGTTATTAAAAATATCTTTTCTTAATTTTAACATTAAAAAATAAACAAAAGCACATTAAAAGTGACATAAAAAAACTTATCACAGTGAAGCCAGCATTACAGAGTTATAACGCAGACATCCTGCCTAAAGTGTTGTAAGAAAGGCATCCTATTTAACAGCTATATATATATATATATATATATATATATATATATATATATATATAATATATATATGGAGATTTATTTTTTTGGGACTCTGTATTTCAAAAATTTTTTATTCTAGCAAAACCTTTCACTTCTTAATCTGACAGACATTATATAAAAAAAAAGTTTGAACAAAATTGATACTGTTACTGGAACGCAAGTCATAAACTTGAAAATGTAAAGATATTACTATCTACTACGATTTAAACTCAAATCATATAAAGGATGATATGTGAGAGAATTGAGAGAGAAAAAAAAAAATAGCTTCATTTCAAACTTTAAAAAAATATGTTCATTATAAGTAGTCAACCAAACAAGTTCAAGAAACACCAGTTAGAAAGAGGTATCTAAAAATTCTTATTTTGAAGACAAAAATAAAACTTTTTTTAATACAAATATTACTTGGAATGAATTCTAGAAATATTGATATGTCAAGATCATTCAGATGTAAAGAATATGTTTTTGACAAACTTGGATCTTCGTAGCTGCAAAAAAAAAAAAAAAAAAAAAAAACAGACCGTCAAAAGGATGCTTTTCCATTGACACTATTATTTTAACTACTTTTATTTCTTGACAATGTTTATTATTGTTTTAAAAAGTGATTGTTAGAATTGTAATAAAACCTAAATATGATAAAAGTGAATTGATATATTTTTTTTTATTCTTGACAATTTACAACAAAAATATTAAACATTATTTATGAGATTGTTTTTTTTTACAAGAATAATTTCATATTTACAACATTCTAAAAACTAATTAAAACTAATGCAACGCAATATTTATTGTTCAAATCAGTTGGCTATTAGCTGATGTTTTGCCAACCATTCAAATAAATAATATATTAAATACTGTTTATTACTTTTGTGTCAATTCTCAAGAACAAAAAAAATGTATAAATTCACTTTCATGTTTAGGCTTTAGTACAATTCTAATCATTGCTTTTTAAAATAAACATTGCCAAGGAGTAAATGTAGTTAAAATAGTAGCAATATTAATGAAAAAAGACCTCCTTTTAACACTATTTTTTTTTGCAGTCATTAAGGTAAAAGTTTGCCATGTTTTTTTGAATTTAAATGAATGTAAGTGCACTCTTTCCAAAGTTATAGCGTTGGGTTAACCAAAACTTCTACTGTATATTCTTGGATTTTTGCGAAAGAGTTTTAAAAGACTGAGTAAAAGAACAAATGGTACTGCCGTTTATTTTATCTGAATTCATGTAATTATAGCAAATGGAATAAAGTTATAAATTTTTTTTTGTTGCTTTTTTTTTTTAAAGAAAACTGAAATAAAAAAACAAACAAAAATGACATGCAAAAAAAGAAAAGAAAAAGAAAGAAAAAGAAAAATATTTATTGTTTTTTTTTTTTAAACCAACATAAAACAACAAAGTGGTATTTTTCTTTTCATGAATGAATTACTTAACATATGGAATTTTACATTTTAATATTTTTTATTTTTTTATTTTTGCTTTAAAAAAGACAGTTTTTTTCTTTTCTTTCAAATTGGGATTTTTTTAAAATTCTCCAATTATTCCTTTTGTTTTGAATGCTGACGTTAGCATGTCTGTTTGCAGTGTCCATCATCATAGTTATGGAGCCTCTAAATCAAGGAGGAGGGGGGAAGGAAGGAAGAAGAAAACCAACAATTTTTAGTAATACTTAAGAAACTATGTAAAAGTGTATGTAACCAAAGATATATAGTCGGTAGGTAAACAAGACAGGAAGAAAGAAGGGAGAGGGGAGATGAGAGTAGGGACTTGACAAAAAATTGGCTTAATTCTTTTGTCTTCTTTCCAGACATTTTCTTTGAAATAGATAAATCAAATTATTTTTTTATCATCATCTAAGTGATGTAACAAAGACAAACTGGCTATGTACAATAATACAGTAAATAGTGCCGTCACCAGACAGAAGTACAACATTCATCACCGACTTTTTTTTTTTTTTTAAATTTTATATATTTTTAAAATTTTTTTACACCATATTATTTTGTTTCCATTTTTTCTTAACCAGTTATATGTCCTAGGGCCTGCTGAATTAGACAATGTAGCATGAAAAAAAGAAAAAAAAGAAAGAGTGTAAAGGAGGAGCAAAGAGGGTAGAGGAGGAGCAAAGAGGGTAAAGCAGGGGGAGGAGCAAAGAGAGTAAAAGAGAACAAAAAGAGAAAGAGAGAGAGCGAATAACCAAACAAACCAGCTGGCATTTTTACATTCCAAACATAGCTATCAGCTAAGAATTTAATTTTTTTTTTTGTTTTTCTTAATCAAGTGGAATGATGCAGAAACTCACTTTTAAACACAGCCAATAATAATGACAAAACTGTACCTGATTTCAAAACTGGTTTGGTGAAAGAAATGACCTTCATTTACAATCTTATATGATATAACCATTATAAACCATTCACTGATATATCCACATATGGAAAGATAGCGGTCAACTTTCCTTTAGAAACAGAGATTGCCTAGAGAATTTCTTTTTTTTTTTTTTTTTTGACATTTTCTAAACAAATGCTAAACTAGAAAAAATTTTTTAATAAAGACATTTTACATCAACTTTCCCACCGTGCAGACATTTTTTTTTTTTAACAGATCTTCTTGCCTTGAAATTTGTTTTTATAGTCAGCTCATATTTACACTGTCTAGATGTACGTTCTTCTCCCACACACCCTCTTCCCCCCACCCCCACCCAGATGAGATACAATCTCTGTGTATGCATGTCTATGTACGTATGAAAGAATGGACTATAATCCAGCATTATGATACTGTCTATTACCTTTGGAGAAGGAATCTGAAAAAAAAAAAAAAAAAAAAAAAAAAAAAAGGAGAGGATGTTTACATGTTAAGGGAAGGAGTGAAATATTACTTGTAATCCCATCCCACTACACACACACACACACACACAGTCCCGATATAGAATAACAATCAGACTCAACCAAAAACATGAGTGATATCTACTGGATTAAAAGCAATGAAAATCTTTAAAATAAAGAGGGGAAAAAAGGGGGTGGGAAAAAAAATGGAAGAAAGTACATCTAGGCAGGGATTGAACCTAGACTCCCTTTTCACCCTAGGTTAAACAGGTATGTATAATACCATTTCACCTAAAGAGGAATATACAGCAAAGCTGAAATGGTAAAAGCATGCCCAGCTACAATGTTTCTCGAAGATAAAAAAAAAAAAAAAAAAACGGAATACAGGTCCAATTCATTTTAAGAAATATATTTACTTTAAGATTTTCAGTGGTTCTAGGCCAATAGATATTAATTCTATAATTTCATTGTTAAAAAAAAAAAAAAAATAAAAAAAAAAAAAATAAAATAAAAATAAATATATATATATATATATATATATATATATATATATATATATATGTGTGTGTGTGTGTGTGTGTGTGTGTGTGTGTGTGTGAGAGAGAGAGAGATATATGCCAGGAAAGGTTAGGGTGGATTGCTGGTCAGAAAGTAAAAAGTATAGAACAACAAAAATACAACTGAACTACATGAGGAGATGTTGAGGTGCACGTTATGTCTTTTCGGGTTTCTTTTTTCTTTTTTTGGTAATTTGTTTGTCACCTCTGATTAATAATAGAATCAACACAACAACAACAACCCAAAATAATGACACAAGTCAATGATAATTATTCCACATAGCAATTTGGCAATACAATGTACGTTTACACAACAACTTGCTGGTTTGTTGGTCAGTCTTTCTGCTGTTGTTATAGCAACAGCATTAATTTGTTTCTCTTTTTTGTTCTGTTTTTTCCCCCTTTTCACTCTAAAACACTCTTTATATACATGTATAGGTATATAATTTCTGTAATTTTTCAAAAAACTATCAAATTTTCTTTTAACAATTTAGTATTTAGGTCATTGACTTGAGGCATTAATGAGACACACCCCTTCACTCCCATAGCACGAAGGACACCAAATAAGTCACGCTGAGTGGGTGGAGTGAGCAAAGATGCAAAAGAATCTCTTTCAGAGGTTTTTCTTTGCAAATATTTTACTTTCTTTTAAGAAGATTAACAAGTGTTTCATGTAGCCATCTTGAAGAAGGGTAAAGGGGGGAGGGCGGTTTGTTTGTAATAGTAGTGATAATAGTGGTGGTGGTGGTGGTAGTAGTAGTAGAAATTAAGAAGGATGAACATTTCTATCTTGATGTGTTTCAAAGAAATCAAGTTGATGCCATCCTCCTCCACTGGAATGGTGACTGCTCAGCAGTTGTCTCCCCTTCCATTGTTTTTCTTTTTCTTCATTTTTTTTGTTTTGTTTTGTTTCTGTGTTTTTCCTTTTATCTTTAGTTTCTTAATTCCTCCTAAAACTGAGACTCAAGCAGGTTACAAATTTCTTTTGGCACTGTATCTTTACTCGCTCTTACTGTCAAACGATACATCTGAAAAGAGACAGGACAAAGAAAATTAAATACAGATACATTAAAATGATGTGATCGATTAAATGCACAGAAATAAAACCTTTTAACAACAAACTAGCTGAAACCGCACACAACATACGGCAGAATTTTTAAGCTCCTGCAATAAGCTGAAATAAAGTGAGTGCTTGGATGCAATTATGAATTATGTATTTATTGAATCACACTTATTTGATTTTGGTTGGTTGGTGTTGTTTAGCAGCATATCAACACCTATATGGGTTATTTAATGCTGAAATCTAAATAATCTGGACACAATTTTATGGCTTCAACTAAATATATTTTGAACACAACTGTATAGTTTCAACTAAAGATAAAATATATTGTTGGTCATTTTCTTTTTTTATAGAAAAATGTATTGCTGGTGTTTTTATACTTTAATAATGTTTTGTTTGGGGGTTTGGATGGTGAAGAATGGACACAATCGTTAAATTTTCAAAATTGGCTTACCACAGGGACGTTTTCCTTCCTTTAGTTCTTCAATAAAAGAGCTACCACACACACACACACATATATATAGATATATATATATATATACACACACACACACACTTGTCATCTGTTGCAGCATTCACCTGGTCAGTTGAGCCAGCTTCCTCAATTGAACCCTCCATGTCCAAACAAAACCTGAACAAACGTAACAGTGGTTGCAGGAAGCTCAGTGATGATTTGGATTCACAAGCTGTCCTCAGTCGCATCTGTACACACTTTTAAGCTAGTGTCATCCGTTTTGAATTCAAGGTTTTTCTTTCGCCTAGAGTGGTTGCCACCCAAGGCTATACAATCCAGTCTGTCCTGCCATTTTACCCATTGTTGAGGGTAGAAGAAATGGATTCATACCTTTCTCAAGGATATTAGCACATAAGTGAATGTAATGAACTTGAACAGAATTCAAACTTGGCTCTTTGATTCCACTACCCTAACCACCAAGGACATCTTAGTCATTCTGACTAGGAACCTTAGGTTAATAAATAGATTGAGTAGAAAAATGAAACAAGTCCTCCCTGGTGTCAATCCCAGCGTGTTTACATAAAGTGGATTGTTAAAAAATATGAAAATATCTAACTCAAAGATTTTCATCTCATGTGTAGAATTAATTTAGTGTATGGGGTATTTGGAAATTGCTACGATGCATATTGCCTATCTGAAAGAATATGACCTCTGTTATGCCTGGTCAGCTTTGTGCTGGGTTCGTTTGAAAGAGCCTGCACAACTGACTGGATGAATGCCACATCATATATATATATATATATATATATATATATATTAATAACACTTAACGCCAAAACAACCTTGAAAATGTCTAAAGAAGTAACTGAAAGCACTTGGGACAATAGTCAATACAGACAATTTTTACACTCCCTTATTCCCATCAAATGGAAAGATGTTAGAATATTAGAAAAACCAAATAAAAAAAAAAAAAAAAAACTATTCCAATTTTCCTTGTCTGTCATTTTCAATGAAACATGAAAGGATGTTACCCAAATATATATTATATATTGTTTTTTAAAGCAACTAGAATACAAGAGGTTACTGAGTGTTAGAGAAAAGAAGAAATACTACTATTAATGAGAGAAGACAATAAAAGAACTGGAATTAAGACAGAAGATAATGATTGACATTACATCTAAACTTTTAAAGGATGTAGAAAATAAAAGAAAAAATTGTTGGATTACTAGGTGATATCCATCCTCTTATATGGCAGTGAATGCCGGGCAATCTCCCCACAGATGAGGAGAAAGTTAGAGGCAGCAGAAATGTTGTTCTACAGAAGGATACTGAGAATTTCATGGATGGAGCAAGTAAGCAACAAGAAAGTCTTAAAAATAGCAACAGAAAAAAAAAAATCACTCATACACTAAATCAGGAAAAGACAGCTGAAATACCTTGGACACATAAAGAAGAAGGAGTGTTTGGAAAACTTAACACTCATGGGGCAAATCAATAGTAAAAGAGATAGGATAAGGCAGTGAGCCATTTACACAACAAACTTCTGTGAATGGATGATGGAACAGGCCATGCGGACCTTAGGAGAAAAAAATGCTAAGAGCCACGCAAGATAGGAAGTTGTGAAGAGTCATGAAGGAATGTGGCACATAAAAGAAGTGTCTGAATCTCTGTAGAAGTTGTTTGGTTCAGGTGACCAAACACCAGCTCATTTCGATCCAAGAAAGGCAATAAAGCCACTAGGATGCAAGGGGTTACTGAGTGTTAGAGAATCGGAGAAAAACTACTATTAAAGAAAGAGGACAATAAAAGAACAAGAATTAAAAAGACAGAAAATAATGATTGATATTACTGTTAGCATAGAACTTATGCCTACATCTATCCAAATCAACTGCAAATTGATGAGATCTCACCACCAGTTAAGTACTGCATTTAAATTCAAAAAGTCTACGTACCATAGTGAAAAGCTCATCTGAACAATTACCATAAAAAATGTTTATAAGAAAAGCACATGGAGGCAACCATATGGTGGTAGGAAGTGACTGAAGCTAAGATGCCAGATCAGGACCCATAATATTGCTGATTCTTCTCAAGGAACTTTCTCTCTCTCTCATATATATATATATATATATATATATATATATATATATATATATATAGCAACCTTTCTTTTAAACATCATACATTAGATACAGCAGACAAGGAAGATTTAATTGTTTTAGTTTTCCGGAATCCTTATGCTTTACTGTTTTGTAGGAGTAAGAAAGTACAGAAATTTTCCATAATTTTTCATTGTCCCAAGCACTTTTGCCCACTTCTTTAGCCATTTTCAAGGGGGTTTTGTCTTTGGTGTTGCTAGTTTTTCTTCATGTTTTGACTGTTTAAGTAGTATTTTATTTTTGGCTTCTTTTGAGAAGGAACGTTTACTGTGCGTTGAACGCAACTGGAATTCATGTGAGCATATTTATATTTTTAAAAAAAATTTTACACTCGATTTCTGCTGTTAAATAATGTCAGGTTGAGGGCCTCTATAATAGCCAGATGTTTCTGGTAATGTGATTTATATAGAATTTCAGTGTTTTTGACCAGAATTTTTCTTAAGGGTTCTTTGTAAATTGTGGGTTGATAGATGTTTTTTTACATAGCACTTTGATCTGACAAGTAACACGTAAGGCGTCTACTCAAGGAGGTGGCAGTATGTTCGATATAGGTAGATTTGCGACAAGTAACACAGTCTTGTACTGAGCAGTGAAATTGATACACTATATGTATATAATATTTTGTTACAACTCACCATTTGTTATCCTGTTTCACATATTGTTATTCTACAATTCCTTTATACAAAACCAAAATATGTAAGGTAAAGACATACATGGAACAGTCTTGTGGATCGTAACTACAGAAGTATATTTACTTCTAATTGTGAGTCCAACATTTTAGTTCTAGTGTCATATATGCAGATTTTGTGACTAGTAATTTTATTCCTTTGTTACTAACCTTTTGTAGCAAAACAAATTTAATCTTATAAAGCACTAATGTTAGAATACTTTAAAGACTTATTAAAAAATACACAGAAAAAAGTATTAAATATCCATGTACATATAGTAATATATGACTTCAAAAATGAACTGAGAAAAATAAATGCACACACAAGTACATTAAAAACCAAGTGCGCAATACATACTTGAGCCTGCAGATTTGGTTCTAACCGTACTAAACAACCAATCTGTTGATTTCTGGTATGCAAAATACCAGCTGATACATAATTGTCTTTGTTTGGGTCAATTCCTTCCAAGACACTCAAACTAAAAACCAAGGATCTGAAAAGACAAAAAAACAAAAAAAACATCAATTTACTGAATTCTTTTTATTTATATATATATATATATATATATATATATATATATATATATATGAGAATTAATTGGAACAAAGAGTTCTGTTTTCCACCCTCTCTCTAACAGAAAAATATTTTCTTGCAATTCTGTTCACATCATGGAAGGCAAACTTGTAGATATGGTGAGCAAACTCAAAATGTTGACTTTGTTAATTCCGAATTATAACAGGATTACTATTTGAAAATTAGCATAGTACCTGTCAAAAGTAATGATTTTTTTTTAAATATGGATTGACACTTCCATCTTCGATCTGTGTAGTATCTGTGCAGTCAGCCTAGGATCAAAGTATCACTTTGGTGTAGTATCTGTGTGTTCTATGAAAAATGTTAGTCACACACAAACTCAGCATATTTTTGATATATTGTATTGAAATGGTAATTAAAAAATAGTAATTGTTTCATACTTTAAATCAGAAAAAAATTTTATACTTGGTTAAAAAGAAAATGAGACATGATTTTTTATTAGAAATGTTATGACAAAATGAAAAAAAAAAAAATTGTGATTAAAATTTGCTCTTGTCAAAATATCCTGCTTTAACCTTGATTGCTGTAGCACAAATTTCTGGTATTTATTGGAAAATTTTCTCAAAGTATATGTTTGATAATTGATTCCATTCTTTTTTTCATTGACTCTAAGAGATCTTTTTCACTTTTTTGAAGGTGGCTTCAAACTTTTGAATTGCTTGTGTGTGTGTATATATATATATATATACACACACACACACACACACACATACACACGGACACAGAGGTCAACACCAAGTGATGAGTGTTTTGTGCTTGAACAAGCATGAAAGACTGTTACCACTCGGTGCTGACCTCAGTATCAACTCTTATATTTTCACAAGCTTTATCCTTGAGCATTTTTACCCATAAATAAAGCATACCTTAAAATCATATTTTTATCATATGATAGATACACAATTATTTTTTAATAAACAATTCATGATTTTAACAGATTAAATTTACATGAAAAAAGCATCATCATAATTAGATTTCGAATTCACTTTCGCTTGATTAACAATTCTATGCACAAACAAAAAACAAATGTATATATTATTTTTTCAAGCACTGGAGAATAAGTGAACATGGTTAAACATTACTGACAAAATTTCAATAAGCAAAGAGAGAAAAAAAAGTAAAAGGTATAGGGCAAAATAATACAAGACAAACAAAATATATATATATATATATATATATAAATAAAAGGGACAGAGTTTTGATCAAATTGGGATGAGAATCTGACAATGATAAGATAACGAAAAAAGAGGAAATGTTTATCAATCTAGCATGTTTCACTATTATTAAAGCTTCATCAGAGAATGAAATATGGAGAAAAAGAAACAAGAAATTCTGGTATTTTTACTTTTGTGTTGTTTGATTTTCATTGTCAATCACATTTCACGTCCATTTGACTTTTTAAACCAACGTTGGTATAATTTGTGGCATTGGGAAATTAGGAGAGACAATACCTCCATCCAAAGTTTCAAGAAATTAAAGGATTCTAAGCCTACCTAATAAACTGTAAATATTGTTTTATGTTTATAATATAGTCAAATTCATGTGAAACATGATTAACCAATGAAAATCAAACGCAAAAGTAAAAATATCAGAATATCTTTTTCTTTTTCCCCATATCACATTCTGATGAATCTTTAATAAAAGTGAAACATGTTACATTGATAAAGTTTCCTATTTGTTATCATATATATTATGAAAATGGACTAAGTCCAACAAATATATTTTTGTTTATACGTTATTTTTATACATACAAAGTAAATGCTTTGTTTATAAAAATAGTATTAAGAACATTTACTGGCCTGAATGTCGGAGGACACACATTTTCTTTGAAATTTCTGACGTTCAGGCTGGTAAAAATTGTTAATACTGTTTATTATAAATAGAGCATTTTCTTAAATATTTGTATTTATAAAAATAATGTATAGACAAAACAACTATAAGACAGTAGTAACCAAGTAAAAAGTTAAAAAAATAGGAAGTGTTCACAGGCTACATACTTGATATGTTTATCAACTTTTGACTTCAAGGCAAGAAAGAACAAAAAGGTGTGGCTGAGAATTGTCTTTATTGGTTAAGAAATCCCAGCATGCACCGCTAAGTTTTGTTTATAAATTTGGGGAGGGGAGGTTTTTAGCAGTCATTCCAACTGCAATTACAACCAACAAACATTGAGTTTATATCAACAAAAATATATAGAAAAAAAAATCTTTCTCTCTTAGCAGAAACTTTATTAACTATCACAAATCAGAAATATCGGCAATTTACTTGAATAGTATAATAGGTCAAAATCTAAGCAAAAAAAAAAAAAAAAAAAAAGAAAAGAAAATGAATTTGTGCTTTTTTTTTCTTTTTTTACCTTAGCCTTTGTTTGTTCTGCATCCATTGGATGTTGTGCTCTGAATATTTTCTGAGACTCTTGTTGTGGACTAGAAAGAAAAAAAATATCAATAAATAAAAAGCAAAACACTATCAAGAAATAAAAAAAAGGAAAAGAGAAAAGAAACATAGTCAATGCAAGCAAAAATTTACCTTCAACCTAACAATATATATATATATATATATATATATATATATATATATATATATATATATATACATTTACAATAATGTTCAGCCTATACAAGGCCCAAAAGCCGCTCGAGATAGAGGGTTACAGAGTAATAGGTTAGATGCACGGTTTATGGAGATAATGATTAACCTTAGACTTATATTAATTAAGACTGTAGTGATCAGAGAAGCATCCTCTTTAGAATTGGTTCTGCAAAGTCGCTGTTCATGGAAAGAAGCTGTTTGAGTGGAATTTAATTCTTACCAATGGAATAGGAAGGGAAAGAGGGTGGTTTGCTACAATGTACATAGCATGATGGGTCTTAACCATGAAGGTTAGAACTAGTGGAACTTTTGAATGTAGTTTGTCCGAACATGGAAATAGTGATAGAGTAGCAAGAGGCTTGCAATGTTTCATCTGTAGGAAACTGGTTACAAGGAGGAAAATAATTCACCAACAATTTAATAAGAAAAATACAACCATGAGGATTTAAAGCCAGATTGGGAATGCAAGTGGGTAGTGGAAAGGTCTCAGCACAACCAACACCCAAAAAAACCTGACCAAATGACAAAACATCACATTTTTGTGATGGAATTGTGCCTTAGCCATCCCCCCCTCAAAGTACTCCTCTCAGAACCTCACAAATATCCCATTGTCCCTTCCACTTTTCAAAACAATCTGCAAAGTCCTCTTTTGGGATCATCATTAGTTACACTGACAGATTCTTCTTAATATTGGATTGGAAATACATCGCAAGTTGCAGGAAGACAAAATGTGGGTGGGGGCTGATATACATTTGAAATGGTAAAGAGAAACACATACAATATGCAACACAGGAAAAAATGGCAGAATTCACTAACATGATGAATGCATAAAAAACATACATGGTTCTGAGCGTAGGTACAGTAGAGTAATGATTAGTGGCCCAGATTGAGGAACCAGAGAGTTAAGTTCTAATTCCAGTCATATATATATATATATATATATATATATATATATAAAGATAATGAGAAAGTGGAAAAGTTATGACACATTTTTGCCAAAAGAGCAACTTAAAAAAGCCAAACACAGCATACCCTCTTTGTCTCATTATTCTCACTTTTGTTTTGGATAGTATACATTCTACAAACACACTCATATATATTCTCTAGATACAACGTGTGAAAGCACATGCAATACCCTGCCTTTATCAGCCGCTAACCAAGTTTCAGTGGCTAAGGTGACACTGCCACCCCTGGTGCCACCAGCAGCTTTTGCCACTGGACAAGGTATTGTTTTGTATGTATGTCAGTCTCTTACAATTTCTTTTTACAAGTGCAACTGAAATTTTCAATGTTGTGTTAAAATACACAATGTGCTTGTAGTGACTGTAATTAATAATATAGAAGGTAAACAGATGTCATATCTATATATATATATATATATATATCCTTTGCTGATGGTGGACCCTCATAATGTCTGTTTAAAATGAGAGAGCAAATTCATTTGTTCTCTTCATAGTGGTGACCATCACGGGAATGTAATATTCAAATCTTAGATATATATAGAAGGCACAGTGGAATAATGGTTAGCAACTCTTGGATCGAGGAATTGGAGAGCAGAGTTCATTGCATTCGCTTATGTTGTAATACCCATGAGAATGGTATGAATCCATTTCTTCTCCCCCCCAGCTATGAGTAAAATAGCAGGATAAACTGAGTGTTATATCCGTGGGTGGCAACCAGTCTAGGAGAATGAAACTTTGAATTTGAACCAGATCAATCACATTATCCAAAACTTGTGTATACATACTGCTGGGGACTGCTTGTGAATCCAAATCCTCACTGAAACACCTACTGAGGATTTGCATGTCCGAATGAATGAATGACCTCTGCTATGCTTGGTTAGCTTATGTTTAGATGAGACAACAGGTATAAGAAACATACAGCAAGCTGAAGAAATATTTGAATTTCCTGATAAACTTCTCTTCCCATACAGTAGAACAATGCTCATCTACCTCACACCTGATATAAATCGAATGTAAATTGATATCACTGCCTCTTAGCAAATGCCCAATGTTTCCTAGTTCTTTTACTTACCCACAAAGAGCTTTCCACCTTGCAAAGAAGGTACTAGAGTCCATTTCTACAGATTCTATAAACTTGTTCACTGTCACAGGGAGCTTCAGACTAATTTTTTGCTGGGCACCACTGTACCTGTTGACAAAAGAAAACAATTGCAATAAAAACCAAAAGATTCAATAACATAGACATATTTGTTCATGTATTCAAGTTGAAAATAAAATCCAGTATCTTGCTTTGCCAGGATAATTTGAAAGTTGTTTGATTATACAAACCATAGTTATGTATGTAACTTAGTGTTTTGATCTTTCCTCTCATGAATATTGACTGAGAAAGAAAGACCTATTCCTTGTTTGGCTATAACATCAGTTGTTCTTTGATTATATAAATCATACTTATGCATCTAACTTAGTATTTTGATCTTTCCTCTTTCCTTTCAGGAATATTTGTGTGATTATAAGATGCTTATAAAAATGAAGGCATAAATGTCAAGTAAGCCAGTTCACTCATTCTCAGTCAGGGAATCCTACCCTCAAAGATTTTGCTTGTCCTAGATGATCAACAATTAAATTCTTTGAATTGTAATTGAAAAAAATTCTTTACCTGACAACATGAGAAATGGCAGCATAGGTCAACTTATACAATAATCATTTTACCTACATTAACTCTGTAAAGTTTCCAAATTTTGATCAGTTGGTTTCACATAGTCTGACCAAATGTCAATTTAATCTGTAAGTTAATGTTGGTTAAAAAAAACAAGACCACCTACTAAGCCAGGTTTGGAAAGAATAGTTACTAGTGATGAAAAGTGGGCCTTTTATAATCATTTAATAAAAGACAAAGGTTACAATTTAAAGAAAAGCCGATGATTGTAGTAGAAACCAGAAAGACACCCCGCAGAGGTAATACTCTGAATTTGGTAGACTAAGAAAGGTGTTTGTCTATTATGAAGTGTTGAACTATAATGAAAGTCAATATTCAAAAGATACATTTACTAACTGGAAAGCATTAGTTTTGTTTGAAAAAAAAAAAAAGTGCGTTGGAAAGTTATTTTCGTATGTTAGCTGAAGACCTCATGTTGCTAAAAATATGCAGGAAAAGATTTTAGAAGTTTTTACCTCATCCACCCTACTTTCTTAACTTTCTTCTATTGGATTCTCACCTTTTCAAATCATTACCTGGGCAGGAAATGCTACATTTATGAAGAGGTTAAAAAAAAAAAAAAAAAAAAAGAAGTTTATGCCTGAAGCTTTAGTAACTTGCCTATTCAATCGGACAATGTCATTGAAAATGAAGGACACTATTACACTAAGTGAACTTGTAATTGGTCATTTAATGGAAGTTCAATTATATTTGTCAAGTAAAAAATGACAGAATTTTCTTTCCAACTGAATAAATTAGCTATAGTCATATTTATGTAAAAATGTCATAAGAAACCGAGTTAAAAACAATAACAATACCAACTTACAGGAATTTTATATGAATGATTGGTGAATCTGAAAACTCTTGAACAGCTTCTATGTTGAAGATCTGTTGTACCTGAGCTCCACCTTCAATCACGGTACCAACTGGTTTCGGCTGAATATTCAACTGTAGTCAAGATTAAGGAAATCAACAACTTTGTAAGAAAAGAAAAATGTTAATACACAAAAGACACAGGGGTAGATATTCAAATAATGAGGGCTCTAATAACTGAGATTACTTTTTTCACTTTAAGTAAGGTGCTAAAGCCACTGGGTTGGGGGGGGCGTTACAGGGAATTAATGAGAATGTAAAGACTTTAGTGAGGAGAAGGACAACAATGGAACAGGATTCAGGAAGACAAAAGATGGTGATTGGCGCTAGATTTAAATTTTTGAAGATTGTAGGTAGCAAGGAAGCAAGAAATCAGAAGGGAGTTTCACATGTGAAAAGTGCAAGAAATTATTAGAATAGAACATGTGGTTGCATCTAGCTAGCTCAGTAGTAAAACACTGAAACAGAGTTGTCAATCTAATAGCGTGCTTAAATTCATGCAGCCGAGGCACTCATTAGAACAATTGCACACGGGCACTGCACTGAAATGATGTTGGGCAGGGCACTGCACTGAAACGATGTTGGGCAGGGCACTGCACTGCAACGATGTTGGGCAGGGCACACGGGCACTGCACTGAAACGATGTTGGGCAGAGCACACAGGCATTACTGTTTCTAGATACAGGGCCAGGAGTCATTTTCTTTTAATGCTAGAATGTATATTCATATATTTAATAATAAATAGGACTTAAGTATGTTGCTATTTAGCAAAGTATTTGCAAACTACTTGGTAATAATTTATCACTTTTTTTTTTTTTTACAGTGATAAAAACATTAAAAAATGGCTCATTTTAAATTAGCTTCATATGTGGTACTTAATATATCTGGTGGGAAGTAAAGTTCTTGTGGTTTCTAAATAAATTGAATGTTCTACAAGCCACAACAACTTTCTACATATTACAGAATTGGCTTTAGTTAGACATATGAAAAAAAAAAAAATTAATTAAGATGTAAATTATTTTTTGTAAAATATTTAAATATTATTTTATTTTTTAAATAAAAAAATTCATTTGTAAATATTTCTAAAATAAACATAAGACATGGTGAATTTGACCTTTAAAAACAAACTTCAAACAAAAGAAAAACAGGATATGATTGTCAAGTGGTGCGGGACATTCTACTTCCACAGAGAAGGCTGTGAAATGGAATGACGTTTTGTTGCCATAGAACATTCCTAATCGACACAGGTTTTGTCGGTATTCAGATTTAACACCAATTTGCAAAATGTCATTCTCGAAAAGCACTCCATTGTTTTTGCACACAAACCTACAAAGAGAGAAAAAAAAAAAAATCTTTTAGCAAACATTTTTCATAAACAATCAGAAACATCTTCACTCTTATACATACAGCAAATTTTATCAAATTAAAAATCATTATTGAAGAAGATAATTTTGCTTTGAATTTTTCTGATAATTTCTTTGAGCCTTCTTTGAATTATTGTTCTTGTCTTTGAATTTTGCATGCGTTATTATAGAAACAATGTTCATGTCAAGTATGCTCTGCACATCTTCAGGTGCCCTAGTTGATATATGTTGAATGTGTCATTTTGTCCCTGTGAAGCAGTTTCTTGTTCATTCCAGATGAACTCCGGCACAGAAGTCAGGAGCTGACAGTCACAATTTATTAATATCTATATCCTTTCTGTCACTATCTCAAAGGACACTGGTGGTATGATGTTTGAATTTTAAATCCAACTTTAAATGGAAGATTTGATTATCATGTCATGTTATCAGCATGATGTTTCAATCAAGTAGCCTCTTGTCATCTTCAGGTGTTCATTGTTTGGCTGATAGGGGATATCTTACATGTATCAAATATAAATAAAATCCCTGAATAAGGTTGAAAAATAATATAGTGTTTAGTATGAACGAGCAAGAAATAGCTTTACAGGAACAAAATAGCATATTAATCGACAAATACAAAACATCCTATATCAGCCAAAACAAAACATCTGATGATGGCCAGAGGGTACTTAGTTAAAACGTCAGGTCTATACTAATATCTATAATAGAGATCAATAGTTCAAATAAATATAGAAAACCAAAATTTGAGCATAGGGAATTTTCAGACAAGAATAACTGTCATGTTTATATGTTGAAATGGATTTATTTTATATCTTTGTAACTTTCGTATATCTTACACAATCATTTTGAATATAATTTAAATCATATACTATACAATTCAAAAATCAACCCATAAAGCGTACGATTCAAAAATCAACCCATAAAGCGTACGATTCAAAAAATCAAACCATAAAGCATACGATTCAAAAAATCAAACCATAAACTTTATAGTATAATAGTAATCTGTAGCATCACAACTTTCAATTAAAAATCTTAATGAAATTACTATCTTAACAGCAAAAGAAAAAGTTTGAATGCATGTATCTAACATAATGCTTAATATTCAGTTATCATGTTAAATATCTACTGACAAAGATAAGTCAAATATTAGAAAAATTATGAAAAAAAATACAGGAAAAAATTCCTGTATTTTTTTTTTCGTACCAACAAATATTTTATTGAATTTGCTTAAATGAGCTGCATTTAATGCTAGATACACTTAACAAGATCCATTTCATAATCAATACCTGGAATAATCATATTGCCAAAAAAATTAAATCAAATAAATAGATGAACACAGAAAAGCATACTTTTTATAACTTTCATCTGCTCCCATAGTGAGTCCAGAAGACTCTAAGCCATTGGAAGAGGCAGGAGGAAAATTATCAGCAAATACATCAACAAGCAAGCCACTGGCTGTTGTTGGTTTACTTCCTAAAGTCGTCCCCAGACCCAAAAGGTCGACAGAGGCACCAGTGTTACTTGGAGTAGAATGCTGAAATTAAGAGAGAGAAAAAAAAAAAAGGCGTGTAAAATCATAATAAAAAGGTGAAGGAGGAAAATAAATTAAAAACCTTCACTGTCTCAACCACACAAACAAATGAACAAAAGAATTATGTACAAAGAAAAAAAAATTTCTATTCCTTGCAGAGGACTTTCTGATATACCTGAATGGACATCTTATTTCTCAATATTCTGGTACTAAGAGAATGTTCTAGTGATTGAAACAAAAGATCAGCTAATAAAAAATATATATATATATATATATATATATATATATATTTCCAGCCAACTGATTAATTTCTCCTTGTCTTGTTTGTTTGAGTGAGACTATCTTTTATGAATAAGTTTGCCAAAGTAATGAATTTCTAACAATCATATGACAACCTTGTTTTATTGGCAATCAAAGGCCATTGTGATGGTTTCTCCAGGATACAGGAGCTCATAAGTGGATGATATCTATGTTCCCTATTTTTTATATATATATATATATATATATGTATATATGTATAAATTGTGATCAAATATGGATTGGAATCCAACCTTGATAAGGAACAAACAAATGTTTATAAGTCTAACATGTTTCACTTTTATTAAAGCTTTATCAAAGAAACTTCAATAAAAGCAAAACATTTCCTGTTTGTTCCTTATCCTATCATGTTTACACCAAATTTCAGATAACTAAAAATATACCTGTAAAAGGACTATGAATAAAGAGAAAAAGGAAAACTTATCTTAACCAACACGTTTTGTTCTTTTAGGATAAAACGTGTTGGCTAAAATAAGTTTTCCTTTGATATATATATATATATATATATATATATATATATATATATGTGTGTGTGTGAAAATCTTTTATATATGAAGTCCTGGTTTCAGTGTTGTCATTAATTTACCATAAGGCAATAGCCAATGCATTTTAGCAATTAACATACACAATTAACTTTTTAGTCATCAATGAATAAAATAACTTTCATTTCTGATCTCAACAGGCTTTTGCAATTGGCTCACCAGAAGTTCTTTCCAATTTCCAAAATTGAGTTGTGTTCCTTTTTTTTCATTTTTTTTCCTACTTTATACTCTTTGAGAACCTTTTATTTTGTTTTTAAGCGTCAATTTGTTTACAATTAAAATCTATTTTGTGTTACAATTTTCCCTCATTCTCTATTTACAAGTGTGTCATTGAGTATTTTGTTCTATTCACCAACGTTCACCTTTTTGATAAAGTGATGGCTGAAAGGGTCTCCTAAAGGTAAAATGACTTCCTCTCTATTTAAGTAGATATATATATATATATATATATATATATATATATATATATATATATTACTTACCTTTTACCCATATTCTTCCAGGCCATAATTTAATGTTGTAACTACATATCATATTTGGGATAGAAAACATTGAAATTATCAGCATAGATTGAATGGTTTATTTTTTATGTTTGGAAAGCATTTTGCAAATATCAAAATCATTTGTGAAGCTTAATTTACAAACCTGTGACGAAGGAGGTGAGCTTGCATGTTCCACACTGTTGCTGATCTGTGCTTGTGGTATATGCTTATGTTCCTTCGTCTCAGCTGTTTCAGGAACACTTGAAGGTTTCTTCTTCTTCAACTTAGCCAAAATAGAAGATTCCCGTTCAGGGAATGGTGGCATTTCCTCCAAAACAGTTGCCTGTAGACAAAGCAAAATACTATACACAAAAGGGCTTGAATGATGGCAATTGCAATAAATGCACCATTTTTCAAACACACAGTATCAAACGATGGAAACTGAGTAAGACAATTGCCAAAAGAATCCAATTACCATAAATGAAATAAAATGACATCATCTGCTGAATTATTACCAAATTATTAAGAGAAATGTTTATAAGATGGGACTTAGGAAGAAAGAAGTGTTTAAATGTCTCCTACCAATACCTCATAAATAACGGACTATTCCGTGTAGATTAATATAGGAAATTTTAGTGCCTATTTTGCATTGTATAAAACATTGATTGGAAATTGTTGGAATTGTTGGATTTTAATGAAAAAAATCAGCAATTCTTTTTTGAAAAACAGGACTCCAAGTTACTGCAAAATCTGCTCTGAATTGTAAAATAAAAAGTGCAGTAAAACTAAGACATTATTTTTGATGAATAATGAATTTTTAAATTTTTTTTCATTTTTTTTAAATTTTAACTATTTATAAAATTTTAAATCTTAAAATTTTTGTAGATAAGTATGTTCATACATGACATTATCATTAAAAAGTCACATGTTTTAAGAGTTGTTCTCCCACATGATAAAAATCCCTTAAAAAATTTACATCATCTTTGCTTATCCATCTGAAATTCTTATTTTTCTATTTGCATGTCATTTTGAAACTTCCTTTCAAAATTTTAAAGTGTTATTTTTACTTTTAACTCCTATTTCATAAAAAATAATTTGTTTTTATCTTTTTTATGTTAATTCTTTTTTGTGAGAGTAGTACTTACATAATCAGTTGAAAATTAATTAAAATGTTTGAAAGCAACCTTTAATTTTAAGACAATATTGACTGAATGTTATTTTAAATATTGTCAAAATGTTTTAGCAATTGTTTATATATAGTTTATTAACTATTAGTATTAAGAATAAAGAACATTTTAATTAGTAATGTTCTACTTTAAGAAATGTTATCAAAATTTCTTAAAGCAGAATATTTTTTAACAATGGGTAGCAAGTGCCTAATTCTAAGTCAATAGAGTTTACTGACTTAGAATTAAGCACTTGGCTTATTAAATTTTAAATTAGCTAATAAATTTAGTTTATTTTAAATAATTTTTATTATAATTCTGCTTGTGTTAGATTAATCTGGCACAAGGCCATGGAAATTAGTCAGCCACTGATAATCAAACTCACTACACTTCACCATTACTCCTTGTGATGAGTGAACTAAAATTCATCTTATGTTACATCGTTCTGAAAAAAATGGTATTTATAATGTTACTGCACCAATTTGTCATGTATTTAACTAGTTTATAATACAAACTATGTTGTAAGAAATTAGAACCTTTTGTAAATTAAAATCACATCTATGTTGTACCTCTGAGAGTGAAACAGAAAGAGAGAGGAGAGAGAGTAAATAGACAAAAGAGAGTGTGAAACAGAGATGAAGCGTTAGAGTGGTCATTTTAGCTAAAGATAGTTGTTTGTAGTGAGGGGTTAAATAATGTTTCATCACCTGACGATCTCTTATGGACAAATTTGACTCCGAACTGCAAGTGAACTTTTGAAATTAAAAATCTTATTTTTTTTTTATTGTCTTCTTGAATTTATTACAGATGGAGAGATCGCAGACTGTTTTGAGTGTCAAAGAGGGAAACACAAAGAAGAAAAGACTTAAAGAGTAAAACAGAGAGAAAGAGAGGGTGTATGTGGATAGACAGAAAGAGTGCGACAAGAGAGGAAGTGTGAGAGTGGTCATTTTAGCTAAAAGACAGTTGTTTGTAGTGAGGGGTTAAATAAATGTTTTGTGACTTAATGGATCTGTTAATGTGTTAAGAAAATTTCTTTTATACTAAGAGAAGGACTACTTTGAATTTAAAACTGAAAAATGTTATGAGAAACCATTCTGAAGAAAACCTGGCAATCTACATACAATAAAGAAAAGGAATCTGTAGAGAAATACAAACTCATACATCTTGAAGGGAGATAGTATTTAACAGCAGCAGCAGCAAAAAACAAATTAAAAAAAAAATTAAAAACAAAAAAAATTAAAAACAAAAAAAATTAAAAACAAAAAAAATTAAAAACATCAACAACTTACAAGAACATCAGCTGTGGCCACAGTACTAAGTTGTAAATATTCCATTGATCGTTGCTGGATTTCTACATCTGGATTTTTCAAATTATTTCCACTCTTCAAAACCTGATTAAAAAAAAAAAAAGGTTTTATGGAAAACAAAATCAATTCTTTTATTTTAGTCCCTCCTTATATATGAGGAAATATGAAGGTTAATTCTTAGAATTGATTGAATGAAGGATGTAAGAATACTGAAATATCTGCAAAGAAATAGTTGTGGATAAACAGAACAGAGAAAATGGAAAAAAAAAACAAACAAACAAAAAAAAAAAACCCAAAAAACAGAGAAAATGGAAAAAAAAAAACAAACAAAAAAAAAAAAAAAAAAAAAAAAAAAAACAGAAAAAAAAAAAAAAAAAAACAAAAAAAAATAACAGAGAAAATGGAAAAAAAAAAAACAAACAAACAAAAAAACGGAACAGAGAAGAAAATGGAAAAACAGAACAAAAAACATAAAAGAAAAAGATGAAGAAAAACAGATAGGGGGAGAGAAAACAGAAAAGAGAAAAAGAAGGGGGAAGGGGGAAGAGAAAGGGGGTAAGAGGGGAAGGGGGAGAGAAAAGTGGGGGAAAGAGGAAAAAATAGGAAAAGGAGGGGAGAGGAAAAAGGGGAAAAAAGGAAAAGGATTGGGAAAAAAGAGAAAAGGAGGGGAAAAAAGAAAAATAAACAGAAAAGGAAAAATAAACAGAAAAGGAAAAATAAACAGAAAAGGAAAAATAAACAGAAAAGGAAAAATAAACAGAAATGGAAAAAAAACAAAAAAAAACAAAAAAAAAACAGAGACAATGGAAAAAAACAACAAACAAAAAAAATAACGGAACAGAGAAGAAAATGGAAAAAACAGAGGAAAAAAAATAAAAGAAAAAGATGAAGAAAACAGATAGGGGGAGGGAAAAAGGGGGGAAAAAGAGAAAAGGAGGAAAAAAAGAAAAATAAACAGAAATGGAAAAATAAACAGGAATGGAAAAAAAAACAACAGGAATGAAAAAAAAACAAAAAAAAACAACAGGAATTGTCATTTGATACCATATATATATATATATATATATATATATATATATATATATATATATATATATATGTGTGTGTGTGTGTGGAAAGTGCTCAATATCTGTGCTAGAGCTAACATGTGGTTATATGGAGAGTTGTTTGTGACCTTAGCTTTTGCAATCTTCAGACAGATTGTTACCTTAAGTTTTATGCTTTCACAAACAACTCTCTATGCAACTTATATATATATATATATATATATATATATATATATATATATATATATATATATATATATATATAGGATCAATGCAAATAAAATGTCATTTAGATGACTGATGATATATATTAAGCACTTCAACTTTGTAGACAAACTTTTCCATAATTGTACACTTCAGGAGGTTTCAGTAATTGACTGCCATTTTACTCATTTTTCTCTATCGTTATACTAAGTTTGATGTAATTAATTTATTTGCTAGTTTGGATGCTCTGATTATTGGTGTTAAGTTGATTTTTTTCTCTTTTTCTGTGTGCATATATATATATATATATATATATATACATACATACATACATACATCGACAGTAGGCAATGTGAGTTTTGTAAAAACGTAAGTCTATTCATAAGAATAGAAATATTGATAAAAATTAAAACAAAGCTAGAAAAATATGAAAGAAGTAAAGGCAGTGATAAAATAATTATGAGAAATTAAATTTGCTAATCAAGTGAAAAAGACAGAGATGAGAAAGAAGCAATGATAATGTCATTCGTAAGAGGTTTTTTTTTTATTTTTTTCTCTTTTTGTGAGCTTCCAAAGAACACTTACTTATGGAACACATCATTATCAACAATACCACAGTAGAAAAGATAAAACACAAGAGATTAAAGGAAAGATTCTTACCTCCTGTATGGATGACTTAATTTCAGGAAAGAGGTTAACAAATTTAATATAAGTTGATAATAGCAGGCCTCTTGTTGCAGCCCCACACAGATGATATTTGGAATGGAGCAATTCAAACTGTACAATAGGACTGATGGAAAAAAAAATAAAAAAGTTATTAGTTAAATGAAAAACACCAAAAAAATAAATTTAATAATATCTACATTCAAACTAATGTCTTTTTCTTTGTTGTTATTATCACAAAATTTCGGCTATTGTACCCTACAGCCTTCTTCAGGTGTCTATCAATCTAGGTAAATGTCATGGAATTTTGAACTCAACTTTTTATTTAATAAATGGAGGTAGATTGTTCTCATTCCAGTATGTACCTGAAGAGGGTAGGAAGACACAATGGTCGAAATATGATAATAATAAAGATGAGAAAATTATATTTTAATTTATTCAAACTCATTTCCTTCATATTCCATTGGTAAAGATATAACTTCCCACTCAAGCAGCTTCTTCCCACAAATCACTACTTCATGGTAATCGACTCTCAAGAAGATGCTTCCCCAATCACTACAATCTTAAACCTGTTCAAGTCTAGACTTAACCATTATCTTCCTGATATATGACCATAAACTGTGCCTCTTACTCTGTAACCCTCTATCTTGAGTACCTCTTAGAGCCTTGTACATGGTGAAAAATCATTGCAAAAAAAAAAAAATTATTCTCATCTTGATTATCCTAGATATGATAGAACCCAACATTTCAATCATGTACCCTCTAGATGTCATCAGGTGTCCATAAGACATCTGTTGATTATTGTGCTAATGCTTGTTGAACCAGTGCATATTATTTCACTGCCTGATCCAGGGATTGAACTCATGACCACAACAGTAACACATGTTTAACCAACTACTATATCCCCAAACATTGTTAGCATTGAATGCAAGCCTACAGGTAGTGCTCATAGAGTTTGCACCAGTGATGGAGACCTGCTTTTTGTGCAGTAGCAATTCTGAAACCCATTAGCAACATCTAACTGTACTCACATCCACTGTTTGGTTTCCATAAACATTCAATAAGTGTCAATGAACCTCAATAGATGAAATTTTTGACACAACTTTGCTTTGTATGTATTTTCATATCAGACATCATTTTGATAGACTGCTATGTGTAACAAGATAAAGAAAAAATATTAGCAAGAAGGTTTAACTTCTGTTATCCCATTAACATCTGCGTTTAACATCGTAAAAAATCAATAGATTTTTTTTTTTTGGTACACATCATACTTATTTGGCACAGGAATCATTTAAAGAAACAAACTTGGTATGAGGCATACTTCACACTGATTTGGCACAGGAATCATTTAATTTAAAGTAATAATAAGTTTTTTTCAAATGAATACTGCATTAACAATTTTTGGGAGATGATGTTTTCAAATACAACTTCTACTATTTAGCTGGGGTGGGGAGAGAAGTGATCAATTCATAACTTTCCCTAAGGTATTTATGCAGAAGTGAATGTAAATAATTCAACTGGAATTCCAAACTCGGATTTCTCATATTACACTGCTTGTGCAACCACATAGGAAAAGGAAAAGCCTTCCTTCCGGAGTGACTTGTGTTAAGCAAATGCAATAAACAATTTAAGCTTTGAGCATTGAACAACAATTTTTTTTTACTGTATCCTCATGTAATAAAAATAAGAACTTTATTATTAATAAGTTAAATTTTTATTGTCTAATAAATAAAAAAAAAAATTATTCCTCTTCCAGTGCTAAAGGTGACAATCCTCAATTTTGAGATTACGTACCTGGATCGAGGATCTCCGGCAATAAGATTTCCAAATTCTCCAAGAATGTATCCACCAACCTTGACCATATTTTCATGACAAGCTGGAGCCTGCAGAGCCTGTCAGAAAGACAGCAAACATTTATTCTCTAATTTGGTTTTCATGATAGCAATACAAAAAAAGAAGTGATTTGCATATGTAATATTAAACTAAAAGACAAGGCATCAATTCATCACATAATTTAATCAAATATCCAAAAGGCAATGTACAGGTTGTATAACAATAGTCAATCCAAGTCCAAATTCCAGGCTGCTCTGCTGCACCCACTCTTGCATTGATGCTCTTGGGAAAAGGCACAAATACCTCTTCACCCCTTACCTAGGAGTTAAATAGTAGGGTAAACTGGGCTTTTCTAGCTTTGGCTGGCCACCAATCTATAAGATAGGAAAATCTGACATAAGATATTGGAACTATTTACACTATTTATATTTTAATTTATTTGTTTAAACGTTATTTTAAATGGATACTCATATTTGAGTAGATGCTCTGTTTTTATTTATATATTAAACAGTATATTTATTTATTTACATCTACTGGCCTGAATATTCAAAAAATCTTGTTAGAAAAATATGCATCCTGCCAGAGGATGTATATTTTTCTAACAAGATTTCTCGAATATTCAGGCCAATAGATGTAAATAAACAGTTTAATAAACAAATAAAAACAATGGATGGAACATATACAAATCTACTCAGAAAAATCCAGAACATCAGTTGACGATTCCATGGAATGCTTAACACAATTTACAGAGAACTGAGACCAATCTCTCTTAAGCTCAAAGAAAAACGATTACAGTTTGCCGGCCACTGCCACTGAGCAGAGAGGGAGAATTGTCTCATTCTTACTCCTATGGCACCCTTCTGGAAGTGTCTTCTCATGAAAGTTGACTTTATCAGACACCATAGCTTGATCTCAGGGTTGGAGATTGGGGATGGCAATGCAGGACCAAGCAGTGAGGAAAGGGATTCTTAATAGAGTTCTGACCAACCACAGGGTGGTCGAGGAATGATGAACCGATTTCTTTTTTTTTTTTTTTTTTTGAATTACAGATTTTTTTGTAACATTGCACTCATTATTTTCCCCTGTCTAGCATCGTTGCATTGACAACTCTGCCACCGAGATGAATGGTGAGGGGTTAATGGTAATGACAACTTCAGCTGTTTTCCTTATATGGAAATATCTGGTATTGACCAAGCAACCAGTGCTACTGTTGGTTGAAATTTATAAAATCTCTATTAAAACATTTTTTCAGAAAAACAAGTTTCTCAAGTCCACTAACTTATTACTCTTTCTAGTACTGAAGGGAGTTTCCTTCCTAACCTTTTGTTATTGGTAGTGTGGAAAGACAGCATGTTGATTATATTAAGACTTTCCCTTTTAGTTATATGTGCTATCCATTTTAGTAGTTGCTGCTGTTGGAAGTCTTCAAGTGATGTGGTTTTTGTCATTTGTTAATATTCTTTATTTCTTTATTATGTAGTACCAGCCAATATTTGATGAGGAATGGTCTTCTTTAAGGTCTAGAGCATGTATAGATTTATTCCCGTCATTGATGCAAAAAAAAAAAAAAGAATTTGCATCACAGTTATTTTCACTATAAATTTGTATCCTGTTAAATTTGCTATAACCACCCTCTGACATTCCTTGAATATTAAATTTTTAATTTCACTATATATTAAAGAGTGGGAAAAGAAGTGATTAAATATTACAGAAATTTAAAAGATGCATTTTTAAAAAGAAATACAAGAAAGCCATGGAGATGATTTGTAAAATCATTTGGAAGACTGAGTAAACTTGATCTTCAAGTGAAAGCTAAAACTGGTATATGCATTCCCAGCCTTAAAGACTTTACTACTTGGTAGTAGTATAGTACCAATAAGCAATAGGATTAAAATTAAGAGAATCATTTTTAATGTTCTGAAGGTAAGAGGAAGAAAAATAAGAGAAGAGAAAAATTGTATTGGTCGCTTCATTTTTCTTAAAACCATGTAAGGTTGCAATGAAAGCTCTTACCTCAAAAACAGTCTTTGCTGCATATCCTTGTACATCATCTCTGTTGATAACAATCTGAATGACACGATACCATACCTAAACAAAGGGAGAGAAGCAAGGATAGAAAAGATCAATGGGGAAAAACAACAACAGATATATATTTACACATTTTGAGAGAGTGAAACAATAAAAGCAACAGATAAAATTGACAGCAATGTTTAGAAAAATCCAGAACAGAAGAATCATGTCAACCAAAAATCAAATGAAGCGTCATTCTTATATAAGAATTTCCATCTGGTGACTGATAGCTGCATGAAACTCAGTTATGGAATTAATTTGTAGAAGCGCCTGGCATTTCTTTGCTTGTATATACAAGCTTTGTCTTTGGACATTAAGAACTTAGCCTGTTACCATTGTAAGCATCTATAAACTTTTTTTTATTTTATATATATATAAATATATATATATATATATATATATAAAATATATATATATATATAAAATATATTATATATATATATATATATATATATATATATATATATATACATACATAAAATATATATATATATATAAAATATATATCCTTCACCGATAACACAAATCAGTTTCACAACGTGATCTTACAAGGAAAATTGCGTTGTACATGAAACTGAGCTGTGCAATCGGTGATGGATAACATGTAAATTTATTAATATATACTTATTAGCACTGTTGAATTACACTGGGTACCTATATATATATACACACACACACACACACGACATCATACCAGAGCCATATATAATATCACTGATCATCGCAAAACTAATAATAGCACAAAGCAGTATCTGAGCTAATAGAGAAAAACAAAAAACACATCTACTTGGAGAGGACCAACTTAAAATCTAACAGACACCAATGGCACTTATATAGTGCTTTAAATGTAATTTTTAGTGGATACCCATATTTGAGTAGATGCTCTGACATATTCTAACTGACTTGGATTTAACGACAGCTTCTCCTGCAGAGGGGGGGGGATGCAGATTTGAATCCTGTTGAAGAGTGCTTTTTTTTCTTTTAAGATTTCTTGAATATTCAAGCCAATAGACAAAATAAAATACTGTTTAAAAAATAAAAGTGATCATCTACTCAAATATGTTTAGGCACTAAAAATAATGTTAAAAGTCCTAAACATATGTTCCATTAATAAACAAAAATCCATTATTTCTTTAGAAATATTATTTATATATATATATATATATATATATATATATATATATATATATATACAAAACACTTTCTGGTTGTTAAATCTGAGACAGTCAATGAAATCCTGGTGCATTTTTCTTACAGGTTTGTCTTGCATGTCAACCTGAAGAAGCCAATTAGACATATGTTTATATGGACATTTTACCTTGTTTTGGTGTGAGGAAGCCACCCCCAAAGTTTGTAAAATATTTTGAAAAGTTTTTTTTTTGCGATGGGTAAATTATCACCATTTTATATTTTTAATTTTGCGCATGCGCATCGTTTGTTTTTGATCTTATTGACTGCCCCATATAGTACGGTCAGTTGGGCACCATCTGTGAAAAAAATTTGGGTTTTATTTACCAAAATTACCCCAAAATTTACTGTGAAAATGAGATGTTAGTCATCAGTTTTCATTTTTGCATAATTTAGATGAGGATTTATCGATCGCAACCTGTATATATACTTTTCCTTTTATTTTATATATATATAAAAACATTCAAGCATGTTCGGTTAAATAATTTAGATGCATTATGCTTATTTTAGTTTTAATCCTTTCAAGTCCATGAATTAATTTCTTGGTGGCTATAGGGAACTGACTAAGAAAAGATGGTGTTGCATTTCTGACTTGTAAAAAAAAAAAAAAAAAAAAGAGGTTACCTCCCTTGTACAGAGATTAAAAAAAAAAAAAAATATTTTTAATTTATGGTGTTAACATATAACACATCCTTAGATATGCAACCCCTGAAGATGGTCTCAGATGAGATTGAAAGTACTTGGGAAAATAAAAATGATTTGATTCTATACAAGTCAGAAATGCAACACAGCCTTTTCTTAATTTTCTACAGCCATCAAGAAATTAATTTGTGGATTTAAAAGGATTAAAACTAAAATAAATAGACATGATATGTCTAAATTATTTAACTGAACATGCTTGAATGAAAATATGCTGCTTAAATATACATATATAGACATGTATGTATTTTTAAAGTATATAAACATATATATAATTCTCAAAACAGAAGAAACTAAGAGGAAAAATGACAGGTAATTTTTACAAAGTAATTCATTTACAAGAGTGTTGAGAAGTTTTCAGCCCAATCCATTATCCCCCCAGAAGCAGTATTCTGATGATTTTTGATCATTAAAATTGATTTTGGGAAGTGAATTGAGCCAAGAGTTTTTCAGTACACCTCACATAGTTTATTTATCACTGATAAAAAAGTAAACAACATTTGATTGCCTTTGCCAAAAGTCTGGCAACAGCCATAATCAGAAAATCTCTCCAAATATTTTAGGAGGATTTATACAAGATTATGTAAAAAATTTTTTTCATATACCACAAACTCATAAAAAAATCAATTTATGCCATTATAATTTTTTAGAGAGAGAGAGAGAGGAAAAATATCAGTGAATGAATCTGGTCCTCAAAATCTATAGAAAAGCCAGAATTAGAACACTTGGATTTGATAGCCATTGTATTTGCTTATGCATTTAGAGTAAAAAACCTGAAAATAGTTGCAACTGTTAACACACTAGAGGTCAATTATGAAATCCGATTCCAAACGCTGACTTTATAATAACCAACTTAGGCAATCATAATGGTAATATTAGCCATTCCCTTCCAAGGAAACATTTGGCATTCATTGATTGAGCAGCCAGTACTACTTTTGGTTGAAATTTATAAAATCTTTCTCTTAAAACAATTTTCCAGGAAAATAGGTTTCCTAAGTCCAGTAGCTGTTATCACTCTTTCCAGTATTGATGGGAGGCTCCTCCCTAACCTTTTATTTCAAGTAGTGTGAAATATCAACATCTTGATTATGCCATTATTTTCTGAGGTACATGTGCTATCCATTTTATTTGTTGCTGTTATTGGTAGTCCACAAGTGATGCGGATTCTGTTATTTGGTACATTTATTTGTGAATCTGTTGCACCAATCCAAAATGTTCAAAGAAGGATAATCTCTGTCAAGACCCTCAGGCTTCATTTGTTCATAGCCTTTTTTAACCATCGAAATTTAAAATTTTTGAGCTGATTTATAGCTTCACTTAACATTGATTTCACACTGAAAGTATCATAGCGAATAAACTCATTGGCACCGGCAAATGAAAATCTATCAGAAAATGTCAAGAACAAGATCATAAACTTTTCTCTATCATACATTGACTTTATGAATTTAAGCACAATGCTAGATTGGCAGCTAGGTCTCATCTTTTTACTGTTGAAATGGTTAGATGTAACCATAAGTTCTATGCTAACATTTTCTTCTATCACACCACTCAGTTTTGGTATTCTCTTCAAGCTTCTAGCCTCCCAGTCAGCTTTGATGCTAAAAAATTTAAAGGCAATGTCAACCGTTATCTAATGCCTTCTTAATTTTTGTTCTTTTTATGTTCTCTCTCCTTAATAATGTTTCTTTTCTCATTCTCTAACAATCAGTAACCCCTTGCGTCTTAGTGGCTTTATTGCCTTGCTTGGAGTGAAATGATTAGAAAAATAAAATGAAAACCTCAAAGTCAGCATCATAAAAACAGTCAATGTACTAAACACTGATTTGCACTATCTGGAAAATAAATATTGTGTTTTGAGTTTTCTGGAATAAAATGAATAATTAGTATAGACTGGAATGATAATTTCATATCTCAAATCAAGATAGAAAGTTTTTAGTATTTTTCTGATGATATAGAACTAATTGACCTCAAAGAAATCTGTTAGATTGATAACTAACTTTTAGGTAAGGCTGAGAAGAGATTTCCAGAGAAAAGAAGAGCCTACACATCTGTTAGTTTTCATTCCAGATGAATTGTTATGTATGAACAATTGCCTTCCAATACAATTTTCTCAACCAAAGAAATCAGTTTTTAAAATGCTGACTAAAGCAGATAAAAACACATCATGTTCAAGAATAAAATTCAGGGAGAGACAAGAGCAAGTAATGTTATTGAGACTTACCTCTTCACTGACGTAATCTCCAGCAATTCTAATCAAATTAAGGATGACATCAACATACCAAGTGTAGTCTACTGCATACTTCTCCGCAAGTATAGCGACTTTCAGGACCTTAAACAAAGCAGAATTTACTCAGAAAAGACAAAAAGAGATTTTTATATATTTAAAAAAAAAAAAAAATCCATTTAGTGGAAATACATGTTAGAATAGACATTCATTTTTTTTAAATAATTAAAAATGTGGATCCACTAAAAGTAACGTTTATAGTAATAAGAAATGTTGGATTATAAATAAAACTTCATTAATTCCTTAGAAATTCAGTATGGAAATTGTGGGTTACCCGTCACTTAGTTTTGCCAAGACGTTAGGTGGTGCTATTAAGCAGCTATAAATCCAGCATACTTCGAGTCTTTCTTTTCCTTCTAGCATGTGATAGAAGGGACAACACTAACCAGGACCCTCCCAGGCAAGCGGATATCTTTCCCCTTAGTGACTGAACTTTTTCACCCAGATAACTGCTCACTTTTAATGTATTCTTTCTTTACATGCATACTAGTGTATTTTCTCTCCTTTGTTACTTAGTTATATAAAAACAAAAATATTGCCTTGTTGAAATTTGTTCCGTTTCCTTACAATGGTCACTTACATGTACAAATTTTGTTTGACACAGATTTTAGTCTACCTAAGAGTAGTGTCACAATAATATTTAAGACTTTCACTGCTATATTGTTATATCATTGTTGCAAGGCTGTGCTGGCCCATTTTTGGAAAAATAGTAAATTGCCATTTACTGTGGGTCTTGTGGGTTACCCCCACTTGGCTTTGCCAAGACACTGTTAAACAGCTATAAAAAAGGGATACTCCAGTTTTCTTTCTCTTATCTCTAGCATGTGGTTTAAGTAGAATCAGCCTGATCATAGTATCAGGATATGTTTTCGCCGGGTGACTGAACTTACACACATACACACTTCATAATTGCTAATATTTAATGTGTTCTTTCATTTACATACATACTGAGGGGTGTCCACTAACTCTCATCCCATAAATTCAGCTTTATCTGTTAGCCATTATAATTCAGCTTTATCTATCAACCATTATATCATATTTAACAGAAGTATTCCATTCAATGTCATCCTCATAAAATGTCTAACTTAGCATTTTTGTTTTAAAAAAGAAATGCTTATAATATAAACAACAGCCTTCATGAATACAAGAGATCTTTAAATGGTTGGAAACAAAATGATATTTGAAAGTTCCCAAACGGTATGTGCTGTGATAGTACCATTCAATGGAGGTTTGTGTGCAGCTAATACTCATTGGTACCTAGCTGACTGAATCAGTCTGTCAATAGATTTTGTATCTTTTACTTGGGTTCAATCAGTATGCTAGGTTTTGTAACTGTGTCAGAACAATTCGACAATGGCCAACAAATTCAAGGCACTCAGCAATTCTGCTTCCTGAAACCTTCTTGAGCTTTTGCTGAACATTTTTTAGGTATCAAACAAATTTTTGAGTACCACATACATTTCAAGGCAGGTGAAAGGTCAGTTCAGGATGAGTGTTCAGGGCAACCAATTATCAGCAAAACACCAGAAAATATAGAAAAAATTTGAAGAATTGGTGACACAGGTTAATAGCCTAATAGATTGAATTTTTTATCTATGAATTTGGTGACATATTGAGTTCAGTTCCCTAGGTCGGGTAGGGCAGATTTAGACTCAGTGCAGAAAAAGTGAGCAATAACTGAGCAGTGGTAAATAAGATCAAAACAAAATATCCTTAGACATGGACAGCAGAAAAGGAACAACCTATCTCTTGATTAAATAAAGGGAGTTCAATTCAAAATTCCTCAAAGGCTACTGAGATTGAAAAGAACTTGAAGATCAGAAAGAACAGCTGAAACAATGTAATAATAACAAAGATGTCGTCAATAGCCTCAATGTAAATAATGATAACTCAGAATTTCAGATTGAAAATTGGAGGACGAGTCAATGAAGACCATCATTATTCTATTCTCTCACAGGATTGGAAACAATTACAGAGTCTGCAATAATATTCTAGTCTGGAACCGTTCTGATACCACCTATAAATGTCATAAGATAAATTAGGTCCTGATTGTACTTGAATTAATAGGTTTCCATATTATTACAAATAATAATAAACGGTGTTCCAATAACTTGGACTGATTTTAAATGTGAATTAAGTTTAAGCATCTAATTATTTTTTTTTCTTTTAGATTTAACAACTTAAGTCTTTGGCAATTTCACCCATGGAAAGATTAACAATCAAACAACGTTAAAGTTATTGAAATCTATTACGAAAATGGACGTTCAAACAGAAATGCATTTTGCACACTTTTTTTTTTTTTGGTCAACATAATTGACCAACTGAGAGTGCAATTGGAAATGATGTAATGTTGTTGTGGAGAGGTTCAATTCCTGCGCACGATGATGAATTAAGGTGTCTGGATTTTTGGCCACATTCTCGTGCATTCAATGTTTTCAGATGAACAGTGTAAATGAGCACGCAATGTCATTTTCACATCTGCCACCAACCCAGTTTGTTCTAATTGCACTCTTGAAACTAACATGCCATTTGATTGTTAATGTTTCCATGGTTGAAATTGCCAAAGACTTAAGTTGTTAAATCTGAAAGAAAAAGAAAAAAAAAAACATCATTAGACGCTTAAACTTAATTCATATTTAAAATCGGTCCAAGTTATTGGAACACCTTTTACATAAATATTAATGTAAAAGGTGTTTCTTTTTTATATATGCTCACACAAGTAATAGTTTATCACTTATTCAAAATTTTGTTAAGTAGAAACATTGACAAATTGTAAAAAAGAAATGTCTGTGATGAGGATTTTCTTACCATTTCCTCCCGAATAGAATAATCAGCAGATTCCAGATATTCCAACATCTCGGCTACAATTTCCTCAGCATTGGTTCGATCACACATGGCATAAAGTAAATCTACTGCCCGTTGGCGAACACTGACATCACGCTCAGTCTATGATTTAAAAAAAAAAAAATTCAAATGAAAGATAATAGAAAATATTTTTTAAATTTATAAGTAAACAAATAGAAATAGATTTGTGTCTTTACCATATATTCCATTTAGAGGCAGTGCAAGCAGTGTAACAGACATCAGAAAAGTGGAACTGGCAAGCTGTGTTCAAATTCAGGGTTAGTTTGTGGTGTTCATGCTCATATTGATGTCCAAGAGAATGGCATGAATCTATCTCTTCTCCCTTCCCCAGGTTAAATAGCTGGGTAAACTAGGCTCTCTATCATTGTGTAGTAACCAAAAAAGGAAAATGTTTGATTCACCCACTGTTTAAATGCTCCAAACCTTTGATTATGCTTGAGCATAAATGGTCAATTCGATTTCTTAGCAACAAATGCCCTATAATGTGCTAAAGCTCTTTTGCTTTGACTGAAAATAACAGAATCTTACAGCTGGAACAGAGCATTGGTAATGGTATACAAACAGTAATTGGAATCCAAGCTTTGACACAGAAAGGCCCATGACAAAAATTGCAAGCAATACTTTGCCTAGATGGCAGCAGTTCTTGCGAATGTACTTGAAATTAATTATCTGAGAATGTGCCAAAATATATTCCTGTTACAGATTTCTGTATGTGATGTCACAGAAGAAGGAATATGGTAAACAGTTCTTGGAATCCTAAACCTTCAGATCCTGCATTAATGGTAAAAAAAAAAGTCCAAAATGTGTACTGCAGCAAACAATGTGGTCACTTGTGGAAAAAGGTAATTTCAGTCAAACTACTTTTTATGATCAATAGTTTCTAGTTTCAAACAGTGGCAAATTTGTATGATTTCCCAACAAGATATTGTATGCCTGTCAAAACAAATACATTAATCAACTTTTCCAATGATGGTGTACTTGGAAAAGAATAATGCAGGACATATTTACCCAAAGTTTATTTTGTTCAACTTGACTGTCAGAACTAATTATAATTATCATTAATATTTTTTTTTCTTTAAAACTAATGACCATAATGGTTCATGCAAGTTATCAAAACACTAACAGTCAATACTAATGGTTACCAAAACACCTAACTATAAGAACAGTCAAGAAAGATACTGAAAGTACTTATTTACCTTCAGAGAAGTAATAACTGTTTCCTGATGTTTTTTGACAGCCTCATGTGAAAACTCTGAAGTTGCTAACAAACACATACTCTCCAATGCTAGATATCTGGAAAAAGAATAAACACATGAAAAATAAATTAAGAGACAAAGAATATAAAATATCAAAAACCAGTATTCAGTGATAAAGACACATACAATTTCATTAACAGTGATAGTCTAAACCCGTCTAAACACATGCTGCAGACTAAGCCTATCTAAACACATGCCATCTTTTTCTTTGGAATAAAATAGCAAAAGCTTTGGATTTCATCTGAACAAGTTACATGGAACAGGCAATGATTACATATTTGTGCACAAAATTCAAATTTTTGTATTTCTTTTTCCTCACAAGTTACAGTTACATTCATCCTAACTAGAAAAGAAAGTAAAAAAAAAAAAAAAATTATCCTTTCATTCTTTATTTAATATGTAAACAGATTTGTAAAATTATTCCATTATCGAAACAGTATTTGACAATATTTAATAGGATTTTTCTAAAAGATTATTTATTATAAATAACAAACAATGACAAAAGTTTTGCATTCTGGCAAGGACTTTGTTTTTTGTTTTAAAAAAAAAAAAAATCATTATTTCACCCCAAGCAAGGCAATAAAGCCACTGGGATGCAAGGGTTTACTGAGAATAAAAGACAAAACAATAAAAAAAAAAAATGGTGACAAGCTCTAAAGATAGAAGAGATACTGAAATAGATGAACTATTCGTGCATATTACCCCTTAGTTAATATATTCCCTTGCAAAAGCAGGAAAAGCTTTGCCAGTGGCTTGATGATGACAAGATTTGTATGAAAATATAGTTGTGACAGACCTTGCACTTTTTCACTCATTTGTGATTGGTCCAATCATAAACTTTCTTTCATGTTCTATATTTTTACGATATTAAAACTACTTGTCAAAATATTAACAACAATGAGAAAATTATATCAACATAAAACAAGTCTTTAATAATATATTGAAAATATAAAATAATTAATTTAAATGTCTTCAAAAGTATCAAAGCCTATGTTTTCAGGTGACTAATTAATTAATTTGACCTTTCCCTCACACACCTGAATTTGTGTATGAAAGACTTGAACAGAAAAAAGGTTTCAATTACCTGCAAGGTGTTGTGCCAGAAAGTGTTAATATTTTTATTATGTTTTTAAAATAGTGGCAATTTTCTATTCAAAATTTATGAACATACCTTCCACACACACACATATATATATATATATATATATACATTAAGATGAGAACAAATGAAGTGTAATTCCACTGTCCATAACATTTAAAAGAGTACTCAATACTGAGTAGAGTTAAATATTATTTATTATAGGAGATTAAAACAAAAATGTTAAAAAATCACTATACAATAGCAATTGTGTTTCAACACTATAAATGTGCCTCCTTGCATGATGGTAAATTACTGGGGAGTGAACAATTCATATAATTTTGAAAGCAGAATACTTCCTTTTTCAGAAAAAAAAAATTTTTTTAGCCTCCTATAATAAATTTTATATATATATATATATATATATATATATATATTAGAAATTAGTCAATTTTCCCAAAATTTCTTATTAGTTCTGACCGAAAAATGTCAAATTTATAAACATTCTCCTACTTGCTCCTTATGGCCTCCAATGGCTAAATCTGTAACAGAACACTTTATACATATTTTTATATATATATATATATATATATATATATATATATATATATATATATAGAGAGAGAGAGAGAGAGAGAGATTGGAGGAATAATTTTTCTTCTTTTTGCAAGTGAATGTTGCATTAAAATATTTATTTTTTTTTTTTTGAGAATAACAATGATTCTTTTCCAGGTACAAGTCCTATGTTTTAATCCATATCTTAGGGAGAAGATGGATTCATACCTTTCCTAAAGGTATTTACACTTAATTGAATGTAATGAAACCAATTGGAATTCAAACTTGGCGCTCTGATTTCTCATTCTGAGTCTCTCTCTCTCTCTCTCTCTCTCCAGTACACCACCTGCACATCCACATAGGGAGAGACAGAGAGAGATGTGATTGTGTTGCTGATATTGCTTGCATATTACTGATATTACAACTACAAAAACCTGACAGATATAAAGTTTTTCAACTCCAAAGACTTCTCAGATTACATAATCCTCCTTCCTTGAGACATTTTCCTTCTGTATTCAATGTTCATGCATATCATTACCTGAGGTTAGTTTCTCTATGCTGCAGGAATTGTCCAAGTTGGTTGCAAGCTCTGACTAGAAGATTTGGATCACTGTCCATATGAATAATGAGGTTGATAGCCTCAAACAATACTGCATTTTTTGCATTGGAATGCTGCGCTTTTTTAGATTTGGGGGCTTCTTGAGCTTTGTTCAGTATGGTCTCCAGGCATTCTGTGAGACGAGTACGCACTGCTGGATCCTCTGTTAAGGTGATGAAAAGAGGAAAACATAAAAGACTATAAATAAATGACAATTTGTGCTTGCTATCAAGAATAGAATATGTTCAGTTAATGTTATATATAAATAAAATATATTTCTTTTTAAATATATATTGTACATAATAAAAATATAATAAATCTATATATTATAAATAATCAAAATATAATAAAAATAAAAATATTCAATTTTTAAAGCCATAAAAAAAAAATATCAGATATTTTTTAAAGTCAATAAATTTAAATATAATTTTCAACATGCAAAACAATCATTTAAAAAAAATTTATTGTATTTAAAATAAATTTCTATCAATTTAAATATTTTGATCATTATTAATTTTTACATTTAATTTCATCCTTAATTTTTTAGCAACTTTTTATTGCACCTTGACTCAGGCTGACAATCGATGGCAGTGAGTAGAAAGCACAAGGTTGGAAAGAAAGGATTAAACTTTTGTTGAGATTCAAACTCTTTTGTCTCAAGAAATCTTGTTGAACACACCTGCTGCTTTAACCAATTAAGTTACAAGAACTCTGTGGCTTTGAAGAAAAAATTTAAACTATTAATACACAATTCCAATCTTGTGCTATCTACTCACTACAATAAATTGAATGGCTGACTAAAGTAGTAATGAAAAGCAAATAAAAAGAAAAAAAAATGAAGAAAGTAAATATTAGTTAAAATAATGATTTTCTTTTTTAATTATTTTTCAAAACTTGTATGACTTTATTTAGTATCTTTTGTTCAAATTTCTTTATCTTGCAGTTGTTAACAGCCTAATTACTCTATTGTCCAATGTACAAAGTTTAAATATTCATTAAATCATTATTCACACAATAATGGCTGACAATGCTCCATTTACTAAAAAATGAAGATGAAAGGAAATACAAGTCAAACATTAATAATATGGTTGACAAGGCTTCATTCAATTAAAAAAAATCATATGCAAGAAAATACTAGCCAAAAATTAATAAAAATAGCAGACAATGCTTCAGCTAATAAAAAAAATAAAGATGGAAATAAATACTAGTAAAAAATGAATAAAATGGCTGACATTGTTTCATCTGATAAAAAATGAAGATGAAATATTAGTCAAAATGTAAGAAAATGGTAAATAAAAAATAAACAAAAAAAAATAATACTTATATTATTTTTGTCGTTACATAGAGTAGATGAAACTCTAGTAGAGTGCATAAGGATCACACATCTACATCTGCCAATGTGATGCAACCATTTTGTTTTGAATGTGATTTCAAACCCAACCCTTATCAAATATGTTTTACTACCTCTATCTCATAACAGCTGTTGGATTTGCATACACATTTTGAACATTAAATGTAGCAAATGTCGCAACTACTTTGGGACAAGGATATTAGATATTCTATCCACTTAAAAGATATAAGTATATAAAGAGCAAAATAATATTTCAGTCATGTCTCTCTGCAGCTTCTTTTTCTTTGCTAACACTGAGCTGCCATGACAGAAAAATATTTCTCATTGACTTCTCCACAGTTCTGAATTCAGAGTTTTGCTTCTCCCAGATTGCTTAAAGAATCCAGTCTGCCTTACATTTTTTTTTTATTCACAGTTGTGGAGAGAGATCTGCCTTTCTAAAATACTCTTAGTTAGAATTTGAACTTTGCCTGCCAATTCCACATTATGTCTTGATAACCATTATGCCACATGCAAAAGCATATTCCCCATTTAAATGAAATTTAAGCATCACATTTGTTTAATTCTAAAAATGTGTAACACTGCTTAAACTATCTTGATATCATTCACTGTCTGGTGATATTAATTACTTAATTTCATTCACCTGTGACAAAATATCCTTATGATTTTGATAATTTTCATCTTATTTTCCCTTGTGTATAATTTCTGTACAGAATTAATTTTGTATCTAATGGACATGTTTGTGTTGCAGTTCCAAAGCCTCCATTTTTGTATTGCCATTTTTTGTATGGTAAACAGGATTCATGTTTTTTATTATTCAACATAGCATTTCTTTGTGTTACCTTGTGAGCATGCACAGGTAGAGGATTAAATTGCAATGTGGGCAGGGAAAGGGATTACTGGTTCAGGAGGGGGAAGCTTGGGTGAGGGTCTGTTGTTGTATGTTTACAATGTCATTTTCTCTTTGAGTTACAAGTGCTATACATTTTCATTGTTGCCATTTCTGAAAGCCCTGAAGTGATCTCATTTCTGTCATGTGGCACAGTTTTTTTTGTTTATGATTCTGTAGCGCCAGTCCACAAGGTTCAAAGAAGGATGGTCCTCTCTAAAACCTACAGGATTCATTTGCTCTTAGCCCTTTTAAACATTGTTCTGAGAAAGCAGTTGTAGAGCTGACAGTTTAGATATTTCTGAACTAGTTTAGCACCAGGCATGGAATCCATTTGAAAGTCTCAATCTAATGAGACTCTTTAAGAACAATGATCCTGAAAGAACTTTGGAGACTGTTTTGAAAAAGTGAAAAAGATATAGCAATAAGTGAGTTAACCAAGAGAGTACCATATGAAAGCCCCAATCTGACAAGACTATTGAAGAACATAACTCTAATTATTATGTTAATGCTTTGTTTTTGCAGATATTTTCGGTGTTTGATAAAACACAGCCTATTCAATTTCATTATCTCCTATGCTAAATTCAATAGTATATGATATGACATATTTTGTGACATATTTTTATATTGTGGGTGGGGTGGGAGGTTGCTTACCTTAGTCTGTACACTGCAGAGTGTCTGACTGAAAACAAAATGCCAGTGTTCATGAGAGATCAACATAAGTGTCTTTATAGTCATTTATTTCCAGTAAACTCTATATTTTTCTCACTAAAAGTGGCCAGCACAGCCATGCAACAATGCTATAACATATAAATATGCTGTAGTGAAAGTGTGAAAGCACTATTTACAGAGAGAAATATAGTAATTTACATTATAGAGACAGGATGATTGTAATGTTGTAGGAAAGGAGGAGGTTTCTCACCTGGGGGAGGGTAATTCTGTAGCAGTCTTAGCAACTTCACTGATAACCAAGGTGCAGGAACAAAATAATATGTATAGTCCTGTAGATCAGTGTACGATGAAGTAACGATCTGGAAAATAATAAAAAAAATTAAAAAGGATAAAGAGGACCCAGTGAAATTCAGTTGCAAGAATATGTGCAGAAAATACCAACCTTGTAAAACGCCGAGTGCATATGCTGGCTGACCCCATTTTTTCAATGAAGGAAGTACACCTTATGAAACTGAGGCCAACTTTTTCTTTCTTTTACAAAAGTAAAGTTTGAGAAAATTACCTGAATTTACTGCTTAGTGGATTTGCAGATGTGTGCTAAAACTGGCATGTAGTCAATGATTTTTGAGCTAGTTGAAAAAGTCTGTTTTGTCTTTTTTGACTTGTCATAGAAAGTTTTATAAAAATAATCAAATTTAGGAATGCTAAATAAAAAATAAAAAAAAAAAGTAAAAAAGGCCAGAATAACTTAATGCTAAGCATATGTAAAACATTTTTGGCAAACTTGGACCTCACAAAAGAAGAAAAAAAGAAAAAGGAGTGTGAAAAGGATGTTTTTCTTTTTCCTCTATTATTTTAACTACCTTCACTTGTCAGCAATGTTTGTTGTTTTAAAAAGTGATAAGAATTGTAATTGAATCTAAACATATGATGAAAGTGAATTTATACATTTTTTTCTTGAGAAATTACAACAAAAAAATATTAAACACTATTTACTTTATTTACAAGAATAATTTTATATTTACAACATTCTAAAAACTAGTGCAATATTCATCATTTACCAATTCATATAGAAATAAATATGAAAACAATTTTTTTATTTATAAACATTAAATTATGAAAATGTGAACCAACTATGAGGAAATAATTATTTACGATTTTATAAAGTTTGAATTTATTGGCAATTAGCCAATGTTTTTGTCAACAATTCCAATAAACAATCTAATAAATAGTGTTTATTATTTTTGTTGTCAATTCTCAAGAACAAAGAAAATGTATAAATTCACTTTCATCCTATTTAGGTTTTAACACTTTTTTTTTTTTTTAAAGGGCACAAAGGTCCATGTCTGCCAAATTTTTCAAATATTTGTTAAAACAGGGAAGTAGCAAAAAAGTGAATTTTAAAAATAAACTCTCTCTGAAAAGTAGTAGTCATTTGTAACATCAGTCATATCTTCTCATTATAGCATTAATACAATACTATGGCTTACTTTTCAAGTGATAAATCCATTTTTCAATAATAATAGTCAATAATTTAATAAATGTTCAAGCGACTTATCTCTTAACTGACTCCAGAATTTTGTCTATTACCACTCTTCAGGGTTAAAAGATTATTATTCATAATAATTATTATTAATAATAATAATAATAATAATAATAATAATAATAATAAGATTAACAAAGTAATAATTATTAATTAAAAATAGTAATTATTTCAGTAATAACAACAAATTTAGAAATTGATCAAAAAGTTTCATTTGAATATTGAGTATCTGAACCACTTTCTGGGGATAGAGAATGTTGATTATTAAAATCCTGCTAGTGGAAAATACGGTTTCCACAGGAAAAGGATATACTTCAGCACGTCCGAGCTACAAGTTGAATTCAACAATAGAGAAAATGGTACAATTTTAGGGTGAGTGAAAATTAATTAAGAATCTGTCATCAAATACATACTCTGCTTAGTCTGGAAACAGCGAGTGAGACACAGCCTTTGTATTCTTCAGGGTTCTTTTTCACCAGAGCTTCAATAAGACTAGCTGCAGAAGTCACAACACCCTAGAAAAGAGGAGGAAAAAAAAAAAAAATCAAATATACAAAACAATACAGAGCCTGATGATATTTACAACTAAGTTTTTAAAGGGTAATTCATGAGAAATAATGGAGACCTATGGGGAGCTATAGAAATTTCATGTAACAGGATAAATACAGATATAATATAATATTTGGTTGGATAGATGTGAGTTTGTGACCCTGGGTTTCATGCTTTAGCGATCGCCAGACAAACTCTGTCGATCGCTAAAGCGTGAAACCCAGGGTCACAAACTCACATCTATCCAACCAAATATGTTAGCTCTATCTCTGATATTGAGCGCTTAATAAGTACCACACATATATATATATATATATATATATATATATATATATATAAATAATGGATTAAATTCGACATATTGCTATTTTTAGTTTATTTTGTTTAAATGTTATTTTTGATGGACACTTATATTCAAGTAGAAGCTCTGTTTTAATTAAACAGTATTTTTTTTTATCTAATTACATCTACTGACAAGAATATTTGAGAAATCTTGTCAGAAAAATATACGTCCTCTGGCAGGATTCAAACCTGCATCCTCTATAGGGAACCATCGTTGGATCTGATGTGACTAACCGCTTGGTCACATAGGACTTACGGTCAAACAAAGCCCAAATAGTACCTTTTGAACACACTCTCTCTCTCAAACACAATCTCTCTCTCTCTCTGCTGATTCCTTGAAACATCCATATCTACTTTGTATCATATCCTAACAAAGACAATTTATTTTTAGTAAATGGATTAAATCTATATATCTATTTTTATAATTTATTTTGTTTAATTCAGTTTTTGTTATATTGTTATTCAGGCCAATATAATAATTTGGATAAAAAATATTGTTTAATTAAAAAAACAGAGCTTCTACTCGAATACAAGTATCCACCAAAAATAACATTTAAACAAAATAAATTAAGAATAACAATGACGCATATTTTTCTGACAAGATTTCTTGAATATTCAGACCAGTAGATGTAGTTGGATGAAAAATGCTGTTTAATTAAAAAACTGAGCTTTCACACACAGTAACCCCTGCATTTTAGTGACTTTATTGGGGTGAAATGATTAAAAAAATATCTATGTGATATTAAGTCAAATGTAAAAATAAATATTCTTACAAGGATGGATCAATATGTCCATAGAGCAATACAGTTGTCAGTCAAATTTTATCTAAATTTTCAATGTTTAATATTTGTAATTAATACAATCAATTTTGTCTGGGTCCTGACGAGGGAGAAATCATAAAACTCCAAGTTAGCCTCTTATAAGTATTGTGAACTTGAATTTCTTCTGATATAATAATGTTCAATCTATGGTATTAGTCAAGATTATGTTGCCAAATATTTATATAAAATCAATGTTTTGTTTTCTTTTTACATAATTAAGCTACAGACTTATTGATTGACCTACTCAAATATTATCAAAAGAACATTATAGAGGGAAAGCAAAGGGAAAAAGATTCAGAAAGACATATTAGTTTTTCTTGGTGAAACTTTATTGCTATTTGATCACAAAGATGAGAGAATGATACACTTATCATTATGATTTGATTAAAATAAAATCCTGAGAAAAATGTCAATGAGAATAAATAACTCCTATGAAAATCTTAGAACTTACCATATGTTGATCATTTAAAAGGTGTATGACACGAGAGGTCCATTCTCCCATTTGGATCAAGTCTGGAGAGGTTCGAAGAAGTCGCAGTAGAGTAAGAGCAGCACTCTGTTTGACAGAGTCAATGGTATCTCTGAAACGAGTATAATTAAACAGATTTTAGTTAGGTTTTCATATCTGTAGCATAATAGATCATTTATTATCATTTCAAATGGGATATATGGATGGCATAACATTAATTACCAGTTTGGAAAATGGAATTGACAGGCTCAGTTCAAATTTCAGCCAAGGTGGGTTCACTTTATACAAATATCTTTGCAAAAGTTCTTCTCTCTAATCTTGTTAGATTAGAGAGTATAGTCTTTTGCAGAAACTACATTCACTCTTCAGGAGGCATGATTGTAAAATTCTAAAATTTTACATTCAAATAGCCAGAAGAGTGTTTTCTGTGAAATTCAAATGAGGGGAAAAGATAAGTGTACTTTTAATTTTATTTATTACTATTAATGCGCTCTATCTCTTGATATTGACCACTATAATTACAAAGACAGTTGGCTTCAAAAATGTCATCTACAAGTAATATCCTGATTGACATGTTTTCTTTTTGTCAAAAATACAATCTTTGTTTGCAGACAAAACTGTAAGACACAATTTTTATTGAATACCGGTACAGGTTTTGAGATTTGTCAGTCAAAGATTTATTTTAAAATTCCTTCTTAAAAAAAAGAAGAAAAAAAAAGTGTTTCCATATTGCTAAAAGGAGCATTATTTAAATAAACCTGCTAAATTGTATATAACAGTCTTCTAAATGTAAAAAATAATTTTGTAGAGTTATGCTACCTGTATGTTACACTAACCTTTCTTTTTTTTAAATTTTATTTTTTTTCTCTCATTAATAATTTTGAATTATTGAATCAACTCTAAGAATTTTTAATTATTGTCTACTACAAATTTGCAATGTCGTCTTTTCATTTGAAGTTAATACTTAAATCAATTTAAAACTCTGGCTGATGAAGGTAATAAAGTCTTGAAATGTGTGACAACATTCACTAAAAAAAACATTACACTGATTACTTTGTTCAGGGCATAATACATCTGATTTTGGGAGACTTTAATCTTTTTATATAGATTTCCAGCTTAGCTATTTAAAGATTTTTTTTTTTTCTGGCAGTGGAGTTCAAACTGTAAAATCTTTCCTTGAATAATATTTTTAAAAAAATCATAGAATCAAAGGTTTACATCAAATTCGTTTTTTAGTAATGTCATCATTTATAGATTTATATATTTTGTATTGTCTGTTACAAGGTTGTATTGACATTTTTGCATTTGAACTTAAAATTAAAACAACTTAAATCTCTAACTGATGAAGAGAATAGAAGTCCAAAAACTTGTGCTAACATTCAATAAAAGGAAAATATGTTTTACAGTTTTTGTCCACACTTATAGTATGTCAGTCATATGGTTCAGTAATTAAATGGGCTAATGTCTTTTGCTGACAAGAAGTACAAAGACAATTTTTCTCACCAGAATCATATCTTACACATTTATAAGTTGACTATTCATCCATGCATTGAATATTGCTGCCACATTTGGTCTGGTGCTCTTGCTATATATCTCGAGATTCTTGATAAAATCCCATAAAGAATCAGCAATGTTATCAGTTCTGCCCTGTCATCTCATCTTCAGTCACTCTCCATCACCTTAACAGTTTCCCTGTGCCTTTTCTATAAATATTTTAATGGTAATTATTCTCTTAGGCTCCCAGAGTTCACAAATTTAAGCACTGTACTAGATTGGCAGCTAGGTCTCAAAGTTGAAATGAAGAGATGTAACCCTAACTTCTATGCTAATAATTTCTTCTCTCGCATTTCTTGCTTGTGAAACTATTGCAGCCTCTTGCTTTCCAGTCAACTTGGGTATTCAAAAATTTAAATGCAATGTCAATTATCTTCTACCATCTTAATTCCTGTTCTTAATCTTTAATAATTTTTTTTTCTCGTGTTCTTTCAAACTTAATAACCTGACATCTTAGTGGCTTTATTGCCTTGCTTGGAATGAAATGATTAAAAAAAAAAAAAAATTTGGGACATCAAATATAAATAAAATTCTTTGTTATTGTAAATATCTGACCTATACATTACATTTTAATAACTACTCCACGATATGAAACATGATATATCATATGAAAAGACATATAAAGAGCAAAAAATGTATAACTAAGAGAAACATAGCATATAAAAGTAGGCTGGCTGAAAACTCCTAAGTTACAGGTATTATAATAATAATAATAATAAAAAAAATAATAATAAAAAAAAAAAAAAAAAAAAAAGATATGCACAATTGGTTGCCAAATGCGTGAAATACCAATTTTTCTAATTACAGTTGTAATAACCAAATGAAAGAATACAGATTATTTGAAGTGTTTCAAACATGTGATACAGCAGGTTTCCCCACATGTCTAGCTTAGAATACACACAAAGTCAAGTGAGTCCTAAATAATTTTAGGTATCTGAAGTTTTTATAATGAGCAGTAAAGCTTGCAAAATGTGATCTTCAAAGCAGCCACCCACTTGACCAAAGGAGAATTAAAAAAAATAGATAAATAAATGAAAACTTTTGGGAACAAGTGACCCTTCACTTAGGAATTTCTGTGCATATACAAGAGCCAGATCTGGCCAAAAATGGAGCACTGTTGTCATATTTGGGCAGAAGCTGCCCGAATCTTCCTCTCCAGCTTTGACAGAGTCCAAAAGCACCTCCAAGTCCTTGTGGGTGATGAATTATTCTCCACCCTCCTTCCCACAGGCAGGATATGGCATGCTTCTCACTGCTCTATCACTACTCCCACTGAAAGTGCTCGGATGAACTACATTCTCTAGTCCCGCCAATTCAAACGTTCATGGCAAGGACACGCCATGCTATTTACATAGTAGCAAACCATCCACATTCTCTCTGTATCCCATCAGTAAGAATTAAGTTCCACACAAACAGCTTCTTCCCACAAACCACTGTTCTGTGGAACTGACATCCAAATAGGATGTTTCCCCACCAATCACTACAATCTTAACCTGTCAAGGTTAGAATTAACTGTTATCTTCCACTCCTATCTGCACAAATTGCCCTCTAACATAACTCTCTATCTCGAGTGACCCCCTCCTGGGCCTTGTAAAGAGTGAACCTTTAGTCAGTTATGTGCCATATATGCTACACGCTTAGACGATCATGTATCTTTCAATATATGAGTGACAAGGCAGATTTTTCCCACAGTAGGTTGCCATTTTTTTCTGCGGTAGACCAGTTGCCCAGTCTGTCCTGCTATTTACCCATAGCTGGGGGGAGAAGAAAAGGATTCATACCTTTTCCAAGGATATTAGCACATAAGTGAATGTAATGGATTCGACTGGATTTGAACTCTGCTCTCTGATTCCTCAATCCAAGCCACTATCCATTACTCCACCATGCCTCTTGGATGAACCTTACTAGAGGAAAAAAAAAAAAAAAAAAAAAAACAGAAACAGTAGTAGTTCCAGGCCAAAGAATGTACTGTTGGTAGAGAGTGAATTGCCAGCAACACACAATGTAGAGATGGGCAGAATGGTAGTAGGAGAAATTCAGAGTTATTGCAAAATTTATCCCAAGCATCACCAACCAGCCCACCAGAATGTGAAAAGAATCCCTGATTAAACAGCTAAATATAAATATAGAATTTATGTTTTTATTTCTCACTGTTGTTTTAATTACATCTTTTGTTTCTTTAGGGAACATGCAATGGATCTTTCCCAGTTTGGGGGCAAACCAATGTGAACAAGAATAGAGAAAAAATGAGGGGTTATTTGTCTAATCAGTAAAAATGTGGGATGGACTTCTTGTATGTTTACAATTATACAATTTTAATCAGTTAGTATTTGCAAAAATACAGAATAATTCTTCAAATATTTCGGTCAGAATCATGGATAAGCGTACACATACCCTGATACAAGAAGACGTGGGATTTCAGTGCCAAGGTTTTCTGCCATTTCACGGCTTCCAATATTGGCCACACATTGCAGGGCCAAGTTGACATGCACAGGGTTGCGGCTGTTCAAGTCATTTTTGATTGATTGGATAACCAATTTCATGAGGTCACTGCTTGCACTAATTAAAACAGTGATAAATAGATAACCCTGAAAAGAAAAGAAAAAACAATTAAAATCAATAGGCATGAGAAAAAAAACAATTAAAATCAATAGGCATAAGAAAAAATTATCATATTAACTTTTTTTTAAATACAGATATTAAGATACAAATAACAGATTACATGTTAATTCAAATTTTATCTAAGTTCAAATGGTTAAAATTCCATTAAACATATTGCTTTTGCTGATTCAAGTGTTTCTGTTTAAGGCTTTTGACAAGCATACATTTCATAAGAAAAAAAGAGGAAACTGTCTTTTTGAACAGCTACTTTATGGAACAGAGTCCCAAGTAGGTGCTTCTCCAAATAATACAATCTTAACCTATTCAAGTCTATGGTCAACCCTTACCTATCATACGTATCCTCATAATCTGCACCCCACCACCAGTGGATACGAAGTTGATGAAATGATCAGAGGCTCACAATGAGAAATTGCAGAGCAGTTTCATTTCTAGTTGGGTTTGTTACATGCATTCATGTGCAATTACCCTTAAGATATGAATCCATCTGACTCCCCCTCTAGGTAGGTATTAAATAGTAAGACTTGAATCTAGAAAATCATTGTTTTTACCAAAAATTGTTTATTCAATATTCACTTGTAAATAAAAAAATAAAATAAAAAGAATTATTCTTACAATCCAAAATGTTTCAGCTTTAAGTAACCTACAAAATGTTGATAAGCCATATAAAAAAAAACAAAAACAACCAATTCGCTGCCTACGTCAATACAATAACCATACAACAATCATTTAGTAACCATCTACCTTGAGTGGCACTTGGGTTTTGTATTATAAAATAATAGTTAATATACGGACCTATTCAGATCATTCACAGTAATCCAAGAGTAAATAAAAGCTAGTCAAAAAGATTATCCTATTTTAAAAATAAATCTAACTTTAAACTGAATTTCAAGGAGGCACTATTGATCAATTTTTTTTTTTTTTTTACAGTTTATCAACCCATTGAGGGTTATTTGAAGCTGAAACATATTTCAGATTGTAGAAAGTTGCTTATAGCACCACCCAGTGCTCCCAAGCAATCCCCAATCTAAGTACCGACCAGGTTTGATGCTACTTTGGTGATCAAAGTAGAACAGGCATTTTCAGTATAATTTGATCATAGGCAAAGAGGCACTAACCAAATAAATTCTATAATTTTGCATTGTAAATAATCCCAAATCAAAATCTTCATTTAAAATAGTCAAAAAAACATTTTTTTTAATTAGCATTTATATTATTAAATTTTTGGCATGCTATTTTCAAGAATTTTGATTTTGACATGGATAAAAATATTTAAGGTGTCATTAAAATTTGAAATTTGCCTCAAAAGAATATGTGCTCAACTTCGATTTGACCCCAAGACCATGCTCTTGGGGTCAGAAGGAGTCCATTTTGCACAATTACAAGGGGTGGAACTTAACCACTCTCAGGCCAAACATTATAAACATGAAAGCTAGCATTGGAACGACACTTCTACATAACCTGGTGAACATAAGACTGTAATGAATGTATAACGCTCCAACTTAATTTAATGAAACTATTTAAATGAGGAAAAGGAAAATCTCAAGTATTATTTTTTCCCTTCATACTCCGTTACTAAGAAGAAAGTTCCATTCAAACAGTTTCTTCCCTAGAACCACTACTTTAATGGACAGACTCCTGAGAGGATGCTTCCCCAATCACTACAATCTTCACCTTTTCAAGTTTTGGGTTAACTGTTATCTTTCCTACATATCCTCTTGGACTGCTTTTTTTACCTCCTCCTCTTCAGTACCACAACCTCAATCAATAAACCTCTAGCTTGAGTGGCTCAAGGGCCTTGTATTAGGTGAACAATTAGTAAAACAGAGAGGACCCTAAAGAAATAAAGTAAAAAAATTGAGGATTCATCATTTGCTAAGATTTTGGGAAGTAGGTGCCAGGCTAAAAACTTTTCAGCACCTCTTTGTATAGCAGACAAACCCGTTTTTCCTTTAATAATATCTTTCTATTCTCTTTAGGCTTTATCATTTGTGAATGTAACTAAATTACTTTAAATAAAAGATAATTCTTTCAGCTGATCTATAATCTAATCAGTGCAGATAAATGTTACTGATATATATATCTTCCCTAATATTTTTTCAAGGATTTTCAAGATGGAATGGATATTGATGAATAAGAATCAGAATTGCCTGGCTTCCCAAAAGTGTGACTTCCTTCTCAATCTACTTTTTCCCTATCCCAGTTTGTGGTTGTCATGTACACCCAAATGATTTCTTTGGTGGAGTGCTGCAAGTTAATAACATAGCTTAAAGAGACTCTGTAGAAAGGAACCTCTTTATTCAACAGCTGCCAGCAACATTGAAATGCTGCCAATGACTGGATCAATCCAACACTGCTTTCTTGAAACCAATCCAACTGACTTGATATTTCCTGTCCAATGCTAAAACAAGGCAATTTAGATAATGTTAGCTTTTAAATTTATCTTGGTCAAAATAAACAAGAAATCGATTTTTTTTTTCTAAGCTTTAATTTTCAAGATATAGGCTGAAACCATCAGATACACAAATTATATATATCTTCTTAAAAAGAATAAACATTTTATGTCGATTAAATTTATTGATTTTTTTTCTAGTATGCAAATAACATTTTGCAAAAGTGGCTGTTGTCAGGGGTATAAAATAACCAAAATTCATATTGGCCCATGCTTTCACTTCTCATGATTCATCTACATAGTTGTAAGTTAGAGTGACTGATTTTTTTAAGGCTTATCAACCCTTCAAGAGTTATTTAAAGCTGAAATATTTTGGATTATAAGTAATTATTTTTGTGAATGAATATTGCATTAATAAATTTTTGGAGATAATTTTTCCATGTACAATCCTACTATTTAATTCACAGATGGAGGGTGGGGAGATGGATTTATACCCTTCCCACAAGTATTTGCACATAAGTGAATTTGAACTCGGATCTCAGGTTTCTCCTTCTGAGCCACTATCCATTACACCACTCGCACATCTATGCAAGTAAGAAAAGAGAATATTAAATGTATTTCAAGCAGCACATTGTTTTAAAACAATCATTATTGTAAAAAGTATTTTTCTTTCTTCTTTTTATTTTTCATTTGAAAGCTAAATCCAATGGTTTTAGGTTTCAAACCAAAACACAAAAAAACGACCCTTCAAAATCATGCGCTGCTTAAAATATTATGGAGATATGTAGGATATTGATATAAAACAAAAAAAAATTCTTTAGTATTTTACAAGAGAAAAAAATAAAAGAGGAACAAATTAACAAAAGAAAAAAAAAATGTCATGTCAAATTTATAGGCTAGACCAGTGGTTCCTAAACAATGTGGCATGCCTCATAGATGTGGCAGAAGAGGATAGCAAGTGAGACATAATGATTGAAAAAAAAAAAAAAATTTAGAAATAATTTCAAAAAATTCATATGCCAAAAATAAATGGTTTAAAATATTACTATAGATTACCTGTAATTGCCTGCAGGAATCCCAGTATAAAAAGTTATAACAATTAACTGTTTTTATCATTGTGATATTTTTGCATTATATCAAGTATTAAGAATACAGCAACTCGGCTCTGCAAAGTGGAGGAGAGAGTTATCAATAATAATGTTCTGATTTTAGAATCCACAGTTTTCCTTTTAACCTTCTGCCCATTTTTTATTTTCAAATGTACTTTTTTATTACATAAAATTTGGCGAGGCACAAGCAAATTTGAATTCCAAAAATGTGGCCCAGAGAAGAAAAGTTTGTGAACCACTGGGCTGGGCTAGACTAATGCAAATTGTTAATGGTAAATGTAACTTCCCCAACCAAATATTGACATTCAACCCCTGGGGAGGGTAGCACAGAATCAATGAAAAAGGACTAGCCATAACTGAGCAGTGTTTAAAGAAAAAAAAAAAAAGACATCTCTAGACATAAAACAGTGAAATGAGAATAATCACCCATGGATTAAATAAAGGATTCATTCAAAATTTCCTGCAGGTTACTCAAATGGACATACACCTGAAGAAGGTCAGTGGGCATAATGGCCAAAACATTGTGATAATAAAGATGAGAACATTGACCGCAAATAATAAACTTACATGTATATAATTTTGAGTAAGTAAATTTATATATCTAGTAATACACTAATTTAAAAAAAAAAAAAAAAAAAGGAGAGAAAATCAATTAAGTATAGAGAAAAAAAACAAAAAACAAAAAAAAACAAAAACAAACACCAAGTCCATAGCTAGAGATCATAAAACCTGAGGGAGGGAGATCAATACACTTTTGTTTTGTGGCCATTTGACAAAAAGCATCCTCTATTTTGATGTACTATTAAAAATCAATGATCATACCACTAGACAAGGCAGATAAATTTTATTTACATCTCTGAGCACTCACAAAATGGAAACAAGATAAAGAGCTGCTGACCAAAGTTGAAAAGAGGATCCAATTTGAAATTAGAGGCTGGTTACGCATGTGAATAATGAATGTCACCTGAATAAACGCTGCTGCTGCTAATGGTTACCATAGAAATGCACCAAGGAAGCTGAACATTTCCAACTAAGGCATCTATTTTTCCATTTAGTTCCATAATCCCTTCCATTGGCTAAAGGTGACCATTTCTATAGACAGCATTGTACGTCTATTCAACTGCTCACTTATTATTTCTTGATCTTGCCATACAGCAGCCATCATCAAATGCAAGCCAATCCAATTATGCATTATTAGTTACCAATAAGAGTTGGTTAAAAGTCAGCTGAATTTGAAGGAATTTCATATCACAGTGGCTGGATTGACAAGGTTAGCTGAACAGCTGACCTTCACAGTTAAAAAAAAAAAAAAAACATTAAGTAATTATTTATAAATTATTCTCAAAGCTTTGTCAGAGTTTTTTTTTTTTCCAGCTATTTTTCTAGTATGCTTAATCTTTTTACAAGTCAGATTAGACCAAAAATAGTTTACTGCCTCTAAAAAGAGAGGTGTTGTGTCAGGTAAGGCTGTTCCCTGGATGAGTGGTTGGTGTCTTAATCAGCTCCCCCACTAATTTTTCTGTTGGTGAGGAGGTTGGCATGTTATCCCACAGGACAAAAAACAAGACTTGTCAAAGGGTGAACAATCTTCTTACAGGAGCCAATGGCCAACATGTGTATATAAACATATATAAATATAGAAATAGTTTCAAAAAAAACAATGTGTACTTTGTGAGAGAGTTGGGCATCAGGAAGAGCATCCGACTTTGTAAAACCTTGTCTCAAATCATTATAACAAATTCTTTGTCAGGCAGGACCCACCTTGCTTTGTACAAAATTATTCCTAGCTATGTACATTTGTATGCTAATAAACAGATGATGTTAAATGTATACTTATATAATGAGGGTTATAAAACATACTTCTCAAATGAATAATTCTGAACGACAATTTTTGACATGTTTATTTTACAAAAATCAAATGAGACAAAAGAAAAAAAAAAGTCATATTGGTGCCATATTTGGGCTGGAGCTGCTTGATTCTCACATCTCAGGTCTTGTAGGGTAGGAATTATTTACCACTATATAGCTGCTTTCCCTTCAGATACAACATTGCAAAACTCTTGCAATTCTATCACTATTTCCATAGCAAATGGTCTGATGAGCTTCCTTCTTGAGTTCCATCAGTTTTTTTACCATTATAACAAGGACTTGGCATCCTTGGAGTGGCCTTACTCACATTTCCCCTGTATTCCAACTGTTAAAGTTTTAAAATATTCAATTTTTAAGTGCAGTACTAGATTGGCAGCAAGGTCTCATCACTTTAGAGTTGAAATGGCTATATGTAGCTGTAAGTTCTATGCTAACAGTTTCTTCTCTTGCACTTCTCACTTATGAAACTCTCTAACAGTTTCTAACTTTCTAGTCAACTTTGATCTTCAAAAATTTAAATGCAATGTCAATCGTTATCTTCAGTCTTCTTAATTCCAATTCTTTTATTGTTCTCTTTACTTAATAATATTTTCTTTTTCTCATGTTCTTTCAGACTCAGTACCCCCCCTGCACCTTAGTGACTTTATTGCCTTGCTTGGGGTGAAATGATTTAACAAAAAAAAAAAAAAAAAAAACACAAAAAGCTTTGTCCCTAGGATCTGCTACCTTGTGGAACAGACTTCCTTGAACACTGCAATCTTAACCTCAAGGGTTAATCGTTATCCATCCTCTTAATCTTCATTTCTTCTACCTACTCATCTCATTCAGTAACCCCCTACCTTGATTTTGGTTGTTTTTGTTTAGTGGCATATCAACATTTCTATGGGTTATTTAATGCTGAAATCTATATATTTTTTTTGTACACAATCTTTATTTTATTTTTGAAGATAATAATGGTAAGTCTTACTAACTAACATAAAGCTGGGAGGAGGAGAATAGGTGGATTCATACCTTTCCCAAGGATATAACATTTGCATGTAAGTAAAATAGTAAAATATAATGGAACCAACTAGAATTAGAACTTGGATCTCTGACTACCAATTCTGAGCCATTATCCATTACACCACCCATACATCCAAGCTTACAGCACCTAGTATTCTGAAGCAGTCATCCATCTAGATATTTACCAGGCTTGATATTGCTTAATTTTTTAATTAATATTTTTATTGATTTAATAAAGGCATTAATTTTGACAATATATTGTTATTAGATGAAGTAGGTGATGGTGGTTTTCACTTCCTGTCTATCTCTCAAATTTGCTTCCAAAGGACTTTCTGCCAGTCTTCTGAGGAATTACAGTATATTTTTTTTATGCATTAGTCACACTTAGGAAAGAATTAACATCTGTTTATAAAAGCCTAATGTGCGTGAACAGGAGTGTCTCTTTCTTGCTAGTCACCATTGTTAAACAAAGAAAGATACACAAATACATGCTTGGTATTTGAGAACACACCTTTAGCATGCCATAAATGGAAGATGACCTAATATTATGTGACAGGCAGCAATCTCGTTTCTCTTTCACAAGAAGCTTCCAATATGACAGAAAATGAAAATGCATACTCTGCTTGTGGCATTAACCATTATCACAGCAACTCAAAGATAATTAGCTCCTTGTTACTGGCCAGAGCTTTCATGCTCAAGATCAAAAATACGATATGCATCATCTATGCTCAAGAGAAAGAGAACAAGTGTCCAACACATTGTAGGGAAGGCTCAATTCATCCAGTAGATTTGGAACATTAACAACTCTGCCCCCTAGCAAGTTGTTGAAGGTCATTACAGAGAAACTCAGTGGCTGGGTGGTACACTAGGACATCAAGTACATGTTCTACATAAGAGGGTGGAAAGAACAGTATTATCTGGCCATTGCTGTCAAACAACCTGAGGAACCCAGCGGTTTTCTCTAAACAAGAGAAACCACATGACTATGCACTAACTCCAAAGAGATGACTATTTACATTGTTTTGATTGTTGTTCTCATCTTTATTACCATATTCACAACTTTTCAGCCATTGTACACTCTGGCCATCTTCAGGTGGTATATGCCAGAATTTCAAACTGAACTCTTTATTTAGTCCTTTTTGGATTATTCAACCAATGCTTTTATCCACTGGGCCATGTGTAGGGACAAAAGTTGTTCTAATTCCACAGGCCATGGCTTTTTAAATATATATATATATATATATATATATATATATATATATATATATATATATATATATATATATATATATATATCAGTTTCAGTTAATTCCCTTTAGTAACGCAACTCTCCAATTTGTGTTCCCTCTGCTGTAGCCAGGTATTGAACTCTTAAGTCATTTTTGGATTATTCAACCAATGCTTTTATCAACATTTTTTAGCGAGTGAATTTTAGGGACATCTAAACCTAATGTCTCAGTAACCATTTTAAAGATGAAGACAACAGTTTGAATAATGTAAATAGTTACAATACTTCCTGTCAGAAATATAGGGATAGTAAGTTCACGTCACCTGTGCTGGCCCTGGTGGTCATGAGCAAGAAGGGTCTTGACATACTATTATTTCATTTCTAACTGCAGAACCTCAAAATCAAAGTGTGAGTCACCAAAGCCAAACACTGGATTGAGGGTTGGCTGTATGTGATTCGGGATGCAATGCCATTAGGAATTGCCTGAAAACTATACCATCAGTTGATCAAAGCTTTGCAATTGAAATTGAGTACTGTCACAAAAGTCATTGTGACTGAGGGTCTGAGCATACTAGCCTTATTCATGAAACAAGAGGATGAAACATGTCGGCCAAGTTTACTTTTTGTAAACTGCTTATCTATTCATTTCTATGACAACAAAATTGGGAAAAGTGAAAGTTAGGCTAAAAAGGTAAGATTGAGGAAGTTGAACAGAGAAATGACTGACAGAAAAAGAGGAAAGGATGGAGACAAAACAAAAGACAGGACAAGCTTGTTGCCTTGAGAAATTTACTACTCCTTTACCCTTTTGATCTTTTAAAGTGGGTGAAACTTTACTTCATTTTTTTAGTTTCTTTGGGGACATGATGCATGCACCTCATGTTGAAATGTAGGGTAGATACCAGAGCATTAATATATAGGTAATAAAACACTGAACAAAACAAAAACAAAAAAAAACAAAACTTGTTACTGCAACCAAAAAAGCAAAAATAACTACTAATAATCATATCATAATACACAATTTCTTTCCAGACTTTTAGATCTAAAATCTCGTGATTTGTGTTATACACAAGAATATTCTATATTTTGGCAGCAATCTTTCTTTTATACACGTTTCATTGAATGAATATACAACACAGAGTATAAAGACAGAAAAATATACTAACACCAAACCTCTTGAAAATGGCTAATGAATTGATTGAAAGTACTTAGGACAAAAATCACAATGGACAGTTTCTACACTCTTGGTTCTTATAAAAGAAAAACTGTAAGAAAATTAAAAATAAACTTATAAAATTTTCCTTGTCTGTCACATTCCATGAAATATATATGCAGGAATGGTTTTTCTAGCCACATCTTGTCATATTCAGGTTGGTATGATTGAAGGTAAATTATAGATATGATCTAAACAAACTAATATGTAACAAATCCCTGAGCAAACAGCACATTTGATTTAAAACAACAAATAAATTATCCACATAGATATTAAGCCCATTAGAATTTGTTTTGTTCTTGTCAAAGACATCATGAATGTTTCATCTATGTTGTATATGCCAGTCTTTTTCATTCATAAGACAGATGCTATGTCTGTACAAGTTGCAAGTGCCTTTAGATAAATAGATGGAATGTAGATATACATGGGTTGGTGTCCAGGTGAGCATTTAGCCCATTGGGAGTTATGGACCTCAAGCATTTGATAAGGTATCTATCTTGGAGAAGGAACGCACCTGCCTCAGTGTTAATCCAGATATCTTGCATCTGCTTTTTTCTGGGATTCTTAGCATTGTTGATGTGAGTCATTGCAGATATCTTGACATTTAGTGTTGCTCCTAGCTATGGTTTAAATAGTAGGGCTGACAGGGCTCTTCAGCTTTGTCTGGCAACCAGTCTAGAAGGAAAACTGAATTCACAAACATGAGCAGATGGAAAACTTGTTCATACTCATTCAACAGTCATCTAATGTTGACATTCCACATGACTTTAAACAAAAGTTTAGGAAGGAAACCCACCTTCAATACTGGGCAGAGTGATAATAGCTATTGGACTTGAGAAATATATTTTCCTGAAAAATTGTTTTAAGATAAAGATTTTATCAATTGTAACTGATAGTAGTACTGGCTGGTCAGTCAATGACAATGAATGCCAAATTTTTCCTTATAAGGAAATGGTGTGTGTGTGTGTGTGTGTGTGTAATATATATATATATATATATATATATATATATATATATATATATATATATATACACACACACACATACATACATACATACACAGAGTTCGCCCAAAAATATATCCACATTTCAGGAAAAGAAATGTTGTAACTTTACTGTAGTACGACATTTTCTCAACAGATGCCAGCCTTTAAACTAAAAATTGAAAATGCATGTGCTGCAATCCTACTGGACAATTTGCCTAACTAAAGAAGTAGTTAGCCATTCAAATAAGTGTCTGAAAGTTAAAGGCCACCATTCTGAATACCTCTTGTGATTGTCGAGTCCAAATGTAACTTATATCAATCTCATGATGTCTGAATAAATTTTGTATTACAATATCTATACAAGTTTTTTCTTTGCTGAAGTGTGTATAGATTTTTTTTTCTTTTTTTGGCAAACTATTGAAATGAAAAAAAATGTGCATATGCATCATACAGGCCATGCGTGCATTGTCTTGTAAATGCAGACAAAAGCATGCATACTACCAACACATTTTTCATTGATATGTAATAAAAATCTCTTCTTTTTTTTCTTTTCTTTGTTAGGTCATCAACAATACAAAAATAAATATGCCTTGCTTCCCATGAAAAGTCATCATTTGGTTGATAAACGAAGAGACAGGTGAAGTAAGAAGTGGGAAAGAATAGCGAAATACTGCCCCGGAGACAAATAAGAATATCAAGAGTCAAGCAAGTGCACACACAAGACAAACAGGTTTGTCTTGAGTGATTGGAAAAGTAGAAAGAGAGTAGGCAGCAACAAACTCAGCTACTTTCCAAAGACGCTTATGTGAATTTGAATCAATAAAACTGTATCAGCAGACAGAAATTATGAAAATAAGGCCTCTTGTTTTAAAGCAGCTTCATTGTTTTAAGAAACAGTTTTTATAAACTAAGTCATCATTTTTTTAATCTCATTTTTAATAACCACTCCATGTAATGAAGTGAATTTTGATTAAAAGGAAAATTTCAAAAAGAAAGGTTTCTGAATCCTGAATGATTTCATAACATGAAACCTCTTTGATAATGATGGATTTGTTTTTTACAGCTTATCAACCTTCTGCAGGTTATTTAAAACCAGAAAATATTTTTAGAGTGTATGAATTTTTGGAAAATAATAATGATTTATTGAAACAAGTTTTACTAATTAACCCATAGCTGGAGGGAGAAGAGGTGAATTCTTTAATAATAAGCAATGAATAGAAAATTTCAGTGTCTCCACAAGACTTTTATCCAAAAAGACCTGCAGCAAACATGACAAGATGTATAAAGTGCCATAAAGCACCAGGAAGTACCTGACTCCACCTGTCATGCCCTACCTTTATACAAGTCAGATAAAACCAAGAATGAAGAATTGCTGCCATAGCTAGGTTGGAGATATCCAATCCTCACTTTCCAACCTTGACAGAATTGAAAATCTTTTACCTGTCCTGGTAGGCAGTGAATTATTTTTTCTTCAATGGTAGCAGTGCAAGCTTATCACTACTCTATCAATATTTCCTTAGAAAATGTTCAGAGGAGCTATATTTCCTCGTAACATTAGTTCAAAACTTTTATAGCTCAGACTTGCCATGTGCGTACACAGGTTTGAGCTGTTCATATTCCAACTTCCATCTGTAAGAAGTTCGTTCCACTTGGACAGTTTCTTCTCTAAAACTGTTACTTTGTGGAACAGACTCCTGAGATGATGCTTCACAGGCTACTAAAATCTTAACCTTTCCAAGTCTTGAGTCAACCATTATCTATCCTATATATCCTCATAATGTATAATTCATGTCCGTAAAACAGCCCCATTCCAAAATCCTTAACCTAGAGTGGCTTTTGGGCCTTGTATGGAGTAACAAAAATAGCGTAACAAAAGAAAAAGAAAACTGATCTATAAGAATAAATTTTTGTAAATCTGTAAAATTGATGTCTATAAAATAGAAATGCTAAAAACATGAAACAAAAACAGAGAGAAATAAGTTTCCTTCAGAAGAAAAACAAAATGGCAGCAATAAATTGGAATTTGACCAAACATGCAATGTACTTCAAATCCTTGAACAAAACAACAGATATGTTCTCTTCAAATATATGATCTTGTTTCAAGTAAGTGATCAAAATGTCAAAAGCAGTTTTGTACACTTATCCAAGTGAAGTTTGGATATGTGTGTATGTGTCTGTGTGTGTGGCCATATTGGTCATAAAATCTTTTATGCTCTATTTTGGCACCTGTTAAAATCTTAAACTTGTCTTTATCACAGAACAATTGAATCAGACAAAACTTTGCAGGCATATGCAGCATGATTCTATGAAGATCACAGAATAGAGAAAAAACAGAATTCTCCCAATTTTGCAAGTATATAGTTTAGCATTGTATGTACACTATAAATCAAACATCCAGTTAAGGACTAATTCATTGCTTTAAAGGGTAACTTGCCTTATGCATATATTATTAAATAAATGCCTTATTTATATATTAAATAAATTTATGCCTTATGCATATATTATTAAATAAATTTATATTATGAGCATTTATCTAGAAATACCAGTGAAAATGTCACACTATTCCTATCTGAATTTTCTGATGAAGTTTTTAAGTTAATGACTGAATAAGCTCCTTGTGAGTTCCACAGCTATAAAATACCATGGCAATTCCCCTATTGCCTTGTTAAATATTTGAGCTTAACAAATCTAACAAAAAATTGTAATAACTACCATAAATATGAATTCATTATTTAACGGTCAATTGATTCATTTTCTACAGGTTATCAACCCTTTGCAGGTTATTTAAAGTCATAAATTTTTTTAGATTGTAAGAATATTTTTTGTAGGGGGGGGAATAATAATAATTTAGTGATACAAGTCTTACTAATTAACCCATAACTGGGGATGAAGATGGATCCATACCTTTCTCAAGGGTATTTTGTGTGAGCGAATACAATGAACCCAATGAGAATTGGAACTCGACTCTCCGATTCACAATTCAGAGTCATTATTAAAAATTTGAAGGGGAAAAATGACAATGCTATAACCACCAAACAGGACTCAAATCAGGATTAGAGAAAGAACAACTTATGAATATAACCATTTTCTTTACCCACACTACTTTTAATATAAAAGGGGTGTTGAAAAGTTCTTGTCCTGACCCACTTCACAAAAATGTTTGATGACTGAAATAATGATTTTAGTAATTGAAATGAGCTGAAAACGTTTCAGCACCAATTTGTACTGTCAGTTAGATTTTCTATTAATATAAAGGGCTTATCTAACAAAAAAAAATGCTTTATTGATTAAGTTGGTGAAAGATCTACAAACTCTTTCTCAATACAATCATTGACTTTTGAAATCTATTAATATGTAGAGTTTTCACTTCCTTATATTTATTGAAAATGTTTATTAGATCAAATAAAATCTGATCTTAAAATGTAAGCAAACACCTTTTCAAAATATGGTACATACACTTGATTATTAAGAGCAGTGTTAAATATCATCAGGGAAACAATAAATAGCCAATAATTGAGAACCTGCCAAAGGTTATGGACTCAATCAGTGAAAGGTGAGTGTAGTTTAGTAGCCATCAGATTATACTGTGAGATCCAAATTAAGGGAAATGATCAAGAGGCAGACCAGCAAGGACCTTCATCAATCAACTTGCAGACAACATTGGAATCAGAAAGTAATTACTGGATAGAAGTATAGATGACAGAAATGGTTGTTCAGAAGTGTTTGCTTGAGGACAATCAGACAGACAGTATAATTAACTTTACATTTTTAATTTATTCCTGAACTTCTTTTCCAGAAGATCAGGAAGGTGTCTCACTGTGGGATGATACGGAGATTGGGATAGGATTAATTTCGGGTCAAGTTTTCTCCCTAGAGCTAACAACTCATATTGATCTAAATGTAATCATCCATCAGTATATTTTTTTTCTACTCACTACCATCTTTGACAAGTTTTAAAGCGATTAACACATGCTACTACCAACCTAACAAAAAATTTGAAAATATTTTTATAACAGTTAACCGATAAAATTAGTAATAAAATAAATTTGTGAATGTTTTTATTAACAAGAGCTGTGGTAATGCCTCTATTAATAATCTTTTGGAGACACTATAAAGATATAAAATGAAAACCATAAATTTATAATAGAATAAGCCATTATAAATTAATGCGATCACTGTAGGTGATGTTTGCTAAGTAAATATTTCATATTTTTTCTATTATACTTAGAAAGAATGATTGATATTCTGACATGTGGAATTCACTTCTGGTTTCTGACTTCCACAATTTTCAAAAATTTAAATGTAATATCAATTGCCATCTTCTGCTTTCTTGAACCTTGTTCCATTTTTTTTTTTTTTTTTGTTCTTTCCTTATTTTCAATCTTCTTATTCTCTTTCACTTCCTGTAACCCACTGCGTTCTAGTGGCATTGTTGCCTTGCTTGGGGTGAAATGATTAAAAAATAAATAAAATAAAATATTAATGCAATTTCTCTCCTTGGTAAAAATCTCATTCAGTATCTGAAATCCTGTTTCAACTAAATAATAAATACAAAAAGCTATTAATAATGATCATGTCTTTTTTCACAAATGAGGATAAATTTCTGGGATTCACCTGAATTAAAATGTGTTTTGTTCTCACTGACATAATTCAATCACAATATTAAAGTACTTCTAATTCAATTATGATGAACTTAAAATTTGTTACAACTTCTAAAACAATTAAACACTTAATTTTTTTTTTTTAAATCATATCACCCTATACAAGGCAGTAAAGCCACTAAGACACAAGTGGTTACTGAGCTGAGTGTGGAAGAACAAGAAAAATAAAAAAACATTAGGGAATGAGACAAAAGAGTAATCAAGAAGACAATAGATAATGATTAATATTGGATTTAAATTTTTGAAGGTCAAAATTGGTTGGAAAGCATGGTGCCAGAGTTCCACAAACTAAAAGTGTGAGAAAAGAAACTGTTAGCATAGAACTTACAGTTACATCTAGTCAATTCGATCATGAATTAATGAGGCCTTATCACCAATCTAGTTCAGTGATTAAATTCATATAGCCTAGGTACCATAGTGAATTCATCCAAACAGTTAGCATCTAAGTATTTATAGAAAAGGCACAAGGAAGCTACATCACAGTGGTGGGAGAGTTACTAAACCCAAGATGCCAGGTCATGAACAATAATATTGCTGATTCATCTTTGGATTTTATCAAAAATTTCTAAATATATAGTGGGAGCACTAGACCAAATGTGACAGCAATATTCAAAGCAAGGACAAAGGGTAGATTTATAAATATGCAAGATTCTGGAGAGAAAAATTCTCTAGCATGAAACAATAAACAGACTTTCTTAGCAGAAAACCCAGCAATGGATTCAATATAGTCTTTTCATTTTATATCAGCCGAGGCTGTTAGACTGAGAAGGTGCAATGAGTCACTGACATGCTTATGGGAGGCAGGAAGGGATCTTTCAGGTGATTAATAGAAATTATGAAACAAAACAGGTTTGAGGAACGTACTCTATTACCTGTAATAATTGCCACAAGTAATACTTTGGAGAAACCTCAATGGATTTAAATAAAAGATTATATGAACACAAAAGGTATCTTATACAAAATAAGACATTAAATGCATTAGTTGCTCACCATAATGAGTCTGACCATAATTTCGATTTAAAATAAGCAACTTTAATTAAAAGAGAAAGATAAAAAGAAAGTGCTTTAATTAAGTGCTTTAAGATAAAATAGAAAGTGCTTTAATTACTAGATCATGCACAGTAAATTTACTTCCAGGTCCTTACAAAATTTCACCTTTCTTGGCAGATCTATTATCACAATGTGGGATATTTAATAACATAAGTGATAAAAATAAACAAAAAGTAAAATAAACTAAATGAAATTAGTTAAACTATATACCTAAGAAACAAATCTTAAAAAAAAAATTATTTTAATATTTCAGTGTCCCCTCTCCTTCATGTACATGTGTAATCACATCAACATAAACCTTACTTTAGTCTGATGAAGTCCTGAAGGAAGAATTAAGTCATGAAAAAATGTTTCTATTCTGTCATTCCTAATACTGAAGTCTATCAATGCATCCACTTTTATGTCGAACATATCTCAAACAGTCTGCCATATCAACTTCATGTGCATCAACAGGACTTCTATATTTTCCCCCAAGTCACTAATTATAAGATCACTTTTAAATGGAAATAGCTAAGAGAACTCATGAAATTCTTGATTGTAATATTTTATTTACATTATTTACAGTCAGACTAATGTCCTCACCCTCATTATTACAACATTTCGGCAATTATGCCCACTGGATTTCTTCAGAATTGTTAATTCGGGTAAACTTTTTTGAAGTTTGAACAGCACCCTTTATTTAATCTATGGGGATAAATTGCTCTTGTTCCATTGTCCATATCTAGGGATATCTCATCTTGTTCTTATTTGGTACTGCTTCTTTCTTTCAATGTGTTAAAAAGCCTTGTTAGCAATCAATCATTACTGGATCCCCATCTGTTGCACAAGCAACAATATTTGTCAATGGCATGTTGTGCTTTTAACAGTTCAAAAGTATAGATATGACTTTTATATCAGGGCCCATTATGAAGAGAATTGACAAAAACAATTTGTTTTCATAAAAAAAAACAGACGTAGGCCATTACTAAAATGTTGTTACAATAGCCGACACATCTATTTGCAACAAATGTAATCTTTGAAATAAAGATACAAGTTGCTTTTCAATGTCAATAACAATTTCATCAATCTGCTAACAGCTGTATCACTAATCGATAATATTTTAAAGTGGCTGCAGGGTTCTGATTAACTGCAGTCAATATAAGCGCTTCAAGACATGGTCTTTAAGAAATTTTCTCCAATATTATACGTTCCTCTATCCTTAGAAATAAGCTAAGATCTGATAATTTGCTCTGAGTATATTTGGTTTTGTTTGTAATTTTCAAATACTGATCATGGAGATATTTGTAATAGTCTACAAATAATCAGTTGTTTGTATGCTTGGTGGCAAGATATTCTTTCAAATAAGCTGGCTTCATCAGACCACAAGGAAAATTTACCATACAATAAGCATGATTTTTTTTTTTTCTAAACTAAATGTTCACCTAATATAAGGCTCAAGAGCCACTCAAAGTAGATGGCTAATAAAGGAGTTTGTTGTATGGACATAAAGAGGGGGAAATAAGTGTAGACTGAGAGGATATGTAGGATGGATAACAGTTAATTCAAAACTGGAAGCGGTTGATTGTAATGAACAAGAAAGCATCCTCTCAATAGTGGTACTTGGGTAAAAGCTGTCTGAATGGAACTTCCTCCTTACTAATGGAATACAAAGGTAATAAGGATGATTTGAACCTGTGTACATGGCAAGGCAAGTACTAGCTGTGAAAAAAAGGAATGCAGCTTGTCTGATCATTTGCATGGAAATAGCAATAGGCTTATGACATTTTGTTTGTGGGAAAGGGGTTGCAAGATGGAATATATAATTCATCACCTGCAAGGGCACGTAAACACTTTTGAACTATGTTGAGGCTGGAAAGTGAGGATCGGACAGCTCCAGCCCAGATAAGGTAGCAATACTTTAGTTTTGGTCTGATCTGACTCTTGTAAAGATAGAGCAAGGCAGAAGGGGTCTGGTACTTTCATGTGCGTCACAAGGAACTGTCTATTTTTCCAACATCTATAGCAATGAATCATATATACTAGTTCCACTTGAGATTGGGTGAGGGGTGAACTCAAGTCACAATAGATGTTTAAGTCAGAGACACCAAGAGTGTACAACAATTCAAAAGAAAATTTAGTGTCTATTCAGTGATAATAAATATTAAATCAACTTCAAACTTAAATGTTTCTTCTTTGGATACATGGAAAACATGTAGAGAATGCTCATAAAATACAGAAAATTTTAATTAAATGTTCAACATTTTTTACTCCAATCAAATACAGCATTATTATCCTTTTATGGTTTGCTGGTATGTGTTTTAAATCTTGTTAATTAAGTTTTAGATAAAAATGGCCAGTCCAAGTGGCACTGAAATAGGAGAAAAGCATATATTTATGTTAAAATACATTTGATTACATATTTTTACATTCTTTTACGTACTGTGTCCCTTCATGATTGTTGCTATAAGAAACTTTTCGATCTTTATCAACTTTCTTCGTCCATGTTCTGACATCCATCGACATGAGTAGATTACTTGCTGTTTCCCCAGTGCTTCTTTCGCATTCAATATCTCTTGTGAAGGTTAAATTTTACAAGCCTTCTTTCTTTATGATGTGACCCAGAAATTTCAACTGTGTTTCTCTTTGATTGAATGTGTCCTTTTAGTTCTTGTTTTCCTTAAAACTTACTCATTGTTCACTTATATTCATTTTATGATATTCTCATTATGTCAGTAAAACCATACCTGTGAGGAGATGGTTCAGCATTTACTGCAATATACATTAGATATTACATAGCAGTTCAGTACTCTTTTTTTGGTTTCTAATTATATTTTCCTGTATCTTAATACTTTGCTTAGTTTCTGAAAGATATGAGGAGATTGTCCAATTGTTCAGTGCCATATAGGAGATATTACATAGCAGTTTGGTACTCTTGATTTAAAAAAAAAAAAAATTTCTCTTAATATTTGATTAGTTTTGGAAAGGTGATACTGGAAAGTGTCATGGCAGAGGACGAAAAGTGCAACACTGAGATCTGAAGATATATTGGAATGGCCAAAGATGCATTCCAAAAGCTAAGCAGAGTGTTAAGGGACAGGAAAATTTCCTTGGGAACAAAGAAAAAGTCTTGAACTGTTACGGGATATCTGTCACATGTAACTGACTGAAAGTACGTCCCAGTATATAGATGAGGGTGCATCAGCAAATGCTGGACAATCTCTTCAAAGATGAAGAAGAGACTCGGAGCAACAGAAATGTGGTTCTACAGAAAGATGCTAAGGATAACATGGACTGAATATGTGAGCAACGACAAGATTTTGGAGAGAACGGAAACAAAAATGAAACTTATAGTAAATAAAGAAGATCTGGAAGAGGCAGTTGAAAGGAAGGCTTGGAAAATCTAATACTCACAGAACGAATAGAGGGAAAGAGGGACAGAGGAAAGCAATGTGTAACATACTTGATAGACTTTAGCAAATGGATGACAGAATAGGGTTTGGAAGAAACAACAAAAAGACAAAACCTATTAAGAGCTACAAAGGGCAGGAAGATGTGGAGGGCCATGACGCATACGTCCTGAAGGGAAATGGCACATAAAAGAAGATGATGCAACGTATTTCAAACATACAAAATAAAGCTTGCTATAAGTTTAAATAAAAGTGATAAAAATGTCCATGTGGCAAGGGAAAACTTCAAAGTATAAAGAAATAAGACACCAGATAACACTGGTTAAAAGATACTTTTAAAGTTCATGGTGGTTCATTTTGATGGGAATAAAAGTCCTACTGTTATAACAAGCTTTCCATCTCATGAGCAACATACTGATAATGAGTGTGGTTGGCTACTGGTGACATAGGTACTCATAATTGGGATAAGAATGGTCTTGAACAAAAAAAAAAAAAAAAAAAAAAAAATCAATATTTTCTACCAATCATTCCAAGAAATAGGACTCAAAATAAACCTTTCCAAAACAAAAACAATGATCTGGAATTGGAATGAAAGCAGTGATGGCAACAGCCCTAAATGCATCATAAAATTTCAGGATGTGAAATTAGTTAATATCAAACAATTCAAATACATTGATGAATCAAATATGACAAATTTAGTATAGAAAATTGAACATATAATAGCCTGTGCTAGAGGTAGTTTCACCAAATGCTACAAATTGCTACAAAACCCAAACATTAACCTGAAAATTAAAGTCATGTACTTAAATAATCTCATCAGTTCAAGACTTATATGTATGTCATGGATGGTGCCTAACTCATTCAGAAATGTCTAAACTGTCAGCTGTATACGAGCGCTTTCTAAGGTCAATAGTTAAAAATGGCTTTGAGTGAATGAAGCCTGTGTGTCTTGGCAAAGACCATCTTTGTTTAAACATTGTGAACTAGAGCTACAGAATCACAAAGGACTTTACCAAATAACAAACCTATCACTCAAAGACTTTCAACAGCAGCAACAACTAAAACAGATATCATATGTACCTCAAAGAGAAAATAATGACATAATCAAAATATGAAAATTCCACATGACTTCAAATAAAAGATTAGGAAGGAAGAAATCTCCATTAATACTGGAAAGATGGATAATAGCTACTGAACTTGAGAAACCTATTTTCCTGAAAATTGTTCCAAGAGAAAAACTTGACCAAAAGCAACACCGGTTACTTGGTCAATGAATACCGAAGATTTCCTTATAAAGGAAATAACTAATATTACCATAACTGTTATTCAGGAGGTTTGCATACTCTGACGGTTAAGAACATGAATGGACACAAATTGACTCAATTCTGCTTCTAGAAAATACCTAGAGGTTTAAGGAATAGTTTATTTTTGACAATCTTTTAGTAAATTGTCAATGGAATGTCAAATTTATGCATTTCTATAACTTCAGAGTGTTTTTTTTTTAATCTTTTTTATGAACTTTTTATATTAGTTATTGCTTGTAACTTGGTAGGTAAAATCCGTTTGTTCTAAAAACTGTCAGTTATATTGCAATGGAAAGTATTTAAAAAAAATCATAGTACTACTGAACATTGGAAAATTTCTTTTTAGAAAAATCAAGGTAGATTTAGCAATGCAAACAAGATATCTATCTCTAGATCCTTGATGGTAATATGAGCCATTTCCCTACAAAGAACCATTTGGAATTCATTGATCAAACAGTTGAAATTTCTAAAATCTTCTCTTTTTTCAGGAATATAGGTTTCTCAAGTCCAATAGATGTCATTGCTCTTTCCAGTAGTGATGGGCGGAGGGAGTTTCCTTCCTAACGTTTTATTTGAAGTAGTGCGGAATGTCAACATCTTGATTATGTTATTTTATCGAGTTACATGTGCTATCCATTTTAGTTGTTGCTGCTCAAGTGATGTGGCGTCTGTTATTTGGTACAGTTCTTTGTGATTCTATATGACCAATCAACAACATTCAAAGAAGGATAGTCTCTTTGCCAAGATCCTCAAGCTTCACTTGCACAAAATAACTATTGATCTTAGAAAGCGCTTGTATAGAGTAGACAGAAAGGCCAATATGAAAGTGAATATGATAGTCATACATGTACTTTCATTTGGTGTGTACAACTGATAACTATGAGAATGATCATATCATATAAACTTCTGGGTTAATAGTAACCTAATCGGATAACTATTAACTACATTGGTATATTGATTGAAACGTATATTGTTTGCTAAATCTATATTAGAAAGCAACAGAACTACTATCATTATACCTGTATCAGTAATGATTTGTTTGACAAACTGTTTACAGAAAATAAAACTAAATCAAAATTTCAACATTTCCCTTTAAGAAAATAAAAATGCCAATGTTGAAGACATGAAAATTTTATAGAAATCATTATTTATCCATAATTTATTTTCAGAAAAACAAGTCCACTATTATGGGTAGATAAGTCAATAA